>CM040243.1:233187333-233692089 GCA_022545495.1 Chrysanthemum lavandulifolium | reverse complement strand
AGAGTACGAGTTATTTTTCAAAGCAATTAGTTTTCATTAGATTAAAAGCAATTGTTTATAGAATCGAGCATGAGATTAGAAAAGCAAGATAAAGTATGGCTCGTTTCTTTCGTTGAAAAGCTGTTATCCTCAAATGACAATAAACCATATATTTCACTTTCTCCTTTTTTTTAAACGAATATGTATATTCGACCAACATCTAAAGATCTCGTGTCACTCTTTGACCGACAAAGACAAAGACCGTAGATATTAATCAAATCAAGAAAGATATGACAAAAGACAATCTTTTTAAAAGTTTTTTTTTTTTTTTTTTTTTTTTTTTTTTTAAGGTTTTGTAATTTTGTATTTTGTTTTTGAATAAATATGTACAAGAGATGGATAAAGAAAGACCTTTTACTCCTCGACTTCCTCCTCAAGACGTTTGAAAAGCGGTCAAGGCTTTTCAAGCCAAGTCGTGGAAGAATAAACTCAAACGTTCTTTGGAAGAGCTTTGGTGAAGATGTACGCTAACCGGTATTCGACTTCACAAAATAGAGTTCCACCACACCGCTTTTCCACTTGCTCCCGGATGAAATGATGTCGAATGTCGATGTGCTTTGCTCGAAAGTGTTGAACATTGTTGCATGAGAGAGCAATAGCACTTTATTATCACAAGACAAAGGGATTTTGTTGAATTCAAAGCCATAGTCGATAATTCGATCTCATCCAAAGGATTTGAGCACAACAAGATGACATGGCTATGTATTCACCTCAGAGGAAATAGAAGTACCATTTGCTTTCAAGCACCAACTCCAGCTTATCACCCAAAACCGAAAGCACCTCCCGACATACTATGACGCCGATCCCGACATCATGCATGATCGAAGATCGCATAGGTCGTTAGTGACATACCGGTGTCCTTTGGGTACCATAGTCCCATATTGATAGTTCTTGAGATACCGAAGACCCGGTTTAACCGCCGAGGTGCTTTTAGTAGGCTTAGCCTCGGTATCTAGACACATGCAACAATAACAAGATGTCGGTCTACTAGCCATGAGGTACATCAGTGGACCCAATCATACCACGATATTTCGCTTGGTCTACCATGATCCCCGAGTGGTCCTCATCCAGCAGTGTACGCCTAATCACGGGAGTGTCAACGGTGTCACATGAAACAAAACCAAATTTCATTAAGATCTCATTTGCATATTTAGATTGATTAATAAAATGCCTCTCGACTTTGTGAAATTTGTAATCCCAAGAAAATGACATTTGCCCCATCATTGAAATTTGAAATTTGAATCGATCGATGCCAAACCGTCAAGTTTTATCACACGTTTGACCACTCATGAATGGTCAACCGTAATAAACTTCAAACAGTTCGGACACCAATGCAATGAAGATCGAGGAGACAAGATGTTTCTGTGTCGTTAAGTCCCAACGAGTCGTATATGAATAATCAAACGAATAGTGATCGGAGAATTTAACGGAAAAGGGTTGTGATCGATTATACCTAAAGAAAAAGTGTATAAATTACAGGGGCTTAAATGCAAATTAAAGATAATTAAAAAGATAAATTATATTAAATAAACGCTATCACTATTTTTAAAATCTGATGTTTTTGATTTTTTCTTTTACAAATTTAATTTAATAACTACGTAACGTACAAAAGAAAATGTGAAACTGAAGCAATATTAATCCTAAAAATATAAAAATGACATTTTTACAAACCTAATGATAAGAGAAAATTTTTAGAAAAAGAAAATTATTTTTATTACTATTTATTTAATTATTATTAATTAAAAACTATTTTTACCTATTTAATTATACCCTAAAATATAAGAAAATATAAAATAAAGCTAGAAAATGAAATTATGACTTAGAAAATCTAAAATAACTAAAGAGAATTTTCAAAACTAATTTTGTATTTTTCGATTATTTTCTATTTTCTATGAATTAAAACTATTTAAAACTTATTAAATTGCTAAAAATTACAAATTTAACTAAGCAAAATCGGAAAAATATTTTTTGACTTTTTATATTTATCTTAACCTAGGAAAATTGAAAACTTATTTTTTTGAAGTTTTTCTGATTTAATTGTATTAAAAGCTAATTAAAATTGCCTAAAAACTGTTTTAAATGAGGAAAAATAGCAAACAGTGCTAGAAAAATATGAAAAATTCAGGAAAAGTCTAAATTTATATTCTGAGTCTATGAAAAATATAAAAACAGTGGCTTATGTGAAGGAATATGAGGCTGCAGTGAAGAGTGCTTATAAATAAGCACTCAAGATAAGCTAAAGGCCACAACAGAGAACCAAATGATCACAGAAGCTATAATATGCTAAAATTACTCAAAAGCAACTAATTACCACTAGCCTTAACCTCAAAATGCAAACTAAATAGATTTGATGATTTGAAATCTCAAGTGCTAAACAGGTTTCTGTCTACTTCTTTGGAGCTTGAAAATAAGCTACTCAATAAGGTGAAACTTAAAACCAGATATTGGAACCTAAAGTAGACCTGGCTAGGAACTTAAAAACCAAAAACCAGACCAAGAAAAACTCTAATGAGATTGTGACAAGCTCAAGATAACACTGCACACTCGATATAACCGAGTCGGTGCATTGAGGATTTTAGACCAATTGACAAGCTATTTTAGAGCTTTTAAGAGCTTCCAAAATTCAACAAAATAAGTTTAAGAACCTTGACCAACCGAACTAGAAAACCCAAAATTTCACTTAAATTAATCCAAATGAATCCATTAAAATCACCCAAGTTGAGTCGAAATGACTTTTTCAATTTGACTTTCTTAATGTAATGATATTTTGACTTTTATGAGATTCGAGCTTAAATCATGAACCGATTTTGATGTTTTAAGCCAAAGTGAAACTAAAAGTAGCTACTTCATCGATTTCTAAACACAAATCAAGCATTTACTCTATGAAAATCTCATGATTATGAAACTAGGACAGGAAATTGTTGATTTTGACTTTTAAAGTACACAAATGAGATTTGATGACTGAAATGAACTTATCTATCCTATATAAACCTCAAACCACAGATTTTGGCCAATGAACAAACCTCATACACAGGTTTGAACACCTGATCCAAACACCACTTTAAGACACTGATTTGCAAATGATTCTACCTAAATGACAAATCCAAGCTATGATTTATACTAGAACAGATCTAAACTACCTATATGATGCAGATAACAACACTACAATTATCAAATAGCTACTAGATTATTAATGCAATAATGGCAATAATCAAAGAGTATTCCAACACTTACAAAAGTCCTAGCCACAATGGCTTGCCAAACACCACAGGTAACCACTATCCTAAACCAATTATCAACCCATATTCAACACTGCATCAACCCAAATCCATTTCCAGCACTGCTTAACCAAAATCTCTTCTCAGTTTGACTTTTGTTGACCAAATACCAATTTTGATTGAAACTGAATTATAAGCTTACTCAAAGCTATGGACAGCTTAAGTGAGCTTAATTGAAGTATAATGAAGCTTTTTGAAGCTTGGCTTTTAGTACATTTAAACTTAACTTATAACAAGATATATAAAAACATAAAACTATGATAAATTCTTTGAATTGATACTTGAAAACAGATTATATTGATGAAACAACTTGAGTTTAGTACAGAAAAGCTTAGAATTACAATTGAGAAAACTAATTAAGACAATAACATGAAAAACGACATACATGAAATTTTAAAAACTAAGTACTACCCTTTTCTTCTCTCTTCTTCCTCCTTTTTATAGCAAAAGTGCTTCTCTCTCCTATCTGAGCATTTCCCACTTGCATTTAGGGCCTTTGGATCCTTTGAGACAATATTGGCCGTTTGATTAATTTTTGGCGCCAAAGTGGTTTATACAGCTGGGGTTGAGTGTAAGGGGGGAGGGAAGCATTAAATGCTTTTTGTTGTTTGGTGGAGGTGGGGGGAACATGGTGAGGTGAGAGTTGGCTGGAGGGATGGTGAAGGTCTGGTGTTGCAGGCAAGCAGGTGGGAGAAGAAGAAAAGGAGGGAAAAGGGGTATTTGTTTGACTTGGGAGTTGACCGGTGTATTATAGGCAGGGGTCAAAAAGGGAGGGGGGTCAAATGTGGTTTGGCAGGGGTCCAAAGGTCACAAAGGGTCATGGCTTGTATTAAATGACAAGGACCAATATGCAATTCCTGATATTTGGAGGACCAAAGCTGCCAATTTCTCAAAGTTGTTTCAAGGGACCAAAAATGACAAGTTTCAATAGCACAAGAACCATAATGGACATTTTCAAACTTCCAAGGACTATTTTTGCCAATTTTAAAACTCAAAGGACTAAACTTGTAATTTCTCAAAACTTTTGACATTTTTCACCAAAGGACTAATTTTGACAACTTATGATTTTAAAAGGACCTTTGGTGACTTTTCTTTGAAATAAGTGCTCAGGACTATTTTCGACAACTTTTGAAACTGGGGACCGAAGCGCCAATTATGCAAACTTAGCTTATTTTTCATCCGATTTTAAACATTTTGCATCTGAAACATATAAAATGCAATTTTGAGATATTTTCAGATTTTGATGCATTCTGAGCATTTTAAATGTTTTGCGATTCAGATTTAACCAAAATGATGAGTATTTACACACCATCAATCCCCACACTAAACTATTGCTAGTCCCTAGCAATCTTTTGAGAAAAAACTTAATGGTTGAATCTCTTTACCAAAAGCCATTACTTCGAGTAGCCAAATGTTTCAGCTCAAGTAAGAACCTGGTACACTGATAACCATATGATTTTGAGCAAACCACCGACTTCCAACGGATTTGATTTGTCTTTACGAAGCCGTTTGCTTGGACTAGCCAACTCTTAGATAAATTATCAATATTATCTTTGGTGAGCTGATTACCAATTATGGTTTTCCACCGCCTTTACCACAAGCCATAAACTTGGCTAGCCAACTCTTCACTAATTAAAGATATGGTGAAATGAACACCATACAATTTTGGGCAAATTGCAAGTCGTCAACGGTTTGAGATATCTTTACCAAGAGCCGTTTGCTCTGGATTAGCCAATCCTTTTGTTTATTAGACATGGCGGATCGATAATCAGATGTTGAGTAAGTGCAAACACTTACTCCAAAAAAAATTTGGCAAAATGGGGGAATCACAGATAATTACATGATAAAATTGTGAGAATTCCCCCCCACACTAGAAATGAATATTGCCTCAATATTCAAAGTACCAAGTTATGCCGAAACCGAGAACGTAAAGGGAAATACTACGGCCATTATTTGACATTTTTTTTTTTTTTTTTTTTTGAAAACTTTATATACAATGGGCAACTCCCCCACACTAGGTGGTAGAAAGTAGAAAGAAGTCGAAATATGGGTGAAACCCATATGGCATGCTTATTTTGATTCCCGAGTCGCTAGCTTGACTCGATCCCCGCATTCATTGGTTCATGGGGAAAGTTTGTAGATCCGGACAACCATAGAGGAATGTCCTCTCCAAAATAGTGCTTCAATCGATGACCATTCACTTTAAAGTTTGGACCATCGGGTTGAGATAACTCAATGGTTCCATATGGAAATACTTTAGTGATGGTGAATGGTCCGCACCAATGGATTTTAGTTTTCCAGAAAATCTTCAATCTTGAATTGAAAAGAAGGACTCGATCACCGACGTTGAAAACGCGGTTTTGATTTTGAGTCATGAATCTTCTTTGTATTTTCTTTGTAGATCAAAGAGTTCTCGATGCTTGATCACGAATTCATTTAATTCATTCATTTGAACTTTCCGGTGATCACCGGTACTGAATATCGGTTGGCGTGTTTCAAGGCCCAAGATGCCTTGCTCAAGCTCAACCGGTAGATGACATGCCTTCCGCACACTAGCTTGTATGGAGTACACCGATGGGTGTTTTATAAGTCGTACTTGAAGGCCCAGAGCGGCCATCTAGCTTATCCGACCAAGAGGCACGGTTTTCGCCTCTTGTCCTTTCAAGAATTCTTTTAATCCCAGGTTGAAACTTCCACTTGCCCACTTGTTCGGGGTGGTACGCAGAGAGACGGTGAGTTACACCATACTTTGCATGACTCTATCAAACCGGTCATTGCAGAAATGCGTACTACGATCACCGATTATAGCTCGTGGAGTTCCAAACCTAGCAAAGAGATTTTAAGAATTTCACAACAACTCGCATCGTTGGTAGGTAAAGCTTCGCTTCAACCCATTTTGACAAATAGTCAACGCCACGAGTATGTATTTATTACCGCGAGACGAAGGAAATGGCCCATAAAGTCAATGCCCAGATGTCAAAATCTCACACACTTGAATGGTTTTGCGGCATTTCATTTCTTTGTGAGATATTTCCATGACGCTGACAAGCGTCCTGTGTTTTGACAAATTCATGGGCATCCTTGTAAATCGTGGGCCAATAAAATCCGAATCAAACACCTTCTTGGCGGTGCAGTTGGGGCTATGATGTCCCCAGTAGGTCGAGAATGGCAAGCCCCGAGAATATCATTGGCTTCCCGACCATACACACATCGCTGATGACTTGATCCGCAAATTTTGAATAAGTAGGGTCGTCCAGGTAATGTTTTACATCTTTAAAGAATTTGTTTTTCGTTGGGACGACATCCCTTTCACCACAAAGTTACCCGCAAGGAAATTTGCAAAGTTAGAAAACCATGGGGTAGAAGAGTCTCGCGAAAAGAAACCGCATTGAGTGTTTCGAGAGGAAATGTTCGTTTATTTCCTTTTCTCGAACACATCACCGGTGAGGGTTTTCTAGGCGGACAGATGATCGCACCGTGTTCTCGACTCCTTTTTTATCACGATAATGATATCAAATTCTTGTGGGAGAGAACCCAACTGAGCAATCTCGGCTTTGCATCTTGTTTTGCAAAGAGATATTTGAGCCGAGTGATCCGTGATACACCACGCATTTGGTCAAGATAAGGTATGGTGAAACTTTTCAAACGCATACACCACGCCTAATAATTCTTTTCCGTAGTGGTGTAATGGGTTCGAGCTTCACCATAGTCTTACTCGCGTGGTGGATAAATTTGAAAATGCTTGGTTTTTCGCTGCCCAAGACCGCACCGATAGCAAAATCACTTGCATCGCACATGAGCTCAAAGGGTAAATCCAATCGGGGCAACTAGAATGGTGTTGATGCAGGCTAAGCAGTCAAGTCTAATGACTTAAAACAACTTAAGCACAAATACAATTTAGATCGGAGGAATATAGGAATTCACGGTCGTTAAGTCCAGCGGAGGATGAATTGGTGTTTAAACAACTTCAGATGATAGAATGATCACTAAGGATAGTGATCGAAGGATTCGATGGAAAATTACCTAAAGAAAAGATTTACAAATAAAAGCGACTTAAATGCAAATTAAGAAAATTAAAAGTTAAAATCTATTAAATAAACGCTATCACTATTTTTACAAATCGATGAACGCTTATGTGAATTTATACAATAAAATAACAAATAAACTATATTAACTAAAACGTAAACTTAAATTACTTAAAAGGTTATTTAAAATGGAAGCAGCGTTATTTACGAAAAAATGGCGTTGGGCGTAAGCAAAACGTAAATTTTATGAAATAAAAGGCCTCACAGTGTAAAACTAATTTTCTTACAAAATATATGATAAAAGAAAATTTTAGAAAAAGATTTATATTTTTTGACTTTTATATTTTTATTATGATTTAAATACTATAAAACACTAATTAAATGTTTAAAAATAGTAAAACTATTAGGAAAAATCTAAAACTTTATATAAATTACTTTATACTAATACAAAGACAAGAAAAATAAAAATGTGAAAAAGTCGTTTTAATTAAGCTAGAAATAAGCTATTAAGCTCGTATAAACTTAATATGAAAACAAGGTATATGTATTTAATTGTGCAAAGTATGACGAGAAAGACCCAAGGGCGCTTATGGTTCTGTGTACCCTAATTATCATCCCATAAGGGAGAGGTCTCGTGTTCGACCGCCTCTCCCTTTTGCCAAACATTTATTTTTGAAATTTCTTTTGCAAACTCTTAAATACAAGAAAATAAGCAACTTCTAAAACTAAAACTTTTTACAAAAACCACAAATAAGCTCTGTTTGAGCTTATTGTTTGGTAACAGTTAACAAGAAAAAAGAAATAAGCAAAAAGGTTTGGCTAAATAAGCTAATAAGCTAGAAATAAGAAAGATGAAACTGGAAATAAGCTAAATAACTGTAATAAGCTAATATGAAAACTGATTAAGCTTAAAGATTGACAAATAAGCTCTGATATAAGCTCAAATAAGCACTAGCAGACCTGTATGCACAGGACACTGTGTTTAATCACTAGGTACCTTCAAGCTTATTTTTAAGCACTTATATGAGCTTGGAAATGAAAAAGAACTATGGATTTAACAAGTTAACCAGTTTTACTTTCTAAAAAACTATTTTACAAAGTTTGGCTTACACTATTAAGCTCTTGAGGAGCTTATGAAAAACTTGAAAAACACTGAGTTAAGACTTAGTGAGTGCTGAGTCAAAATGGACAAATCAAATAAGCATTTGCAGCCCTATTTAAAAAGCTACAAAATGGAAAATGAAAACTGAGACCTTGAGATAACTAGGTGATCTATCCTAAAAGCTAAATTACACAGGCTATAACTCACTAAATAGCTTTTGACAAGCTATTGAAAAAGCTTGTAAAACCTGTGCACAGGGCACTGTATTGAAATGGTGTGAAAAATAAGCTAAACAAAAAGCTATAAAATAAGCTATAAATAGAAAATAGATACTTGTAACCTTGAGACAGCTAGGTTGGCTTCTCAAAAAAACAAAGTACACAAGCTAAGGCTCATTAATGAGCTTATGACAAGCTTGTGAAAAAGCTTGCTCAACTGGTGCACAGAACAAGTTTTGACTTTTTTCACAAAATGAAAGTTTGACTTTAATGAGATTCTAACTGAATCTATGGACTTATTTTGTTGTAATAAGCTGCAATGAGGTTATCTATGTCTTTGGTAACAGCTTTTAAGCTTGTAAACTGATTTTGGCTACTCAAAATCCCAACAGTGGACTGCCAAAGGCAATCACATAAGATTTTGACTTTTTAACCAAAGAGGATTGGTTTTTATGACAGAACTTGGCTAATAAGAACCTCAGTGACTTAGAATATCAACAATTCACAACTCAAACAACTTCAAACACATATTAACAAGCAAAACCAAACACCCCTTATAAAGACTGTTATGAAGTATTAAGCAAGGAAACAGTTTTTAAACCAAAGGACCTATTAATTAGCTTATATTAAGCGCAAAGAGACAATATTAAGACAGGATTAACAAGTTTTAACTACTTGAACTAAGAAATGCAATATTTAAGAAAATGGCTTACAAAATGAGTTTAAGGTCAAACAGAATTGAGATCAAAGGATCACTCCTACTACCTCCCATGAGGTTCTAAACCCAATAGCCCAATTCCGTACTCGCTTCAACTCTTGATCATCATGCCCATGTTTTTGAATTTTAACTAATTTTTGAGTAATTTTGGTATTTATGAATTTTGAATCTAAACTGAATGATAAAGGTTTTTAATAGCTTAAACACGCTTCTAAGAGCTTATATAAGCTTATTTAACCTGAATAACAACCATAAGTAACATATGTCGAATTTGAGAATTTTAGCTTAAAATGGTAAAAGCGAGTTCGTCACCCAAAACTTGAAATTGAAACTGAATTATATCTTTATTACACTGGAAAATGATTACAAAAGCGCTTAAGGTTTAAACATAAACTTAAAAACTTGAAAACTTAAAACGACATAAGCTAAATCTAAACTACACTACTTTACTCTAATAAATCTTCTCCTGCTTCTTTCTTTCTTTATAGACATCCAAAAGTTTCCCATCGGCACTGAGCATTTCCACCATTTTCCGACCATTGATGTAGTCAAACAAATCTTGGCCATCAAATTTGCTTTTGGCGCCAAAAGTCTTTGGGTGGGTTTCGCATTAATTGAGGTGATGAGTGTTTTGCAAGGTGTAAAGGGCAGAGTGAGTGATAGAGATGATGGAAAGGTTGAAATGAAAGGTGGTAGTAGCGGTGTTGGGAATGGTTGACACAGGTGGAGTTGGGAAGGAGGAGCTACAGTGGTGCGGGGCTTATCTGTTTTGAATATATTGGGCCGGGTTATATCTGGTTTGGGCTGGACTTGGATTTGGTTTAATAATAAGTCCATTTGGTTTAAGCTAGTAAATCACAAGGACTAATCATGCAACATTCTGAAAGTTAAGGGACTGAACTAGCAACTTTTCCAAACTTATAATAAGGACCATTCCTGCCATTATTGATTAGTACAAGGATAATTTTTGAATATTTTCCATTTTTAAAACATCCAAGGACTATAATTGCCATTTTTGAAACTTAAAGGGTTAAACTTGTAATTTTCCAAAAGTTTATCATAAGGACCATTTATGTCAAATATGAATAGTACAAGGTTTATTTTGATCAATTTCCAATTTTAAAACCTTAAGGACTATTTTTGACACTTTTGCAAAGTTGAGGGACCAAAGTTGTAATTTTGTGATTTTAAACTTCAAAGGATTATTTTGAACAACTTGTGAATCCCAAGGACCTAAAATGATATTTTACAAGTTTTTGAATTACTGAGGACCTGATTTTGACAACTTTTGAAACTTGGGACTAAAGCGCCAATTATGCAAACTTGATACGTTTTTCATCGATTTTGATGTTTTTGCATTTAAAACATATAAAACACTTGTTTGTGATATTTTTATCATTTTGAAGCATTTAAAGTGTTTTCGATGTTTTGGCATTTAACAAGATAAAAATGATGAGTATTTAGACACTCATCAATCCCACACTAAGATATTGCTAGTCCCTAGCAATGATTTGAGAAAATTTAATGGATTTTATCTCTTTACCAAAGCCATTACTTCGGAGTAGCCAATTGTTTCAGATTCAAGTAAGAACCTTGGTACAACGATAACCAAATGATTTTGAGCAAATCATAAGTCGTCAACGGATTTGATTTGTCTTTACGAGTCGTACTTTCCGGACTAGCCAACTCTTAGATAAATTATCAATATTATCTTTAAGTAGTCGATTACCAATTATGGATTTTCCATCGCCTTTACCACAAGCCATAACCTTATGGGCTAGCCAACTTTTCACTAGTTTAAAGATATGGTGAGTTGAACACCATACAATTTTAGGCAAATTGCAAGCCATAAGCGGATTTGAGATATCTTTACCAAGAGCCGTTTGCTCCGGATTAGCCAATCCTTATGTGGGTTAGACATGGTGGATGATTACCATTTGTTGTGTTTAGTACATAGTACTTCCACTAAATAAAAATTTTTAAAATTTGGCTATTTTGGGGAAAAAGGACTAAAAGGGTACATTTATGATCAAATTCGCTTGAATTTCCCCACACTTAGAAATGAATATTGTCCTCAATATTCAAAGTACCTACCGCTATGCCGAAACTTAGAACGTAAAAGATAACATTACTAACTAAGTGTAGAAACACAACAATTATTCTCTTTTTAATATTTACAATTTTCAAACATTTTTAGATCTCTATACAACATGTGGGGCATCTCCCCACACTAGGTGGTACACACGGGTGAAAACCCATGTTAAGCTACTGTTTTTGATTTCCGAGTCGCTAGCTTGACTCGACCCCGAATTAATTTGTTCATGGGGAAGTGAGTGGAAGAGACAATCTCCATCGAACTTTCATTCAAGATGTTTGTATAAACATTGAGGTACATGAAAGTTCCACACCGATGAGATATACATAGAACCGGCTCAAAAATGATTAATGAAAATGCCGGGGTCAAAGATAGTGTCCTCACTCCCGAACGAGTGAAGAAGAGAGGAAGTCACCGAGTAGGTGAAGAAAAGAAGGAAGATCATGATAACAATCATAACTAGATCTTCTTCCTCGGGATTAAGTTCAGTTGCACTTATTTGGATTTTATCGGTAGAGCTCTTTGGGTTGGAAGGCATCTCGGTGGGGAGGTTGGAAGATTTGTCATAACTATGCAATTGAGATTCTCTCCCCGATCATGATTTTTGCCATCCAAACAATCATACTCAGCCGGAGATATGATATGAGAGTTCACCGAGAACTCCTCATGAAGAGAATCAATCACATGACGTGAATTTGTGAACTCTTGTTCCATTGTGGGCTCATCACTATCCTCACCGAGTATCAAAGAGTGGATTCTCAGAATTGAAGTGAATTCGAGTTGAATTCAAATAGAGGATTAGTGAGAGTAGCTTTGAATGTTTGGGAACAAAGTGATCAACATTCTCATTTGGATTGTTGGAGTAAGAAGTGAGTGAGCGATCATTATCAATGAGACTTTCGGTCTCTCCCATCGACTTCAAATCAAAGAGTGGATTGATGTGAGTGAGTTCACCGGAGAACTCCTCAAGAAGGATCAAGATCAGTTGTGGAAGTGATGCCTCAACGTACTCGATGTCTCCATATGAAGCACAATCTTCACTAAGATCGGAGAAAGTTTCAAAATGATCTTGAGAACACTCGAGAGGGAAGCGGATATCACACATATGGTCGAATTCTCTGTGACTCTCTCGGGATTGGGATAAGGTCCTCAACACTAGATGATTCCATTTCGAATAGTGCTAAAAGCTCATCCCCATGTTTAGAGAGTGAGTGGGAATATCAGTGTGATAACAATGATCGAGGAGATTAGATGGACTAGCATACATATGTTTTATACTTAACATTTGTTCTTACGCTAGTAATTCCATCATAGTCTTTTCTCCCCGATTCTTCATGGAAGGAGTTTCAACCGATGAACTTGATGAACCGTTATAAAATTGTAGGATATCAAGGATATCTTCGCCATCATCGTCATCGTGAATGAACGGAATCGAGAGCTAGATCCGTGCGCTTTTCTTTTGCAATTGATTCCCTAATAGATTGTTCAAAGGCAATTTGGGAATCTAATTTAGCGACCGCTCTTGCTAACAAAACTTCCATGGATTTCTCATTTGGATTATGGGATGACATAGCCGACTCCTCCTTGTTCTTTTAATAACCCGCAGTCTTCGTAGAAGGTCCGCTCGTAGTTTCATGAGGAGTCGCCAATCATTTGGCACGTGGAGGTTGGTCATTATACTAAGAGTCGTAATTGTTACAAGGAAATGGGTTCCCCGCTTGACAATCCGAGCTAGAGTGAGGACCTCCACAATACTACAACAAGAAACCGATGTGGCCGTGAGTGGTATGTGTTGTAGTCGAATTGTTATCAGAACCCGCTCATAGACAAGCGTGTTTCCGATTGACAATCGAATCGGAATGTGAACCACCACAAGACTACAATAGTAAACTGCGAGTCTCACAAGTGTGGTAGCCGATGGAATGAATCACCGTGTTATGGTAGGAATAGGGATCTTGGTTATAGACGCACCCGCTTCCCGATTCCACCACGCCACAACCGGGCATTGCCACCATTATGAGGACCACCACACCATTGACAACCAAGAGGGCGAGGATAAGACATAGAAAGAATCAAAGGTTAACAGAGGGTAAGAAATGAAGAATCAAAAGGTAAGAGGGTAAAGAGGAATATTTTGGTATTTTTGAAAACATGACGATAAAATCAAAGAAATGAAAATATTTTTATGCTTTTTAACACTTTAGGAAAAGTGTTAATGAACTTTTGAGATTTTATAACTTTACAAAAACTTTTACAAAAGATGGGGTATGCACAAGAGTGGTCGAAAAGGCTAAACACACGCTAAAGCCTCCCTAAGGCGTGCGTAAATTTGATCGTGCTAAGCGGTCAAGTCTAACAGACTTAAAAAAATTAAGCACAAATACAATTTAGATCGGAGGAATATAGGGAATTCACAGGTCGTTAAGTCCCACGGAGGATGAATTGGTGTTTAAACAACTTCAGATGATAGAATGATCACTAAGGATAGTGATCAGTAAGGATTTCGATGGAAAATTACCTAAAGAAAAGATTTACAAATAAAAGCGACTTAAATGCAAATTAAGAAAATTAAAAAGTTAAAATCTATTAAATAAACGCTATCACTATTTTTACAAATCGATGAACGTTTATGTGAATTTATACAATAAAATAACTTAAATAAACTATATTAACTAAAACGTAAACTTAAATTACTTAAAACGTTATTTAAAATGGAAACGAAGTTATTTATTTAAAATGGATTTGGGCGCCAAGCAAAAACGTAAATTTTATGAAATAAAAGGCCTACGAGTGTAAAACTAATTTTCTTACAAAATATATGATAAAAGAAAATTTTAGAAAAAGATTTATATTTTTTGACTTTTATATTTTTTATTATGATTTAAATACTATAAAACACTAATTAAATGTTTAAAAATAGTAAAACTATTAGGAAAAATCTAAAACTTTTATATAAATTACTTTATACTAATACAAAGACAAGAAAATAAAAATGTGAAAAGCTATTTTAATTAAGTTAGAAATAAGCTATTAAGCTCGTATAAGCTTAATATGAAAACAAGGTATATGTATTTAATTGTGCAAAGTATGACGAGAAAGACCCAAGGGCGCTTATGGTTCCAGGTACCCCCACTATCATCCCCATAAGGGAGAGGTCTCAGGTTCGACCCCTGCCTCTCCCTTTTTGCCAAACATTTTATTTTTTTGAAATTTCTTTTTGCAAACTCTTAAATACAAGAAAATAAGCAACTTCTAAAACTAAAACTTTTTACAAAAACCACAAATAAGCTCTGTTTGAGCTTATTGTTTGGTAACAGTTAACAAGAAAAAAGAAATAAGCAAAAAGGTTTGGCTAAATAAGCTAATAAGCTAGAAATAAGAAAGATGAAACTGGAAATAAGCTAAATAACTCGTAATAAGCTAATATGAAACCGATTGCTTAAAGATTGACAAATAAGCTCGATATAAGCTCAAATAAGCACTAGCAGACACTGTATGCACGTGATAATCGTGTTTAATCACTAGGTACCTTCAAGCTTATTTTTAAGCACTTATATGAGCTTGAAATGAAAAAGAACTATGGATTTAACAAGTTAACCGTTTACTTTCTAAAAACTATTTTACAAAGTTTGGCTTACACTATTAAGCTCTTGAGGAGCTTATGAAAACTTGAAAACACCGAGTTAAGACTTAGTGAGTCTTTGAGTCAAAATGGACAATCAATAAGCATTTGTTCTATTTAAAAAGCTACAAAATGGAAAATGAAAAGCGAGACCTTGAGATAACTAGGTGATCTATCCTAAAAGCTAAATTACAGGCTATAACTCACTAAATAGCTTTTGACAAGCTATTGAAAAGCTTGTAAAACATGCACGAGTGGCAATCAGTATTGAAATGGTGTGAAAAATAAGCTAAACAAAAAGCTATAAAATAAGCTATAAATAGAAAATAGATACTTGTAACCTTGAGACAGCTAGGTTGGCTTCTCAAAAAAACAAAGTACACAAGCTAAG
This sequence comes from Chrysanthemum lavandulifolium, assembly GCA_022545495.1. Classification (NCBI taxonomy): domain Eukaryota; kingdom Viridiplantae; phylum Streptophyta; class Magnoliopsida; order Asterales; family Asteraceae; genus Chrysanthemum; species Chrysanthemum lavandulifolium. The sequence goes on along the minus strand of CM040243.1, from coordinate 233,676,601 downwards.
GCTCATTAATGAGCTTATGACAAGCTTGTGAAAAAGCTTGCTCAACTGGTGCACAGAACAAGTTTTGACTTTTTTCACAAAATGAAAGTTTGACTTTAATGAGATTCTAATCAATCTATGGACTTATTTTGTTGTAATAAGTCGCAATGAGGTTATCTATGTTCGTAATGCCTTTTAAGCTTGTAAATCGATTTTGGCTACTAAAATCCCAACATTGGGATCGCCAAAGGCAATCACATAAGATTTTGACTTTTAACCAAAGAGGATTGGTTTTATGATGTAACTTGGCTAATAAGAACCTCGGTGACTTAGAATATCAACAATTCACAACTCAAACAACTTCAAACACATATTAACAAGCAAAACCAAACACCCTTATAAAGATCATGAAGTATTAAGCAAGGAAATGATTTTTAAACCAAAGGACCTATTAATTAGCTTATATTAACTGCAAAGAGACAATATTAAGACAGGATTAACAAGTTTTAACTACTTGAACTAAGAAATGCAATATTTAAGAAAATGGCTTACAAAATGAGTTTAAGGTCAAAACAGAATTGAGATCAAAGGATCACTCCTACTACCTCCCATGAGGTTCTAAACCCAATAGCAGTCCAATTCCAGCTCTGCTTCAACTCTTGATCATCATGCCCATGTTTTTTGAATTTTAACTAATTTTTGAGTAATTTTTGGTATTTATGAATTTTGAATCTAAACTGAATGATAAAGGTTTTTAATAGCTTAAACACGCTTCTAAGAGCTTATATAAGCTTATTTAACCGTAATAACAACCATAAGTAACATATGTCTAATTTGAGAATTTTAGCTTAAAATGGTAAAACCGAGTTCGTCACACAAAACTTGAAATTGAAACCGGAATTATATCTTTATTACATCGAAAATGATTACAAAACGCCAAGGTTTAAACATAAACTTAAAAACTTGAAAACTTAAAAACGACATAAGCTAAATCTAAACTACACTACTTTACTCTAATAAATCTTCTCCTCTGCTTCTTTCTTTCTTTATAGACATCCAAAAGTTTCCCACTGGCACTCTGAGCATTTCCCACCATTTTCCAGCCATTGATGTAGTCAAACAAATCTTGGCCATCAAATTTGATTTTGGCGCCAAAAGTCTTTGGGTGGGTTTCTGCATTAATTGAGGTGATGAGTGTTTTGCAAGGTGTAAAGGGTGAGAGTGAGGTGATAGAGATGGTGGAAAGGTTGAAATGAGTGGTGGTAGCGGTGTTGGGAATGGTTGGACACAGTGGAGTTGGGAAGGAGGAGCTAGGTGATGCTGGCAGGGCTTATCTGCTTTGAATATATTGGTAGGGTTATATCCGGTTTAAATTTGGACTTGGATTTGGTTTAATAATAAGTCCATTTGGTTTAAGCTAGTAAATCACAAGGACTAATCATGCAACATTCTGAAAGTTAAGGGACTGAACTAGCAACTTTTCCAAACTTATAATAAGGACCATTCCTGCCATTATTGATTAGTACAAGGATAATTTTTGAATATTTTCCATTTTTAAAACATCCAAGGACTATAATTGCCATTTTTGAAACTTAAAGGGTTAAACTTGTAATTTTCCAAAAGTTTATCATAAGGACCATTTATGTCAAATATGAATAGTACAAGGTTTATTTTGATCAATTTCCAATTTTAAAACCTTAAGGACTATTTTGACACTTTTGCAAAGTTTCGGGACCAAAGTTGTAATTTTGTGATTTTAAACTTCAAAGGATTATTTTGAACAACTTCAGAATCCTAAGGACCTAATATGATATTTTACAAGTTTTTGAATTACCAGGACCGATTTTGACAACTTTTGAAACTTGGGGACTAAAGCGCCAATTATGCAAACTTGATCGTTTTCATCGATTTTGATGTTTTGCATTTAAAACATATAAAAACTTGTTTGTGATATTTTTATCATTTTGAAGCATTTCGAGTGTTTTCGGATGTTTTGGCATTCTAACAAGATAAAAATGATGAGTATTTAGACACTCATCGCTGCCCGTAGCTTTTTCTTTAATGTTTCAAAAGCTTCGATGCACTCGTGTGAAAAGATAAAAGGAGCATCTTTTTCAAGAAGATGGGTCATAGGCCGAGCGATTTTAGAAAAATCTTGTATGAATCTACGATAAAACCCGGCATGACCAAGAAAACTCCTAATACCTTTCGACGGTAGTAGGATGAGGCAATTTAGCAATAACATCGACTTTTGCTCTATCAACCTCAATCCTGCTTTTTGGAAATCTTATGGCCAAGGACTATGCCTTCTTTGACCATAAAGTGGCTCTTCTCCCAATTTAGACAAAGATTGGTGTCTTCACACCGCTTTTAGCATTTTATCTAAATGGGAGAGACATGTTTGAAATGAGTCCCCAATGACCGAGAAGTCATCCATAAACACCTCCATTGTTTCCGATCATGTCGTTGAAAATTGCCATCATACATCGCTGGAACGTGCGGAGCGTTACATAGGCCAAAAGGCATACGTCTGTAGGCAAAAGTTCCGTATGGGCGGTGAATGTGGTCTTTCTTGATCCAATGGATCAATGGGGATCTGAAAATATCCCAGAAACCATCAAGGAAACAATAGTATTCATTCCCGCTAATCTCTCAAGCATCCGATCCATGAAGGGTAGAGAAAATGGTCTTTACGGGTGGCTTCGCTTAACTTACGATAGTCAATACACACACGCCATCCCATAACCAATCGAGTTGGAATTAACTCGTTTTTCATTTGTGACAACAGTTATGCCACCCTTTTAGGAACACAATGAATTGGGCTAACCCAAGGACTATCGAGATCGGGTAAATTAAACCGGCATCAAGAAGTTTGAGAACCTCTTGTTTGATAACCTCATGAATCTTAGGATTCACCCTTCTCCGATGTTGGATCGCTGGTTTGAAGTCATCCTCCATCAAGATTTTGTGAGTACAAAACTCGTGGTTGATACCTTAATGTCGGAGAGTTTCCAAGCAATTGTGTGCTTGTGTGACTTCAAGACCTTTATGAGAGCTTTCTCCTCCTCGCTAAGTCTTTAGCAATTATGACGGTAATTTATCATCACCTCCAAGAATGCATACTCGAGATGAGAGGTAGGTCCTTAAGTTCAACCTCGGGAAATTCTTGATGAGATGTTTGTCTTGATTTGATTTCCTCAATTGTGATTTCTTTCGGAGGAGTGAAGGTAATGGATCTTCATTTAACAATTGCTCAAGATAAAGGATATCCCCTCCGAATCATAAACACCATCAATTCCCGCGGAATCGATTCATCATTAGCAAGAAACTCATCGATCTCTTCTAGAAGAAGTCACCTCCTCAAACGGGTGAGAGGGGAAGAGTCGGCAATAATTGGTTTAGAAGATGTGGTGGAATCCCCACTCATAGAATTATGAAAATAACCAAGAAACTCTTGAGTAGTCCTCGAAGCAATATCAATTAAATCGACTCGATTAACCGATTCAAGATCATAATTTGAGGAGTACCTTGAAGTTTGATCAAGGTTAAAGGTATGACTTCATTACCCACACGTAACGTGATTTCTTGCTCAAATACATCAATAAGAGCACGGCCCGCTCGTGAATCCTCGTCCAACAATGAGGGAACCCGATGATCGGCATCGAAATCAACAACCACAAAGTCACCGAAAATGGAACTTTCCTACTTTCACGAATACATCCTCGGCGATGCCAAGAGGACGCGATATAGAACGATCCGCAAGCTCAAGAGTCATGCGGTAGGAATAAGTTCGAAGAGAAAGTTGCTTCCATATCGAATAAGGCATCGATTGATGCTTGCACCAAGATCGGCAAGGGCAAAGCATTCAATCATTCTCGAAAAACACAAGGAAGAAGAAATTTTCCAGATCTCCAAGCTTCTCGGGAAGAAGCTTTTAACAAAGCTACCGAAAGGTTCTCGCTCAAAGGAGTTTTAGCCATTTCAAACAGACTTTTCCTTGTTGCTTAACATGTGTTTGAGAGTTGATGCAAACTTGGGCATCGGCATGATGGCATCCGCAAAGCTTATGTCAAAATGTAGTTCTTGGAAATTTTGAAATTTTTTCCATTCGATGACCGGCTTTTTCGCGGAGTTTTTGCTCATTTAAACGCGAGGGTAAGGAATAGAAGTTTTGGATTTGGGGTTGTCAATCGGAGGTTTAAAAACAACTCTAGGTTTGGTTTTGGGTTTCGGACAACTCGAGGATGGACATGTGTTTGTACTTTGTGAGCTAGTAGGTTGCACTTGGTCCTTTGTCGCCTCAGTTCACTTTCCACTACCTTCGGGAGAGAGAAGAAGAGGTAGTAGGAATAGCGGTCCATCATATGAAGCACCACTTCGTTGTCATCGCCTTTGCATCGCGCCTCGGATTAGCGATCGTGTTGCTAGGTAAAGCACCGAGCCCTAGGGTCGATCATTTAAAGACTTCTTAATGTCGAATCGGCTAACCAAAGAACCTATTCATTTCCTCTTGGGATTTCATGAATTGCTTCAACAACTCATCGATGATGGTCCAGTTGGAACAATGGCTCGAGTTTGTGTAGGAAAATTCGCCTCTATTGTTTGGATTAGGGCCTTGATTTTGGAAATTTCCTTGATTATTGCCATGAAAATACCCAGGTTGAAATTTCCGACCTTTGGTTTCTATTAAAGTTTCCTTGGTGTCGAAGTTTTGATTTTGATTTTGAAAACCGTTATTAGGATTAAAATTACCTTGGTTTTGAAAACCTTGGTTCGTTCTATTCGATTTTGATTACGGTTTTGGTTTTAGTTGAAACCGGAGGTCGGGGTAGTGGTTAGGACGGTGGTTGGCCCATAGGAGCACGGTATTGGTTGCCTCTGGATTAGAAATCCGCCCAGCAGCGTTGCTTCAAAGGGTTACCATCGGTGGCCATACAATTGTAGTAGGCATGGGGCCACCGCAAGTAACACGTACTTCCACTTTCTTAACTTCAAACAGAGGTGAAGTTTGTGAAAGCAAACTTTCTTTTGGTTGGATAGAACTAAAGCTTGAATTGTTTCATGAGTTTGTCAATCTTAGCATCGGTGCTAGATTGACTCACCGCAATGAAGTAGAAGGACCAACACCGACTGGGAAACAACCGGTTTGCTTCTGCAAGGCGGACTTTAGACTTGTTTTCAATGATCGCTAAAGCTTCTTTTACGCTTTTCTCAAGAAATTTCCTCCAATGGAGGAATTGAGAGAATCTCGATCGATTGACTCACCCATTATAGAAAGTATCGAGTCGCATCAACTCGGAGAAACCGTGGTGAGGACATTTATGAGCAACTCCTTAAAACGATCCCACGATTCATCAAGGATTCATCAAACTTTTGTGTGAACTTGATGATTTCGTTTTTAAGACTCGTGGTTTTGGAAGGTGGATAAAACTCTAACAAATTTCTTCACTGTGTCTTCCCATGTTTCGATTGATTGAGGGGTTGTTTTTCAAGCCAAATCCGGCTTGCCTCAAGAGAAAATGGGAATGTAAGAAGCTTGACAAAGATCGGTAGGGACATTCTTGTATTTGATGGTAGATACAATCTTGTTAAACCATCGAATATGAGCACGAGGATCATCCCGCCAAAACCATAGAATTGACTTGAGGTTACAAGATTCAAGAACCCGTTTTGAGTTCAAAATTTTCAACCACAATGGCTGGGATAACAATAGCATCTCCATACCCGCCGATGGGTGCCTCGGAGAAGCTCACACATAGGACGCTCTTCCGCCATGATAACGGAAGTAGTGTGAGCGATCCGGATCTCGATCCGACCGACGGGCGAACGTCTCACTGACACGCCTTCTGGAATCGACAAGCTCACGAAATGGGCTCACAGATCTAAAGAGCGAAAAGATACTAGAGTTAACTCTAAGAGATCTCGAGTTAAGGAAGGGATTTATGAAAGGAATTATGAAAATGGGGTAAGAAGAATCTTTTGGGTTTTCCGTTTGACAAGTAGATATAACAACAAATCCAATTAAAACAATATCGAGGCAAAACAACGTTGAACTTAAACCAATAATCACAAGATGAATGGCTTATTTGAAAAGGTACACCACTCACAAGGACACAAAGGCAAGTTTTAATCTTTGGTTCGGGAACTTATTATGGTCGTACTTCAGTTAGGTAGTATAATTGCTTTGGTTCTCGGTGGTAATTTTTATGTTGTTATTATTAAACAAAGAAAACGACAAATCTTTTGTATTTTTTATCTTTATATATATAGAAACAAATCACTAATGCTAAGCGTAAGATAATTAGCTTGACTCTGAAGCAATGGCGCTTAAAATTGATCGATGCCAAACCGCAAGTTTTATCACACAAGTGACCACTCATGAATGGTCAACCGTAATAAACTTCAAACAGCTTCGACACCAATGCAATGAAGATCGAGGAGTATGTTGTTTCCCGGTCGTTAAGTCCCAACGAAATGCGTGCGATGAATAATCAAACGAATAGTGATCGGGAGAATTTGAACGAAAAGGTTGTGATCGATTATACCTAAAGAAAAGTGTATAAATTACAGGGCTTAAATGCAAATTAAAGATAATTAAAAGATAAATTATATTAAATAAACGCTATCACTATTTTTAAAATGATGTTTTTGATTTTTCTTTTACAAATTTAATTTAATAACTACGAACGCATAAAAGAAAATGTGAAACTGAAGCAATATTAATCCTAAAAATATAAAATGACATTTTACAAACCTAATGATAAGAGAAAATTTTAGAAAAGAAAATTATTTTATTACTATTTATTTAATTATTATTAATTAAAACTATTTTTACCTATTTAATTATACCCTAAAATATAAGAAAATATAAAATAAAGCTAGAAAAATGAAATTATGACTTAGAAAATCTAAAATAACTAAAGAGAATTTTCAAAACTAATTTTGTATTTTTTCGATTATTTTTCTATTTTCTATGAATTAAAACTATTTAAAACTAATTAAATTGCTAAAAATTACAAATTTAACTAAGAAAAATTTGAAAAATATTTTTTGACTTTTATATTTATCTTAACCTAGGAAAATTGAAAACTTATTTTTTGAAGTTTTTCCGATTTAATTGAATTAAAAGCTAATTAAAATTGCCTAAAACTGCTTTTAAATGAGGAAAAATAGCAAACAAAGGCTAGAAAAATATGAAAAATTCAGAAAAGTCTAAATTTATATTCGAGTCTATGAAAATATAAAACAGTGGCTTATGTGAAGGAATATGAGGTCGAAGAAGTGAAGAGTGCTTATAAATAAGCACTCAAGATAAGCTAAAGGCCACAACAGAGAACCAAATGATCACGTAAGCTATAATATGCTAAAATTACTCAAAAGCAACTAATTACCACTAGCCTTAACCTCGTAAATGCAAACTAAATAGATTTGATGATTTGAAATCTCAGTGCTAAACAGGTTTCATCTTCTTTCGAGCTTGAAAATAAGCTACCAATAAGTGAAACTTAAAACCGATATTGGAACCTAAAGTAGACTGCTAGGAACTTAAAACCAAAACCGGACCAAGAAAAACTCTAATGAGATTGTGACAAGCTCTGATACACTGCTGCACACTCTCGATACACCGAGTCAAGGTAATGTGGATTTTAGACCCAATTGACAAGCTATTTTAGAGCTTTTAAGAGCTTCCAAAAATTCAACAAAAATAAGCTTAAGAACCTTGACCAACTGAACTAGAAAAACCCAAAATTTCACTTAAATTAATCCAGAAATGAATCCATTAAAAATCACCCAAGTTGAGCTGAAAATGACTTTTTCAATTTGACTTTCTTAACAGAAATGATATTTTGACTTTTATGAGATTTGAGCTTAAATCATGAACTGATTTTGATGTTTTAAGCTAAAGTGAAACTAAAAGTAGCTACTTCACTGATTTCTAAACACAAATCAAGCATTTACTCTATGAAAATCTCAACAGTTATGAAACTAGGACAGGAAATTGTTGATTTTGACTTTTAAAGTACACAAATGAGATTTGATGACTGAAATGAACTTATCTATCCTATATAAACCTCAAACCACAGATTTTGGCCAATGAACAAACTCACATACAGTGTTTGAACACCTGATCCAAACACCACTTTAAGACACTGATTTGCAAATGATTCTACCTAAATGACAAATCCAAGCTATGATTTATACTAGAACAGATCTAAACTACCTATATGATGCAGATAACAACACTACAATTATCAAATAGCTACTAGATTATTAATGCAATAATGGCAATAATCAAAGAGTATTCCAACACTTACAAAAGTCCTAGCCACAATGGCTTGCCAAACACCACAGGTAACCACTATCCTAAACAAATTATCAACCCATATTCAACACTGCATCAACCCAAATCCATTTCCAGCACTGCTTAACCAAAATCTCTTCTCAGTTTGACTTTTGTTGACCAAATACCAATTTTGATTGAAACTGAATTATAAGCTTACTCAAAGCTATGGACGACAAGTGAGCTTAATTGAAGTATAATGAAGCTTTTGAAGCTTGGCTTTTAGTACATTTAAACTTAACTTATAACAAGATATATAAAACATAAAACTATGATAAATTCTTTGAATTGATACTTGAAAATGATTATATTGATGAAAGAACTTGAGTTTAGTATGTAAAAGCTTAGAATTACAATCGAGAAAACTAATTAAGACATTAACATGAAAAACGACATACATGAAATTTTAAAAACTAAGTACTACCCTTTTCTTCTCTCTTCTTCCTCCTTTTTATAGCAAAAGTGCTTCTCTCTCCTATCTGAGCATTTCCCACTTGCATTTAGGGCCTTTGGATCCTTTGAGACAATATTGGCCGTTTGATTAATTTTTGGCGCCAAAGTGGTTTATACGGTGGGTTGAGTGCAAGGGGGAGGAAGCATTAAATGCTTTTGTTGTTTGGTGGAGGTGGGGAACATGGTGAAAGAGAGTTGGGCGGAGGGATGGTGAAGGCACAGTGTTGCAAAAGGTGGGAGAAGAAAAGGAGGAAAAGGGTATTTGTTTGACTTGGGAGTTGACCGGTGTATTATAGGCAGGGTCAAAAGTGAGGGGTCAAATGTGGTTCGAGGGGTCCAAAGGTCACAAAGGGTCATGGCTTGTATTAAATGACAAGGACCAATATGCAATTTCGATATTCGAGGACCGTCGCCATTTCTCAAAGTTGTTTCAAGGGACCAAAAATGACAAGTTTCAATAGCACAAGGACCATAATGGACATTTTCAAACTTCCAAGGACTATTTTTGCCAATTTTAAAACTCATAGGACTAAACTTGTAATTTCTCAAAACTTTTGACATTTTTCACCAAAGGACTAATTTTGACAACTTATGATTTAAAAGGACCTTTGGTGACTTTTCTTTTGAAATAAGTGCTAGGACTATTTTCAAAACTTTTGAAACTGGGGACCTGAAATTGCCAATTATGCAAACTTAGCTCATTTTCATCGATTGAAACATTTTGCATCCGAAACATATAAATGCAATTTTGAGATATTTTCAGATTTTGATGCATTCACGAGCATTTTAAATGTTTTGCGCTCAGATTAACCAAAATGATGAGTATTTACACACTCATCAGAACCCATTTCTTTTGAAAACGATCACATTCATTGGGGTCATCGAGGCAAAGATAATATCATCAACATAAATTTAAACATGAATTAAATGTTTGCACGACTTCGACTGGTGAACAACGCCGATCAACTGCTCCTTTGGTAAATCCGATGAGATAGAAGGAACTTTGATAGCGATCATACCATGCTCTAGGAGCTTGCTTCAAACCATAAAGGGCCTTTTCAAGCGATAAACATGAGTAGGATGCTCGATTCACAAAACCCTCTCGTCGGTGACATAAACCACTTTTTAGATCTCCATTAAGAAAGGCGCTTTCACATCCATCCGATAGACAACCATGTTCTTGCTAGCAAGATTAGCCAAGAAGATTCGATAGCCTCGACACGAGCAACCTGGAGCAAAAGATTCCTCAAAGTCTATATCCTCCTCTTGACGATATCCTTTTGCAACTAATCTAGCCTTATTTTTCGTAACATCTCCATGCTCATCAAGCTTCACTTTGAAGATCCACTTAAAAGCAATGATCATAGCACGGCCTGGAGCGGTACTAATTCCATACATCTAATCGATCAAACTCATGAATTTCTTCTTGCATGGCATTGAACCAACAATCTTCATTCATAGCGTTTTAACGCCTTTATGTTCGATCTTAGAGTACGGAGTTGAAAAAGCACCATAAGGCATCGATTGCAAGTTGTTTCCTTGTGGATCTTTGGACGAGAGAGGTTTTCAATGATGTTGTCCAATGGATGATCATGTGTCCATTTTCCGAGGTGTTCATGTGGTTGTTGTTGTGGAACTGAAGTAGCGAGTCGATGTCTCCGATAAAGATGGTTCGGGATGATGATTCAGAGCAAATATATTTTCAAATGGAGCATCTTGGGAGTAGCAAAGGATTAACTTCATCATTGATGCCGTAAAACAGTTCCATGATGTACATTCAAGATTGATGATTTGTTGATGAGACCGAGTGATCGCAGCAGCGCTTGACTTAATGATATTGAGACCAAGGGTTGACTTCATTCATTGTGGATATGAGCGACCTCTCAGAGGAATTGATGATCATTAGCACTTGGCTCATAGTGTGCATCAAACATAGGATCAAACAATTTCTTCAAATCATCTTCATTGGAGGTACATATGGAGTCATTGGAGAGGAATTTGGTACAAGCGGATGAACCAATAGGACTGTTTTGAAGACGGGTCCAGAATCGGATTGTCCAGAGCCATTTGACCGGTCACCATCGAACGTAACGTGAATTGTTTCCATGATATTTCGGTTCTCTTGTTGTAGATTTCAGAACCCTTCTTGTTTGGTGCATAACCGACAAAAACTCCAATATCCGCCTTTGCTCTTAATTTTCCTAAGTCTTGACCGTCATTCGTTGGATAGATAAGGCACCAAACACACGAAGGTAGGAGAGATCAAGTTTTCGCTTATGAACAAGTTCATATGGAGTTTTTCCATGAGAGGTGTGTATAAGGGAACGATTTTGGGTGTAAAGTGGCAATGGCTTCACCCATAGAAACATTGGAACCGTTGAATAAATTAGCATTGTTCTCATGGGCTTCCACAAGAGTTCGATTTGCCTTTCAACTACACCGCTCGTTGAGGAGTTCGTGGAACACTTCTTTGATGACCGATTCCAACACTTTCATAAAATCAATTAAGTCTTTGTTAACAAACTCGTACATTGTCTGCTCGAACAATTCCGATCAGTATTGTTGAGTCGAACTCAAGTCGTTTGATTAGTTTGATGATGACATCCGAGTTTCATCCTTCGTCCTCAAAAACTTTACCCAAGTAAATCGAGAGTAGTCATCAACAACTACTAGAATGTATTTCTTCCCATTTATCGCTTGCACTCTCATTGGTCCGCACAGATCCATATGAAGGGTATGAAGAACTTCCATTACTAAATTTATGGGTTTTGGTTTGTGGGCATATTTCGTGCTTTGACCCAATTGGCAAGTCGAACAAAGATGATATTTTTCATATTTTAACTGGGTAAGCTCGACAAGATCCTTTCTCGAAAGGTTATTAATGGTGTAGAAGTTCAAGTGATTGAGACGACGATGCCATAACCATGACTTTGTTTTAGAAGCCTTTGACAAAGAAGCGATGGAGAAGACTTCATCATGTCTTCGATAGAGATGGTGTATAGGTTAGAACCACGAGTACCTCTTAATAATTCCACACCATCAAGTTCTCTAACGAAGCAAGTATGTTTTCTAAAGGCCACCTCTAGATCGGAATCACGTAATTGACCAACAGAGAACAAATTATGACCAAGACCTTCCACATAATATACCCCGAGATTACACTTTTCCCGACAACATAATCACCATAACCCATAATTGCTCCAAATGGTCATTCCTAATCTAATCAGCCCTGATGAATTTGCTCATGAAGTTCATGAGCCACGACTGCCTCCAAATATATGCTTGGAACAACTGAGTCCAGTACCACATAACGATTTGAACGATCTGCAGCTTGAATACATACAAGAATGGATAATCGGATAATTGGGATCCCCATAAAAGATTGGGTTCCATTTGGTTAGTAATGATGATTGGAACACCCACATCGTAAATAGAAACACCCATATCGTAAATAGAAGCAATGGAATCATCGTAAATAGATGCAAGACTAGTATCCGTATTTTACCTATTCAAAGTATGTTCACTTTTAAGGAATAGTTCTACCAAGAGGCATCCATTTTCTAGTGGGCATTGTCTCGATTAACCTTATGGCCAAAAGGTATCCATTGATAACCTATCTTTCTAAATGTTCTTCTGTGGTTTCCACCGCTTTCTAGCTTTCACGCCTTTGCCTTTTAGCCTTCTTAGCATGATTTTTAGCATTAACAATTTTAATCGGGCAATTGATAGCATTAGACAAACCATTCTCTACACATTCATGATTAGTACCGTAAATCAAGCATTCATTACATGTTTTGCACGTTGTAGCGTAATTCAATTAATTACAAGACGCTTATAGCTAATACTAGAATCAACACGATTCGCTTTATTCAACTCAAACATAGTGTTCCTAGGGTGATCTTCTACTCTTTTCCAATGCACATTCTTAGCTTGCAAGGTCCTATCATTACTTGTATTGCCTTGAGACTTTGACCGCTTGCTTTAATGTCACCGAGTACTCTCAGAGGGAATGGGAACATTAGTTGGTTTTGCTACTTTTTGCATTTCCTATTTAGATGTGTTGGGATCTGAACCACTTGAAGGCATACTAGAGTTCACATTCATAACATTGGGCATTGAATGAGTTGTATACTTGGCACTAGGCATAGAACAAGGTATCAAGGGATTGACTTGCTCACCTAAGGTTTTAGGGCATATTGTAATTAAGCATTCTAGAAGTTCTTGAGATCGTTTGGCATATAAGCATGCATGGCCAATTGCATTATCAAGTGGTTTCTCTAACTTATCCTCTTCTACAATCTCACGAAGACATTCTAGGTCGTCCTTAAGGTATGAGAAATATGTTGAATAGCAAGTTTGTTATTCCTAAGATGAGGAGGAACATATTTCACAGACAAAGCATATTTATTACGATGACATGCACCTTGGAGCACCATTCTCCCATTTGTCATGGGCATTTTCCCTTTACCGACTCTTCGATTCTCAATTTTGCAATGAAGTTATTTTTTTATTATTTTTGTTACGAGTGACTTTTATTGACTCAAATAACTCATTGAAATGACGCTTAACCTTTTCATTTTCTTCTAGAAAACTCTCATTTTCCTTTTGTAAAGCATTAACCAAGTTTTGAAGATGAAAATTTTGAGAATTCCAAGAATCTAAAGGAGGAGGCGTTTGGGAGCCAGTCACATTGTTCATTTCACCCTTTAATTGAGAAATTTGGGCTTTCGCTCGATCGTGTTACAATGAGCTTGAATCTGCTCATCACGTTTGTTTATTTCAAAATAGCATCAAACTCGAACATCCGAGGATTTCTTGATGTTCGAGGTTTCAACATTTTCTTTGAGATGTTGATACTTTAGTTGTAAATCAAAATGTTCAACTTCTAATTTAGAAAATGTTTTACCAAATTATCGTGATCATCCGGCTCAATTTTCTCACTTAGTTTAGCGCTTTTTGATTTCAAGCTCAATGACACGATCATGGAGACTTTCAAAGCAACAGATAATTCATGAAATTGAGAAGCGAATAGAACAATTAGTGGCGATAGAACACATCTTGAGAAATACAATCGTAAATCGATTCTCATTTAAGGTACGCAAGTTCTTCCTCTCAATTTCATTATATTTTAATGCTCGCTCATATTCACTAACCTCAACAATCATTGCATCAAATTCTTTTCCATTCCTTTAATATCTCAGATCTATCCCCTTTTAAGACTCTCAAATTGATCTTTTAGTTGTTTAAAGAAAGGCATGACCTCGCCATAACATTCTTTGTTTGCTCAAACCCCTTTCCCTTCGCTTATCCCAGTGGTGTGATCCTCTTCTTACAAGTTTTCTCAAAGTCAACAAATAATTGAAATATAACATATTGACTGATTAAGGTATTGCTCTTAGTGGCAATAGTTCTAGGAACTAAATGCATTGGTGTATTTGGAGGATACACAGTCGCTGCAGGCATTTTCCTAAGGGGAGGGTTTGTTAGAGCAAGATTCTCTGCTTTTTTCTTATCTAAATCCTTTTTCCAGAAAACTTGTTCGGGAGTTAACAACGTTTGAGGCTTAAACTTGTTCAAGGAAATCCAGTTTTCCTTCTTGTAATCATGGGGTTTGATCGTTATGTTATTCTTTTTACATTCATGATCTTCTAGCTTCTTATTCATTTTCTCCCTAGATGCATCATCTAATTTTCTATCTTCCTCAGTGCACTCAATGCAACTAGGTGTCTGTCTAGGTTTAAGAATCTCATTGCCATCATAGATTACATTCTCGAAAGACTTTTGCTATCTTACCATACTCGTGGTTGGATTCCTTTATAATGGGGATACTATGCTTATCGCCGAGAACTCTATGCTTCGTGATCATGTGAGTAGTCCGAATTGTATTCCCTTGTACGATAACTTATTTTCGAGCTTGTTTTTCAAGATTTTAGATTAGAAAATCATTCAAAAGTTTTGATTCCTTAGCATCAATTCTTGCTTAAGCATTTTAACATTTTCTTGAAGTTCTTGTTTTTGCTTAGCGCTTTAGAAAGCTTTTCTTGTAAGGAGTTTAACTCTTGTTTTAATACTTCTTCTAAACTTACTTTTTCTAATAGTTGACGATTTGGTCATCCAATTCTCGCTCACGGATGGTTAGCTCGAACTTAGCACATTGTTCATAAATGGCCACTGCTCTTTATAGGCATTAAGTTCGAGATAACAAAATCATCGTGGGCACATGTAGTGTATTCATCAAAACATAGTCATCATCGATCGCAGAGGATGCATCACTTGGTACAATCTCACTTTCACTTTGTTTCACATATTGATCATATGGGACAACATTGATATTACCCATATTTTCAATATCGACTCAATAGTTTCGTGAGATTGTACTTTGTCATGCATCTTTTGCACATCAAGATCATCGATAGTTTTAATACCTCCAAATGATTTTGTCTTTGGATGGACTAGCTTGTCGTGATGAGGGACCATCGAGAGACCATTGGAGAAATGCTAGCCATGAAAATTGTTTGTGCAAGAGGTTCATCATCAACGCCGAGTCATATGCATCACAATCAAGAACTTGAAAGGCATTTCGATGATTGTGGCATATTTCCTAATCGGCCGCTCATCCACATCTCGCATCATATGTCTTAGCATTTCCTCACCAGAACAACAACCTCTTCATCCAAAGTCGCACCATTATCCCGAGCTTGCACAAGCATCTTATCCTCAAGTAATTTGCATTCGAGGCATTTTGGTGATGTGCAGCCTTGCAATATGTCCCTTACCACCACGCTTGTAACACTTGATCGGCTTTGCTTGTCCTTGATTTCCAATCCTTCCCGATTCTCGATTTCCACATATCCTCTACCAACTCCACCTCTTCCTTGTTCGCATCGCTTTCTTGAACTGGCCGCACCATAACCTTCCCATCTCCGACAAAGTGGCTTGATTGTGTGGATTGGAGGTCGCTCGAGGTTGTTGTTGGTGTATGGGAGATAGTTCATGTTTTGACTAATCATGAGAGCCGCTTGATTAATGAAGTTTCCACGTGTGCATCAAAGATCGCCTTGTTTGAACATTTGATGGGAATGAGTTTGTGATTACCATTACCCATGGTTATGACTTGTGAAGCTTTGGTTGTAATCCCAACATTGGTGTAAAATGCAGTTGAATCATTTGATGAACTTGTTTCTCCCTGTTTTGATTTGAACTGATTAAGAATCATTTTTTCAAACATGGCATGTCTCTCATTCTGAAGCGGGAAGGCATATAGTTGGTGTTCTTCAAACCTTTGGTTAGCTTCACAGAGGTGACAAACTTGTGCCATTCGGGATTCATGTTGTTCACAAATTTTGAGTTCAACTGAATGTTTGGCATGGTCATTTTGATATTCCTCATATCATTAACAAGCTTGTGGAATCTCACGTAATACTCATAGACACTCTCATCTGGTTTCATCTTGAAGTGCTCAAATTCATCATAGAGTTGTGATTCTCTGCCTTCCATAGTTAATTCGTAACACGAGAGAAGCATCTTGACATTATCCTACACGCCTTGGCTTCGTGTTGTGATTGATCGCCTTGTAGATATCTTTTGGAAGACCTTGAAGTATGATGTTGAAGCCCTTATATCAAAGATCGAATCTCTTTTCTCCTTATCATTGAGCTCATCATATGTCTTTGGTCCGTCTATTCCATAGATCATTGTTCCATCCGCAATGTGATCAATTAAGTCTCTTGTAGTCTCAATCGATAAGGTCCTTCATCAATTGATTTGAGAATGTTGACCCCATTTTCCTTTCCAAGACAAGACAACTGATTCTTTGAGCCCAAGAGTCGTAGTCGGCCTGGCGAGCACGGGTGGACGAGTATCCGAAACCACCGCCGAACATCCTCAGAACAATGGAGATGATCAGAGGTACGTTGGTAGACATGTTTAAAAATTTCACGGATTTTATAACTCAATGATTAAACCGGAAATAGATTCTTTCACGGATTTTACTAAATCAAGAGAAAACCAGACACTCACAAAAGTCAACCAAGTCGCTAAGAATCCTTGAACTAAGTCGCTAAGAACCAAGTTGCTAAGTATTAATAAGACAAGTCGCTAAGATCCAAATCGCTAGGAATTTTGACAAAGAAATCGCTAAGCACCAAGTCGCTAAGAAATCAATTCGCTAAATAGCAACTCGCTAATGTCCAAATCGCTAAGACCAAGTCGCTAAGAAACTTGAAGAACAAGTCGCTATCAAAAATGAAAGCAAGTCGCTACTTACTAAGTCGCCACCAGAAGGAGAATCCACTAAGTGTACTGCTTGTCACGTGTCTAAAGAGACAAGTCGCTAGGACCAAGTCGCTACAAAACTCACTACAACTCGCTACCTTTTATCAAGCAAGTCGCTAGCATGAAAATTACTCCGAGAGCCAAGTCGCTACCAAGAAAAACTTTAAAACACACTTTTCAATCCAAAACAAGCTCAACCACAGTGATTCAAGCTTACCAAATCAAAACCCAAGCACATACAATGATCCTAAACACAAAAGTACACCCAAAATTCAAACTTTAACACAAGAGATGAACCAAATGATGCAAAAACCACTAAACCTTTTCAAACTCAAAAACCATCTAAAACCCACTAGAAATCCAAGGATATGTAAGAGATGATCTAACCATGGCTCTTGATACCATTTGTAACATATTGGATTTCACAAACACATCATATCATTAACACAAGAGGCGACAAGATGATTTTTAGAGAAAGTTAGAGGTTTAGTGGAACTTTAGTGACGAAAGAAAAATCTTATTATGAGCTCCAACTCTACCTTGGGAGGTAGAGAGTATTTATAGTCTTACAATAAACGCCACCGACGGGTCATGGATCAGATATACAATGGTGGAGTAAAGACCGTCTGTCCTCCACGGTGTTACTTAACTAAATACTACTTAACATTAAATAACTACGACTACGAGACTTGAGGTGACCGACTCTTTAATACCTGAATTTTCCAAATCCTAACAATAGATATTATTAAATATTTGTATATAAACGGAAAAATATAAAGTTAAATATACACAAAAGAATGAGAGGTGATTTGCACATATTTTGTTTTGATTTGCATACTCTTATGTACACGCATTTTAATCAAGATATATACACAGTACAACTGTCTAATGCCTAATTTAAAGTGTCTTAATTAAAAAGTGAATTGTGCAAATTATTTCCATCAAAAGAATATAGTTCTGTAATTAGTTGGATATATTTTAAAAATGATTATTTTATTTTTCTAGTGATAGTACAAGTTAAGAAAATGCAAAAGTAGTTGTTAATCTTTTCTGACAAAGCAATTGACGATGACCGGCAAAGATGCCATCCATAACCTCTGTCCAACATACAACAAATTCTACTTTGTAGAAAACACAATTGGGGTGGGTTATCCACACCTTCTCATAGGGAGGGTATTCAATCATTTGATGCATTATCGACTTATACGGTGTGCACCGCGGGTTGTATGATTTGACTAAAACCTCTTGATGTGACAATATACGGAAGGTTTGTATAATATAGCCCGGGCTGTCTTTTCTTTTCTTTTTTTCTTTGTTCTTTTTTTTTTCTTTTTAGTCCCTTGTTGATTTTTCTTTTTTTTTTTAATGTTTTTTGTGTAATGTTTTTTTGTTTATTTGTATTCGTCTAATGTCTTTTTATTTAATTAAACAACAACAATAGCACGTTAAACATTAACACATTAAATAATTACAACAACTGTTATTATTATTCAATTAAAAAACAACATTAACACATTATTTAAAAACAACAACACGTACTACATATGAAGATTATTTATGTCATCTAAAAGATCATGGAGCATTGCACCCGACCGATATGCGTGATCCTCAGGATTCCTTGCCAATTTCTCTTTATTCTTGTCATCAACATCTTGTTTTGAGACAATAACATCTTGTTTCTTGTTTCAAGCTGGTCAATCTTATTATCTTTAGCAACGCAGTTTGAGCATTGCGTTGAAGAAGAGGCTTGACTAAAGTACTTGTTTTGAAAAGCAGTCTTCCACATAAAGTATCCACACCCATAGTAATTTGTTACTGCCTGTACATGTTAAGAAAATTATTAGAAATGTATTCTTAACAAACAAATTATTTACATATTTACATAACTAAGCAAACGTATAATTATTTACCACTGAATAAGGGCATGCATAATTCGGTTGCCCATAATTAGCTTCTGTACAGGATGTCCTTTCTATAATTAATCCTCTCTGACAACGACACAAGAAAGGATTTTTTCATTCCACCTAGCGAAAGAATTTGCATTATAATTTACAACATAAATCAGTAATGTTATTATTAATTTAAATAAATTTTCAGTCATTTACTATGTTTTGTCGGTGTCATAATACAAACAGTTATTTACAACATAAATCAGTAATCATTCACTATGTTTTGTCGGTATAATTATTTACAACATAAATCAGTAATTATTTACTATGTTTGTCTTCGTCTATTCTCAGTATACATGAGTTGTCGATCGGAATATAAAGTTGCCCATTCGGCTGCATTGTCAAGTTTGTACGCCCCGCATTGTGGGTGAGTATCCGAAAGTGGTGAATTTCCGTCTAGCGTCAGATAAATGAAGTGAGCACAGGCGTCTTCCCCCACACGGGCAATCACAAGGGGGCCACTTTCTTGTGATAAGTTTGGACCAGAAAAGATCGGAAAACACGTATGACTTTGTCGTTGGGATATAAATACAACAGGCCGGTTAATCAGTGAAGCAATAACCAACCCCGTGTTTGGCGTAATCATCCAGTATTCCCGCGGTGCAAATCCATCTTTCAACCAATCTGTTGTTCTCCGAATTTGGTTAAAGTCATTTTGCAACCACATACTTATGTAATAGTCACTCCGATTGTCTAACTCGTTCTTTAACCAAGCTCGAATATCGCGCCACCTATCTTCGTGGAGACCAATACCGTGGGCAACGCACCGAAACCCACAATTTCCATCACCTCGCACATTATAAATACTTATGATGTATCGATGGAATAGATCTGGAATCTGCTTCATCAAATAATCGCTAACTTCATCTCCATCGTATAACTTGTGTCTTATACTTTGTTCAACTCTGGGACCCATGTAAGAACTATGTCTCGCAGGTTCTTTGTTAAAGCCCGGGAATTTTGTAGATCTTGAATTTGTGCTTCTTCGGTGATCTACGGTTGGTACTTCATTCAAGTCTGGGACTTTTGTAGATCTTGAATTTGTGCTTCTTCAGTGATCATCTTCTTTAACATATTTTTTTTGACAAACAACGATGCTTTACTAAAAACATTCTTGAATTGTCGCATGTCATTTTCACAAGAAGGATCATCTTCAGGTTCACAAGAAGAACCATCTTCAGGCGTAGTAGTATTGATAATAGGCCACGGAACAGATAGGGTTCTCCAAAAAATATCAATTGTATCAAGTGGAATGGCCCATACTGCATTCATTAATAGTGGCTTATATAAATTACTGATATTAATGGGGAAAATAACTTGATAGTCATAAATTTAATATACTTACCATGAATTCGATAGTAAAGCATTTCGTGAAAGCATGGTAGTCCATAAATTGACCGTAACTGATGACTACAATCTTCTGCGGCGATCGACAGTTGGAGTTCATCGAGCATGAGTTCCAAAGCATATTTGTAAAATTTATACCACAATTCTGCAAATACTGGTATATCACATTTATTCATTTTCTCGTTTATGCTTCTATTAAAAGATTCTTTTATCGCAGTTTCTTACGAAATGAGAATCTTATCGATCGAACTCAACAACGTGTCTAATTTGGATTTTGTGCTGCACAAGTATGATTTCAACAACGCGTGTTTACTCTCAACTCTGCATGTTGTTGACTGGCCGTAGTTGCGATATTGATCGGTAATAAACGAGATAAACATGTTTGAGTAATCTTGCAGCCAATTATTCATATACGAAGATATATCTGAAAAAAACAATGAATTAATAAAAAGTCACTCATGTGCTTATTTATTAAATAATAAAAACAATGAATTAATAATTAAGTACCCGCATGTTTGACCAATAGCTGTTGTAGGTGTTCATAATAATGCTCGAATATGCCGCGTGTCGGAGCTTTAACCATCCAATCCCATGTCCATTTAATGGAGTCATACTCCTTTACTGAATTGCATTTATTTCTGCAATACTGAAGCACATTTTGTGAAATATGCCATCGACAGAGTAATTTGTTTGCGTTCGGGAATTCTTCTCTGCATGCCCCAACCAACGCTAAATCTCTGTCAGTGATGATAACACGCGGGTAATATTTTTCGTCTATCACCTCCTTCACACATTGCAATACCCATCGAAGATTAGGCCATTTTTTATTTGTTTAAAAAGCTAAACGCCATTAAAAATGTTTTATTTGTTGAAGTTACTCCGATAATTTCCAAAAATGGCAATTTAAACAACGTGGTATTGTATGTGAAGTAGCATGATTTCAGGGAATGTACACCATAGAGCATATGACATGGGGTGAACAAAAAAATAGTTCCTCAAGCTCATTATGATCATTTACCCTCTCGTAATATGTATACCCTAAATGCATCAAATGTGAGTAAAGGACTTGGATTGGGGTTCTATCACCTATCATGGCTCCCCAGATCTTATTTTGTGCGTTATATATAGTTCTAAGGCTAGACACGTTATCCGGATTACGCTCCTTTATTGTCGAAAGTATATGACGTGGTCGTACGTTATACTCTGTCAATTGTTTCACCAAACCAAACTCATCATCCTTGGAAACCATGCAACGACTCTGCAAAATCATGATTATGCCTATCATCCTTCACCCTCAACCTCCAAAAATATTTTGTTTTATGATATTCCGCCACTAATTTGAATGAACAATCGGTTTTAGAGATACTGGTTTGCCGTTGTTCAGTACCTTCACGTTCATACTTCCCACCCTTTGAACACCTATAATTGATTTCGTACAAATACCCCTTTTCTGATTTGGTTCTTATTTTAAAAATGACAAAACCGAGCCCCCGAGCTATATTTTGCACCCAATCAGTTAGTTCCTTGTCAGAACTGAACACCTGAAAATACATTACAACTTTTACAAAAAATTAACCGAACCAAACCGTGACCACCCCCGAGCTATATTTTACAACTTTTATTTTTTTTACAAACAATTTATAACATATATAACTTACTTTTTTAACTAATTTTATTTACAAGTTTGAAAAAACCTCATGAATAAAACGCTACATACCGCCCACCTAACATTTCAATACTACTCACCCACTCTATCTCTGACTCACTCATATCACTCGTTCTCTCTCTCTCTCTCTCTCTCTCTCTCTCTCAATCACTCATATCACTCTCTCTCAACCGCCTCTCTCTCAATGATAACGGAACGGATCTATGTTTAGATCCTAACAAGTTTTGAGGTTTATGGTTTAGATCTGTGGTTTCTGGTTTTTTATGGTTTCTGTGAAAAAACCATGGTAAAACCATGGTTGTTTAGATCTGTGGTTTGGTTTACATGCTTTTTACATGGTTATTTAGATATGTGGTAAAAACCATGGTTGTTTAGATCCGTGTTTTTTTTTTTTAAAAAAAGGTTTGGTTGTTTAGATCTGATGGTTTTTAGATCTTTTTAGATTTGTGGTTTGTATACATAAACGTGGTGCTTTTTTATGGTGGTTTACATCTGTGGTGCTTTTTTGTGGTGGTTTAGATTTTTGGGGAAAAAAACACACACACACTTTTATTATTAGATCTTTTTAGATCTAAAAAAATTGATGGCGGTTTCTTGGTTAGAAAACAGTTAGTGAAAAATAGTTATATGTGGTATGAGTGGTATTAGATCTAAAACAGTTATGCTTTTTGAAAACTTTTGTAGATCTGCGAAAGCTTTTGAAAACTTTTGTAGATCTGTGATGGTTTGTTAGATCTGTGATGGTTTGGTAAAGTTTTGATGGTGTGGCTTGTTACATCTTTTGTAGATCTGTGAAAAATTTCGAAAAAGATGATTTGGAACTGCTTTGTATGGTTTATGTTAGATCTTTTGGAACTGCTTTGCGGTGGTTTAGTAAAAACCATGGTTGATGGTTGAAGCAGTTTGTGAATGCTAGTTTTGAAATTGCTAGCAGTTTCTATATAACCTCAAAAAGATTGATCTTCTAGCTATTTGGTTGTTTTTGTTTTGTGAATTCTAGTTTTGAAACTTTGTGAAACTGCTTATGTGGTTTCTTGGATAGAAAAGCAGTTGGTGAAACTGCTTATGTGGTTTCTTGATGGTTTAAGCAGCTTGAATTGTTTAATGAAACTTTATGTTGAAACCGCTTATAAAAAAAATCGAGGTACGGCGATAATGATTTAAAAAAAAAAAAAAAAAAAAAAACTTGTCGATTGGCATGGCATAACCGAATGGACAATGTACACTTTGCAACCTTTCAATTTGCGACCATATGATTGAAAATAATAACTGAGCCGCCTCGATGTGTCATTTTTATAAACGTAAACTTTTATATGTAATAGCGTAAAATTATACTTCGTTCTCGTTCGTGTAAAACGGTGATGAGTTCATCGTAAACTTTTATAAACCCTTAATAGCCGCACTTGATCTTCTAGTTATTAGTTTTGAAACTGTCAAGTTGTAGCTATTTTCTTGTTTTTGTTTTGTAAATTCTAGTTTTGAAACTTTGTGAATGGCAGTCGCTTTCAAACTGCTATATAACCTCAAAAAAGTGCATAGTGAAAACACTAAAAACGTGTTTCACAAAGAAAACACAAAGACATAGTTTCACAAAGTAAACAATCCACTCCGGTAACTTGTACTCAGACAAAGGACAACAAAATTAACAAAGTTATAATACAAAAGAAAAAAGTTAAAATACAAAAAAGAATAACAAATTTATAACACAAAAAAAACTGACATAACACAAGTTAGTGAGAAAAACAAAAGACAAACACGAAACCCGAGAAAAAAAACAGCAAGAGGACGAAAGTACCCTACTACTAGGGAAGGTTTCTTGTTCCCTCTCACTAGAGAGGGTTTGTATAGTAGCCCCCTTTTGAATGGCAAGTTGTTTGAGTACTTTATTTTGCCCTTTGTTAGACTACTCTCAGCAATTACATTATTTTATTTTTTATTTCACTGTTATATCAGCCTTTTCACTTCTCTCACTCTTTCACTTTCCACTCTCAATAGTCATCACTCCATCTCCTTCATCAAAATACTCACTTTTTATATAATCATAATCCACTAAATATCTCACACATATTTACAAACCAAATAATAATTATTTAAAATATTTCAGAGAAACCCACTTTGGCACAACAATAACATCAGTGAGGAGCTTGTTGGAAAATTTAGTGCACTTGTGGGATTAGTTCACACCTTGTAATGGGTTAGGAGGTACGGAGTGTACACCCATAAGGTCCATGAACACCCGACTCTTATAGTGGTTTGTATTGGTAGTCTTGGTGAAAGTATCGCTTGGTGAAAGTATCGCTTGTGGTTTCCATCGACAAGCGGTGCTTCCATCGATAGGCGATGTTTCACCGATAGCACCGTGAAAGCACCGATGCTATGAAAGTATCGATAAGCGGTGTTTCCATCGATAGGTCAGATTTCCACCGTAAGTGAAAGTACCGCTAGTGGAAAGCATCGCTTATGGAAAGTAATCGCTAAATGGCGATTATAACTCTTTATGACCATGTTTAATTGGTCATGTAACCACTAATGATTATAATGGGGATAATTATGAGGCTATTAATGGGCCGACAATACTCATAATTCCGCTGGAATAGCTCAAGAGTAACCTCCTATATAGGAGATCACGAACATGCATGAGTAACACACGTAAAACACTAAATACTTATAAGCAAAGGGTTATAGAATTGTGCCTAATTCTCTAACCGCATTTGGTCTTATCCCAAGTAGATATTCGTGATACCCGGCATTAGGGTCGAATAGTTTACTTTGGAAAGTGATCACACGATTCTAAGTGATATCCGGTAACCACCTAGTGGTATTGCTCTTGTCTATTGATTGTCTTAACCTCGCTCGGGAGATACCACCAACAATCAAAGTAAACTATTTTGTGATAATCAATGGCAAGCTCACGTAATGAAACACATGGCTTCAAACTTTGCTAAGTTGGACAAGTTTGAAGGGTGGATTTTAGGAGGTGGCGTAAGAAGATGCACTTCTTCGCTCGAGCATGAGTGTGGTCTATGTCACGACTACTCCAATTCTCGATGATGGTGATGATGCTGTGGAGCGCAGATCGGAAGGAGGAGCAAGTGGGAGAATGATGACTACATATGCAGAGGTCTTATTCTCAATGGTATGTCCGATTCTTTGTTTGATATTTATCGAACTTTGAATCTTCCAAAGAACTGTGGGATTCCTTCGATGCCAAATATATGGTCGAGGATGCATCAGTAAGAAGTTCCTTGTTAGTAATTTCACAAATTACAAAATGACCGATTCAAGACCGCTTATGGAACAATACAATGAACTTCTTGGAATACTTGAAGGTTTACACAACACAATATGCACATGGATGAGGCTATTTCTATCTCTTGTGTTATTGACAAACTCCTCCTTCGAAAGATTTCAAGCATACCTTGAAACATAAGAAGGAGGAGTTAACTCGGTTGAGTTAGGCGGTCATCCGCGCATTGAGGAATCTCTCAAGGTGCGGGATAATGACAAGCCAAAGAGTGGCAATCTTCCGACCATCTGTTGTCAATATGGTGGAGCATAACAACTCCACCGTGTACAATGACAACAAAGGCAAACGCAAGTATCATGACAACACAAGGCGTATCCTAACAAGAAGGCAACACCTACTTGTTGGAAATGTGGCAAGACCGGTCACATTAAAAGGGACCGCAAGGGTGTTAAAATTGGTGGTAAAGCCAATGGATCGTGCACTAATGGTTCAGGGAGTGGTGGTTCAAACCAACTCACCGAAAGGTCGAATATGTTTAATAAGTCTTTTCATTTATTATGTTACATATGTATCTCGAATATTTTATGTGCGGGATGATGATGTTGCGTGGTGGGTTGACTGCGTGCAGCAGTTCATGTGTGCAAAGATAGAAGTCGGTTCAAGACTTATGAGTCATCGAATGATGGTTCTATTCTTCACATGGGAAATGAGTCAATGTTTGGTGCATGGTCGTGGTTGTGTAGATCTTAGGTTTAGTTTCGAAAGATTGTAACTTTGTTTAATGTTATTCATGTTCCCGATATCGTGAAGAACTTGGTTTCAAGTAGTGATTTGAATAATCATGGATATAAACAAGTTATTGAATCGATAAATTTGCGCTTTCTAAGCATGGTGTTTTTGTTGGTTTTGGTTATTTATGTAATCAAATGTTCAGCTTAATATTACCACCGATGTTATTTCGACTTTTGTGACTACATATGATCGTGAGTGATTCTAACCTTTGGCATGCTAGACTTGGTCATGTTCACTATAAAAGGATGCAAGATATGTCTAGGGATGGTTTAATCCTCGCTGACATGGACATCGAAAAGTGTAAAACTTGCATGTTGACCAAGATAACCAAGAAACCCTTTCGTGGTGTTAGTCGTGAGACTAAGATCTTGAGCTTATTCACAGCCGACCGTGTGATTTGCATGCCACTCCTTCTTTGGGGAATAAGAAGTACTTTGTGACATTTATTGATGATGCTTCTAGATTTTGTTATGTCTATCTATTACATACCAAGGATGAAGCATTAGATAAATTCAAAGTGTTTAAAAGCAAGTTGAATTACAACTTGGGTCTTTGATCAAAAGATTAAGGACCGATGGGGAGGTGAGTACATGGATAGTCAGAGACTTTCGGTCTGTTGGAATAATCCATGAAACGATCGCCTTTATACTCCTCAAAGAAATGGTATTTCGAGAGGAAAACAGTAGTCAAGGAGATGGTTAATTCCATGTTGTCCTATTCAGATCGAGTCAAGGGTTCTTGGGTGAAGCTATGTTAACGACTTGCTATTTGCTAAATAGGGTTCCCAACAAAAGGAACAAAGTTACCCTTATGAACTCGGACTAAAGGAAACCCAACCTGAACTATCTCGTGGTCCGGGGTTGTAGGTCATTATAAGACTCACGATCTAAAGCAAAGACTTTGGGTGAAAGAGGCATTGATCGCATCTTTGTTGGATATCTTGAGCATTCCAAGGCTTTTAGGTTCTATGTTATTGAACCCAATGAACATGTTTCGCTTAACTAAATAATTGAATCAAGGGATGTCGACTTTGATGAGAATAGATTCTCATCGTCCCTAGACCAAGTATGAGGATTCCTAATGGAACTCATGACTTTGGTGTATCGAGGTCACGATGATGAACCATCGATGGTCCTCGATGAGGTTGTGGTTCAACAACCCGAACTCGTGCTCGTGAAAAGCAAAAGGTCGGGACTCCAAAGTCATTTGGACACGAGTTTCAACTATACTTAGTTGAAGGTACTGTGGATGAGGTCTCGCATCAATACTCCTATTGTTTCATTGTTGAGGATGACCCCAAAACATTTGAAGAAGCAATGAAGTCCCGTGATATTGCTTTCTCGAAAGCAATCAACGATGAGATGGATTCCATCATGGGCAACAACACTGGGTGTTGGTTGATCTACCACCGTGTTGCAAGCCTCTCGGGTTGCAAATGGATTTTCAAAAGAAAATGAAGGTAGATGGAACTATTGAAAAGTTCAAGGCTAGACTAGTCATTCGTGGCTTTAAACAAAAGTCGGGAATAGACTATTTTGATACTTATGCCCACATGGCTCGTGTCGATACCATAAGACCGCCGATTGCTATGGCATCTATTCACAATCTGGTTATTCATCGATGGATGTGAAATTTTTCTTGAATGGTGAATTAGAAGAGGAGGTTTATATGAACCAACCTCGTGGCTTCATCTTGCTCGCAATGAAAACAAGTGTGTAAACCGATTAAGTCTCTTTATGGACTTAAGCGGGCACCTAAGCAATGGCATCAAAAGTTTGATGAAGTGGTTTTGTCTAGTGGTTATGTTCTTAACAAGTCGACAAATGTGTATATAGCAAATTTGATGAATCGGTAAAGGAGTCATCGGTTGTCTATATGTTGATGACATGTTGATCTTTCGCATCGACCAAAATCGAGTCGACGACAAAGGAATTTTGTCATCAAGGTTCTCCATGAAAGACATGGGGAGGCGATGTTATCCTTGGTATAAGGATTAAACATGAAAGTAAAGAATTTCTATCTCGGCCTCATTATATTGAGAAGGTAATCGAGGAAATTAATTACTTTGATTGTACTCTAGTGAGTACACCTATGGATACTTGTGAGAAGTTGATGCCTAATCATGGCAAGGTGTA
This sequence comes from Chrysanthemum lavandulifolium, assembly GCA_022545495.1. NCBI lineage: Eukaryota > Viridiplantae > Streptophyta > Magnoliopsida > Asterales > Asteraceae > Chrysanthemum > Chrysanthemum lavandulifolium. The sequence continues at coordinate 233,648,418 of CM040243.1, read as the reverse complement.
TCTCAACTTGAGTATTCTAGGGTAATTGGTCACTGATGTATGCCATGACTTGTACAAGGCCCGATATTGGTTTTGCGGTGGGAAAATTGAGCGTGTATACTAGCAATCCTAGTGCTCATCAACGCAAGCGATTCAGAGGTCTATGAAGTATTCAAGAGAACTATGGATTATAGTCTCTCATATATCGTTACCCATCGATGTTGGAAGGTTACAATCGATGCAAGTTGGATCAATAACATCAAGACAATTAGTCTACCGGTGGGGTATTCCTACTTGGTGGAGGTGCGATTTCTTGGGCATCCAAGAAACAAACTTGCATCACAAGTTCAACAATGGAATCTGAATTTGTGGCTCTAGCAAATTACTTGGTAAAGAAGTTGAATGGTTGAAAAACTTGCTTCTTGAGATTCCATTGTGGCTCAAACCTATAGCACCTATTTCTATCCGGTGTGATAGTGCACTACATTGGCTAAGGCTTATAGCCGGATGTACAATGGTAAGTCTAGACACTTGGGTGTCGGGCATAGCATGATTCGTGAGCTTATCATGAATGGGGTGGTATCTATAGAGTTTGTGAGATCTCAACGAGAACTTAATGATCACTTGACGAAGGGTGCGGCTAGAGACTTGGTTATAAAGTCTGCTAAAGGGATGGGTTTAAGTCCAACTTAGTCACCGAATGCTAGGACACCCAACTCCTCCCGAGGAAACTTAGGAGCCGAGTTCAATGTGGAAAGTCGAACATTCGGTGGATGGAGCACATGGTTTATTTACATCCCAAGGTTGTGCTCGAACTCACTTGAAAGGAGGATGAAGTTTTTACTTCTCAATGGTTAATTTTCTTTGAAAAGTGCTTGGTGAGCATGACTAAAGAGGAACCACCTATGTAAATGTTGAAGTTTTGCCGCTTGAAGCTTTGGACTTTAGCTTTTACAACATTTATGAATTTGGATATGGACACATGGCTTGTATAGTGTCGGGAGCTTTTAAGTGTTTGAAAACTTGTGTGTAGTTATCTTCGTATTCAAATGGTCAAGGGTTCAATTCTTAGAACACCCCGATTCTCTAATATTTGAACGTGTAATTACTAAGATGGAAATTCAATCCTCGTGACATTTTCATTTATGCACATGTTTTGATTGATGTTTATTTTCATGCAAAGGAAGTGAACTAAATTTGGGAGGATTGTTGGAAAATTTAGTGCACTTGTGGGATTAGTTCACACCTTGTAATGGGTTAGGAGGTGCAGATGTACACCCATAAGGTCCATGAACACCGACTCTTATAGTGGTTTGTATTGGTAGTCTTGGTGAAAGTCGCTTGGTGAAAATCTTGTTGGTGTACCGTTTGTGGAAAGTACCTTGTGGTTTCCAGCGATAAGCGATGCTTCCATCGATGGCGATGTTTCCACCGATAAGACCGTGAAAGTCTTGATGCTATGAAATCATCGATAAGCGGTGTTTCCACCGATAGGTTGTATTTCCACCGTGAAGTGAAAGTACCGCTAGTGGAAAGCATCGCTTATGGAAAGTCTCGCTAAATGGCGATTACAACTTCTTTATGACCGCGTTTAATTGGTCATGTAACCACTAACGGCTATAATGGGATAATTATGAGGCTATTAATGGGCCGATTAATACTCATAATTCCATTGGAATAGCTCAAGAGTAACCTCCTATATAGGAGATCCGAACATGCATGAGTAATAACACGAAAACACTAAATACTTATAAGCGAAAGGGTTATAGAATTGTGCCTAATTCTCTAAGCGCATTTGGTCTTATCCAAGTAGATATTCGTGATACCCGTGCATTAGGGTCGAATAGTTTACTTTGGAAAGTGATCACACGATTCCAAGTGATATCCAGGTAACCACCTAGTGGTATTGCTCGTCATTGATTGTCTTAACCTGCTGCGGGAGATACCCACCATATGAGCTCACCATTCGCTCATTATTTTGTGTTCTCGGCGTGACAATGAGGTCGCCAAGAATCCTCATGCGTGACAATGTATAAAAACAACTCCATACGCTCCCTGCTGGGGAGCAGGGTCGTCCCATGAATCGGCGAAATTTTTGAGGGTCTTGTAAGAACTTATATAATAGAGCCTTTCGTTAAGCAATATTATATATAAAGTGTCACCGTTTATAAGATATAATGCAATTAGTTATCTAAACGTACTAACATATTACTCATTTAAGATATTTTCTCATCTATTTTTTCTTCGTGAAAAATATGTCTACACATGCATATAATTATTAACGAGACAAATTTTAAGGCCCTAAAAATTCTGAGGCCTTGAGCGGTCGGTCACCTTACACACCCTCAAAGACGGCCCTGCTGGGGAGCAATCTTGGTGGAAGAGAGCAAAATTTTCTAAAAGAGGGGAAAAAATTACTATTACTTTTAGTCTCTGTTGTAAAAATCGGCCCAGGCGGCCGATTAATCCCCGCATAATCGCTGATCGGTCACTATGCGCCTTGATTTATCATAATCGGCCTATTTAATTGGTTTGGTCAAAGATCGCTTAAAAATCGGTCAACAAACCGATTAATCTGACAAAATCGGTCTAATCGGATTAATCGGACAAAATCGCTTAAAATAGGTCACCAAAATCGCTTAAAAATCAGACAAAATCGCTTGAAAATTGGTCAACAAACCGATTAATCGACAAAATCGGTCAAAGATCGCTTAAAATGGTCAATAAACCGAGTAATATTTATGTTTGACTTTGAACTTTGAAGAATTATGTATTATGTTTATATTTGAACACTTGAAATATTTGAACTTTGATGCACTATGTTTATCTCTATACATATAATATAATATAATATAATATTACAATTTTGTGCATAAATATTCCAATCCGATTAATCTCCGCTTAACCGATTAATCGCTAGGCCCTACCCGACCGCCCTCAAGAATACCTAGCGATTTTACAACCTTGCTTTTAGTAATGCGATAATGTACGAGGAGGTCGTCATCCATCATACATCTTGCAGAGGACTAACTTTTATATTTTACACAAGAGGACTAGTTGGTCGCTGAAGAAAATGGTGTGCCCAAAACACTCAATACGTGTCACTACCACAACAAAGATAAAAAATGAAAAATAAAACATAAAAAATAAAATCTTTGGTCTCGAAAATTTGATCGTGTCCAAGGGAAAAAACAAATGTCACGACATACAATCTAACTTTTAGGGCCCGCTTGGTTCAAAGTGGGGAAAGTGAAAGGGAAAAGGAAAGGAAAAGGGAATGCAAATGAATGAGTGAGGTGGGTAATCAATCCATTACCCCTCAATTTATTCTATAATGGTCCATTACCCATTACGGGGTAATCAATCTCTTTGCACTCCCTAACCAAGCACTAAATAATGAGTGAGGTGGGCCCTTTTGAATACATTACCCATTCCCCACCCCCTTAACCCCCCAACCAAGCACGCCCTTAGATATTGAATGAAAATAATATAGAAAGGTGCAAAATTTACCCTTTAACTTTTTGATATTTACAAAATTTTTATGCAACAAATTTTATTCGTCAAATATTTAGCAAATATCAAGCGAATTCGTTAATAAAAATTATACCGTTTCGAAGAGCTATGGATTACAAACAAAGCGAGCCCAATATCGATATGTTTTGACGACTTACGATTCTATAAAAAATTTGAAGTTTGATATATTTTTAAAACAAAATAAACTTTAAAACACACTCTTGAATTAAAATAAATAAATAAATAAATAAAAATTCACCCCTAAACTATTTAAATAAATTTTCCTTACACCCCCTCAACCTATTCAAATTCAAATTTAAATTTAACTGGTTAATTCTGAGCGGGATAAATGAGGTTCAAATTTGAAATTTAAAAATCAAATATAAGCGGGATTTATTCAAATTCAAAAATCAAAATCAAAATCAAATCTGCCTATATATACAACTCTACCAGAGTTGTTTAACACACACAACTCACACACACAAAAATATCTCGCAAAGATTTCTCTCAATAATTCCCAAGTCCACAACAACTGCCAACTACCTTTCCAAGTCCACCACAACTGCCGGAAACTACATTTTCAAGTCCACCACTCATCTAGGAAACTACCTTTCCAACTCCACGAAGAAGTTGAAGTTTATCCAACTCCACTGAGAAGATGTCTTTCCGGTTTTCCAACAGGAAAAATGTATTTGTAAACACTTCACCTCTTAACAATCAATTGTTAACACTCCACCGTTAACAATCCACACGCTAACGATCCACGGTGGACCTCGAAAACAATCCATTTGGGTTTAGTGAGGCTTACCTTCGTGAACTTGCGCATGACGAGGAAAATTATAGAGAGATTATGGAAAACGAGGCACGCGATGAAGCTGCTCGTTTGGAACTGGAAGCCAGGGAAGCTGAGGGTGCGTTTAGTTGGAGAACAAATTCTCTTATTTTCTATTTCTAGTTTTGTAAAAATTTGGAAGGAGAATTAATCTCCACAAAACACTTGAAAATATAGAAAACGAGTTTAGTTGATGTTTCTATTTTACTTTTTGAAGAAAGGGAGGAGGTTGAGGGTTACAAAGGAAAACAAGGAAAATAATTAAAATTTGTTTTGTAATTTTCCTTGTTAAGTTAGGAAATAGAGGATTTGTGTTTTGCAATACATTTTGTTGGAAACGTTGATTTGAGCGATTTATGTTTTCCTTTTTCCACAAAACAATTTGTGGAAAACAAGGGTATTTTCCTCAACTAAGCGCAACCTAAATATCTTAGGAGAACTACTTTGATATCATGGAGAGAAAGTACTTTCTTTGTGAGTTTAATTCCTCTTGAGTGACGAGGATTACAACTCGGATGATTCGTATTCTTAATTTGTAGTTTTATTTTCATCATTCGTTGTAGTTTTAATGTTTAATGTACTTTGTTAGGTCACTAGTTTTACAACACAAGCTTCAATGAAAGAAATAGAGAAGAGAAGAGGAGGATGAACAACACACACAAACACGCACGTATATAATGAGAAAGGTTAAGCGTATAGAGTGAATGAAATGCATTGAACAACCAACCCTCAGTGAGGGTTATTACATAATATTTATAGGAGGAAGCTAGGGCAACACTTCCTAGTCCTTCCTTTCTATATGGGCTTGGGCACAAGCTCATGGGCCTTCTACGTAAGCAAGCTAATTGTTAATACAAATATCGTTATTAAGCGTTATTTATATTTCGATCTTTGCATAAGTTTTGTTAACGACAAAAGTAAATTTAATTTATAAAAGCTTAAAGCTTGTCAAGTTTAATAGATATTTAAACAAGCTTTTCAAACAATATATTCATCATTCAAGCATTTACATTTATGATTAGTAACATCTTGATATGACTCTAATCATTATGTATGATAGTAGTTTTTAGAATGTGTTAGGTTCTTAAAACCAAACACTACTTAAGCATTTGCATATTTCTAAAGTAGAAATACAACATATGACATCATGTATTACATCATGGAAATCATTGGAAGATTCCATTAGATATTTTGTGTAGATTTGAACTCTTCATATCTTGCACAATCTCACTTAGATAGAGTTGACTTTGGCAAGATTTGATATCTTGGTACGTCGAGACCCGGTACCAAAATGGTACAGGCGGAACCATTTAAAAGGGTCCGTCCGTCGTGGCCTCTCTGTCCATTTGGCTATAAATAGCAATGCCAAGCCAAGTAGTTTTTCATCCCTTTCTAACATACTCATACATATCTTCTCTCAACCTTTCTAACTCAATTTCATATCATATTAGTGATCTCTTTGTAGCAAAGAAGATCAAGTCATATTCAAGCTTCAACGAGAAGTTGGAAGTCTTGTTTGTTTAGTGTTGTATGATCTAGTGTTGATCCATACTTCATTGTTATATCAAACCATCATAATCTTGTGAGTGTGAGTGGTTAGTATTTTAGTCCTCAAAATACATTGTGTGTGGGAGTAGTTGTACCCTTGGAAAGAACTCGACATCTGGCTTAGTGTCGGAAATAGTGTAAGCAAAGTGTAAAGGTTTTCTCCATGCGGTGAAGGAGCTTGTTGACTAGTGAAGTTAAACTCTCGAGTGTGAGACTCGGGGGTGGAGTAGGGCAAGGAAAAAGAGTCCTTGTAGGCGAACCACTATAAACAACTTGTTGTGGTTTGATCATTTCTTTCCTTATTTACTTATTACACATTGCTTGCATATTTCATTAACATACTCAAGATCAATATCAATTGATCTTTCAATAAGTTTCAAAACAAAGTTTTAATTGGTAAACTATTCAACCCCTTCTAGTTTTCTACAATTGGTACGAGCCTCGTTGCTCAAGAATTTCTAAAATAACTTGTATTTTATAAACTTGAAGCGATCCATGGATTACGAAAACTTTAAAGAAGGGCAATCATCAAAAGACCACCACTCTTTGAAACTAATGGATTTATCTATTGGAAAAAACGTTACGAAACATATGTAAAATCAAAGATATAGATCTTTGGTTTATTATTGTTAAAGAGATTTTAGTTCTACAACAAAGGATATTTAGTTGATGAACAAAAGAAATTAGTTGCCAAAAAAGCTAAAATGATGCTTTATAATGCTTTACCTAGAAAAGAATATGAAAGAATTTTTATGTGTGAAACCGCCAAAGATATTTGGGAATCTTTAATTGTTACACATCAAGGTAATTCACAAGTCAAGGATAACAAAATTGATCTTCTTGTTCAACAATATGAACAATTTGTTATCCACGAAGATGAAACCATTGATTGTGGCTTTGCTCGTTCAACACTATCATTACATCACTTAAAGCACTTGATGAATCTTTCGTAGTAAGAACTTTGTCGAAATTTCTTAGAGCACTCCATCCCAAATGGAGCTAAAGTGACCGCTATTGAAGAATCAAAAGATCTCGATAATGTCACTAGGCAGGCTAATTGGCAACCATAAAGTTCACGAAATGGTAATGGAGAAAGGTCGGAGATCATCAAAGGAAGAAAGGAGAAGATCAAATCCGTTGCTCTAAAAGCGAAGGAGGAATCAGCGATGATGATGAATCTTGTTTGATGGTGAAGATGAGGGTATGCCATGGCGTTAGAGATTTCAAAGTTCTTTAGAAGAAGAGGAAAGTTTGTAAGACAACCTCGAGAAGAAAAGCCATTCGAAAGATCGGGATGATAAGAAGAGTAAAGGTGAAAGAAAGTGTTTTAGATGTGGTGATGCAAGTCATCTCATGGGAGAATGTCCTGACCACCTAAAAGCAAAACTGGCGAGCTTTTGTAAGTGGTGCTTGGAGTGATAGTGAAGGCGATGAAGAATCAAGCAAGGAAGAGATCGCTCTAATGGCACATGGGTCAAATGAGGTACTTTCCACTCTTCTTGTTCTTCTATAGATGATGACACCTTGCAAAACAATATAATCAATTGTGTGAGCTAAGTCTAAAAATCATAACTAAAATAAATTTCTAAAAACCAAAAGGAATTTTGGAAAATGAAGTATATGAGTTGAAAGAAAAAGCAAAGCGACTTGAAAAAGGAAAAGCAAATGGCGATGATTGTAAATCATGTCAAAACTTAATCTTGAAATAGAAAACTAAAGCTCACATGAAAGTCCTAATAGAAAATAATTCTAAGTTTAAAAGGTTTAACAAAAACATAGCTCTTGCCGATGAAATAGTTAAAATCCATAAAACACCGGGAGACATGAATGGGCTAGGTTTTAATGAGTATTAATTCCAAAAGTCAAAACAAAGCGACCGAAAAGGGCGAACATTACATCCAAAATTGTCTTGATCTGACTGACCACGGACGAACGGAACCAAAATAAGGGTTTAGGTCCGTTGTATAAAATAGTACATGGTGCCAGTGAAACAGAATATTGCTAATCACGGACCGTACTAAATTTGTTAAAGTAACAAATAAAACCAATGATAATGTTAAACTAAAACCAGCTATTACATCGGAGTAGGACTTGCTAAAAATGAATTTAGATCAAAACTACTCAACAACGATATAAAACTTCTTTTATGACGCCACTCTGAGCAACCACAACGTTCAACCTAACTACCAACACAGCGGTTGGAATCAAAGTTTTCTAGACCATATCAAACTCAGTTACATGCCATGGAACCCACCCATCATTTCCATACATGAATCAAATAAATGGTATGTTTAACCCAAGCGGACCCATGAGATATTGGGGACCAAATGCTTGAGTTATTTGCTTCTTAGGTATGCTTGAAAGTTGGATTGGAACTGATGAATGGATAAAAGATAGTGGATGCTCACGACACATGACGAGCAACAAAGTCTCTTCTCATCATACCAAGAGTATAGCCGGAGGTAATGTCGCTTCGGTAGCAATCTCAAAAGCAAAATCATTGGCAAAGGTACGATTGCTCATAACTCCTAACTATTGAAAATGTTGCTCATGTGGATAGGTTAGGATTTAATCTACTTAGTATTAGCCAACTATGTGATAAAAGTATAAAGTACTATTTGATGAAAATGGTAGTAAAATACTAAAGATGGTATCACCATAGCTAAAGGAGTTAGGAAAAATAACATATCGTCATGAAAATAGATAAAACATATAATGACAAACTTTGCTTAACAACATTAGCGATAGCTCATCTCTTTGGCATAGGCGGCTTAGGTCATGCTAATATGAGACTTATACAAAACCTATCTTGAAAGAGTTGGTTAGGAATTTACCAAAACTAAAATATGACCAACACTTTTACGAGCGCTTGCAAAATTGGTAAACAAACACATAGTAGTCACAAATCTAAAATATGGTGTCCACATCTAAGTGTCTAGAATTATTACATATGGACTTGTTTGGACCATCCGCTATAAAAGCTATGGAGCAACTTATACACTTTAGTTATAGTAGATGATTACTCGAGGTTTACTTGGGCGTTATTTTGAAAACCAAAAATGAAGCTTTTGATAAATTTGAAATACTTAGCAAGAAAATTCAAAACCTTCTAGGTGTCAAAATTGTGTCGATCGAGACGGATCATGGTCGTGAATTGACAACGAAACTCAATTTGGAAACTTTTGTGATACAAATGGTATAAACATAACTTTTCCGCTCACGAACACCTCAATCAAATGGAGTAGTAGACCGTAAAATAGAACAATTCAAGAAATGAGTAGAACAATGCTTAATGAACAAAACATTCCTCAAAAGTTTGGTGTAATGCCGTTGACACTTTTACATATATTTTAAATAGAGTCTTAATCGTCCTTTCTAAACAAAACACCATATGAACTTTATAAGGTAAAAAGCCAGCGTTAGGATATTTTAGAGTCTTTGGTTGTAAATGCTTTATTCTTAATACTAAGATTATCTCACCAGTTTGACCCAGTCTTATGAAGGTGTATTTCTTGGTTACTCTCAAACTAGTAAAGCTTACATTGTCTTAAATAAAGAAACAATGATAGTCGGGAATGGTTGAACATAACATTTGGCGAAAGTCCACCTCCTCTAAGACATCACCTTTGGTAGATGATGACTTAGTTGAAAGTCAAATAATAGAAAGTCAATTAATAATAACAAGGAAGATGAACCATTAAATAAGGAATTTATCAACATCAAAGAATCTAAAAGTCATCCTTTAGAAAGGTCATAGGACAACAAACAAGAACCTTAAGGTCATGACCCAAAATCAAAGTAATCATTTTGTTTTGTATCCACCATTGGGCAAGAAAACCATAAATGAAGCAATAAAGATGAATCATGGGTAATGGCCATGCAAGAAGAATTAAACCAATTCGTTAGAAATGATGTTTGAAACTAGTTCCAAAACAAAGATCAAACTATAATTGGAACAAAATGGGTCTTTCGAAATAAAATGGGCGAAAATGGTGTAGTATCTAGAAACAAAGCTAGGCTTGTCGCACTGAGGTTATAATCAACAAGAAGGAATTGACTATGATGAAACTTATGCGGTAGCTAGACTTGAATCTATTAGAATATTACTTGGTTATGCATGTGCTTATGACTTTAAATTATTTCAAATGGATGTTAAAAGTGCTTTCCTTAATGGGTTTATTAACGAAGAGTGTATGTTGCTCAACCTCCGGTTTCTGACTTTGAGAAACACATCATGTCTTGAACTCAAAGAAAGCATTATCTGCCTTAAACAAGCACCTAAAGCTTGATACGACCGTCTTAAGACTTTTCTTATTGATAACAAATATACTATAGGATTAGTAGATAATACTCTTTTACCAAGAAAAAGGAATCACAAATTATTATTGTTCAAATATCGTTGATGACATTATATTCGGATCAACTTGTCAAGAACTATGTGATGATTTCTCTAAAATCATGCATAGCGAGTTTGAAATGAGTATAATGGGTGAGTTAAACTTCTTTCTAGGACTTCAAATTAAACAACTAGAAGATGGTATTTTCTTTAACCAATCTAAATATATAAAAGACATGCTTAAGAAATTTGGTCTTGAAGATTCCAAACCAACTAAAACACCCGTGTCCTCGGACACTAAACTCACAAGACGAAGAAGGTGAATCAAGTAGATAACACTAAATATAGAGGAATGATTGGTAGCCTACTCTATCTTCTGGCTAGTAGACCCGACATTATGTTTAGTGTTTGTCTATCTTTCGCTCAAGAAAACCCAAAGGCATCACACTTAGAAGCCTTAAAAGGATTTTTAGATATATTAAAGGAACAACGTGTTTAGGATTATGGTATCCCAAAGGCGGGTATAGAAACCATAGTGTATGCCGACTCGGATCATCTTAGGTGATTATGTCGATAGAAAAAGTACAAGTGGTATTTGCACTTTTGTTGGACATTGTCTCACCTCATGGTTTGCAAAAAGCAAGCGGCTTTAGCCATCTCAACTCTTGAAGCCGAAGTGCGTCTCGGTAGGAAAAGCATGTCAACAAGCTCTTTGGATGAAGCAAGCTAAGTAGACTACACGAATTCATCTCAGCGACATTGTGATACTGCGACAACAAAGGAGCCATCGATCTCGACAAAGAATCCCGTTCAACATGCTCGTACAAAGCACATTGAAATCCGTCATCACTTTCTTAGCGACAATGTTCAAAAAAGAAACATTTCAATCGAGAAAGTATCCTCAAAGACAACATTGCCGACATCTTAACTAAACCTCTTAAGCGAGAACCTTTTAATCTTCTTAGACTTGGTTTAGGATTAATGGAACCAAACATGTAGGATAAACATAGCCCAAAACATTGAATAATCAAAACAAAACAATTTTGTCTTGTACACTCTCTAGTACGACGCAAGCGAAAACAAAGACGGAACCAAATTTTTGGTACCGTGCGGTCAAGTAATCTCTGAGCAAAAGCGCTATATCTGAAATCATCCTCTTCCTCAAAACCACTTTACCAAAGCGTGTAAAACCTAAACCAAGCTCATTCTTCATCTTCCACTCACTAATAATGAAGATAACATCATTGTAAGTATCCTAACTACATTTCATCTTTTAATTCTGAGTCTAGGATTCTTATTTATCATAAAACTATCACAAATCATTACATGGGGTTTATGTATGCTTTTATACCAAATATGAATTCAATTGGCAAATTGCATAACTAGTCATTGAAATTAGGTACTACATTATCATATTGCATAAACAAATCATGTTTCCACTAATTGATAGATAATGAATATAAGGCCTTATTCAAACAACCAAACACCCATGTCAAAAGTTTTGAAAAGCTTCTCACTTGTAGGAAAACAATTCTTTTTCATTGCTAATACAAATAGAAATGTTAAATTTTCATCACTTGCATGCTCTTGAATACTAAAGGTATTGCATAACTAATATGCATTCAAGGTATATTCAAATGAAGCCACATTGAATTAGGAGCATTTGGGTTTATCTCATGGTATTTACCAAACACCCACTAAAACCATTTTTGTGCATAAAATGAGTCGAGATAACCCAACTCAAATTGTTTTCATGTAGGCACACACTAGAACCAAAACATTAAAATTTATTCTCATTTTTTTAATTCTTGTCCTTAGGAATAACCATGGTAGCCCGAGATTCTATGATCACAAAGACACCATAACTACATTCTCAAACACCACAAAACCAAAGGACTTACCAAGGAACAAGTAGAAATATTTAGGGGTCTAGAATCAAGGTAATTCCATGAGGTAGAACCATTCACTCATCCTTCCTTGAACATACCAATCTTCGTGAAGAACTAGCCGCCATTCAATTCGATTGTCTTCTTGACATCGATGAACCAATTGTCCTAGGTTTGTGTTAGAATTCTATGCTAGTGTGACCGGCTTTAGTGATGAAACGATGATGAATTTTGTCTTAGCTTTAGAATCAACCAAAATGACTACACCATCACCTTGCGAATTTGCTAAAGTACTAGGAATTCCCAATGGGAACTTGTGTCTACGGATAAGTGGTGCTCACGCTCTTGATGCGATCAATGACCGCACTTCTCCCTATCTAACCCGTTTGGCCGATAAGGATGTCATCCGTGAACACCTTTTAACAAAAGTGATACAAGGAGTTAGAAGGGAAAAGAGGTAGACCGAGATCCGTATGGAATGGAGCTAAATGAACTTAAGCCGAATTTAAGAAATGGGAGGAGTTACTTAGAGCCAGCGTCATTAGCACCATAGGAAATAGGGATCACATAAAAAGCTTGTCTTTGCCACATGCTCTACAACTTGTCCACCGACAACCATTCAACTTGGCCTACTACATAGCTGGGAGAATGATTGATATTCCAACTCAAGGATCGGTTGCTCTTCCATGCGGGATGTTTCTCACCGTCTCTATAGAAACCGCACCAATTCCACCAACCCCAAAAGGGATGCACTTTCACTATGAACTCATCCTCACATCTTTGTACCTTTGGTGATGCTCGAGTTGCTAAGACTAAAGGCGAGAGCTAAACCTCCAACTCCTTCATCATCATCATCAAATAGCTCGAGGATGGTCTTCCAAGCTCTCGTCTTCCACCTCATGGTATTACAGCGTCTCTTCCGAGATCGAGAATGAATCGTGAGTTCAAACAAACTAAGGGAATGTTCAAGTGCCTTGGTAGGATGATGAACAAGATTTACAAGTTGGACAAATGAGGATACTTTAAGTGTTTGGAACAATGCATTTTCTCTAATGTTTGATACTATTTTGTTGTTTTTATCTTGTGGGATGATAATATAACTTCTAAAATTGTGGTTTGCTAACAATCTTATGCGGGGAGGATAGCACAAGTATGCTATCAAATTTTATCTATTTTCACTATATTGTGGAAATCAAAAGCCTTACTCAAATTTATGCTCCATATGTTTATACATGTGTTATTTGCTTTTCTAACTAGAAATGTTTAGTATAATGACTTTTGAGAAAATTTGGGGTTTGAAATGTCCGACACCTAAAACATACTCTGTCCATATTTCGCACTCCGCGGATCGAGATGGCACCATAATTTTGGTACCGTCCTTTATGTATTTTGCACCGCCGTGCACATGCGGCGGACCAGGGCAGCACCCACAGGATACCGTGCGTGTATAATTTTGGTGCCGTGGATCCTCCGTAATTTTCGAATTTTGACTCTTTCGTGATTCCAAATTATCTTCCATCACTTATAAATCAATCTTAACTAGTTTATCTTGTTATTAGAATTAGTATAATTCACTAAGGTATATAAAATCCATTTCCACAAAATTCAAAATTTGAAAAAATCACCCAGGAGCCCTTTGGCATAAAGGAAGGAACCAAATTTTTGGTACCTTAATCCGTGGGTGATCTCGATTGTTAGGAAATTCCACTCATTAGCAGCATTTATTGCAAATCTTTTCTTCTTCACTCCATCTCTCTTGTATGGATTGACTTGGGTGATATGACTAGCATTCAACCCACTTCCAAATCATTAGGAACCTCATCTCTTCAATGGTTCAACATCTAATCAAACACATTTCTCAACAATTTTTCACTACTATAAATTGAGAGGTTTTACCATGATCATCCTCATACCTTCTTCATTCTTACTATTATCTAGCAAAGTAAAACCCGAATCAAAATGACAAAATCCTCCAAAACTTGCAAGAAGACCGCTAGAATTAGCATTAGGCCTTGTTGCCGTTAACATTAGCTCCTCATCAGGGTCTTCTCTGTAACAATCGCCATCTCCCGTCCGAGATGATGCAAGCCACACCTGGCACACCAAATCAATCACACATTGTGATCGCCTCCTCCTACAAAAACACCAACCGCTCCTCGGCACCCATCAAACATCCAAAACACCTGCCCACCTTCACCACCAAGGTCTCAACTCTCGTTCCTATGGAGTTATTTTCAACCCACCAACTTCACCAAATCCTTTCCTAAGGACTTGGATGACACCTCTAGGCGAATCATCCACCACCATTGCCATTATTTGGCACAATTGTGAGGATTGCTCATGAGTCGCCTCGGTCATCCCTTGACCCAAACGCCCATTGGGCCTAAACCTCTTCTCTTCCACCCCATTCACAAAGACATTCATGGTCCTTGTATGGGGACCATCACTTCCCCATCGATGTCCCTTATCTTGAGGACATTGAGGAGTATATGGGATGCCAATCCCACTAGAGAGGAGATTCAAGCGGAACTCCACAACCTCCACCAATTCAAAGGCATGGTGGATTCTCACTTAAGTGAGACAATGCAAATGCAAAATGCTTTGCTTGCATCCATCATGACAGCTCAAACATCTGACACCACCAACACATCCACCGTTCCACCACCACAGCCTCCCCAAACATTCTACCCTCCAGGCATGGTTGCTCAACGTGAGCAAAGCGGCTGACAAGTGGAATGGACCGGGTTATGGTCCATGACTTCCAGAAGAAATGAGGTTGATCCTCGACCACATCCTCGAGCGTCTCAACGCTCTTTCCCGTCCACCATCACTTTAGGATGGTTTTAGACTAGTCTTTCTTGTTTTACTTTCTTAGGATAATTTTTATTTCTTGTACTAAAATACATCATTGTGTTCTCTTTTCATGATCTTTACTCATGAAAAATTTTAACTAATGAATATTGTTTATTATATTATTGGGGTCATTACATAGTGTTTGGAAATGCTTGTGAATGATCATTATTACTAACAATTTTTTGTAGCTTTATTTTCACAATCCATGAATCTTCCCATTAAAGCACCCAATTTGGGGAGCTTTGAACAAGGGAGATAGTAGCTCGGCTCATTACATTCAAGATAGCCTCTTCCTTTTGTTGAGACAAAAGGGGAGAAAATATAGAACTTTGAAATTATATATATTTGACTTTTCGAAAAAGTCAACCTGCATACATTTGACTTTCTAAAAGTCAAGCAGGATCCCTCATTGATGATACTTGACTTTTCTTAAAAAGTCAAGCGTGATACACTGACTCTCTCAAAAGTCAAACATCATGCATCAACTAGTGAATACTTTGACTTTCGTAAAAGTCAAATATCATACACTTGCGTTATCGTTTCCTTTTCAAGTTCTAAAACAAATATTTTTATAAGCATAGTACAAACTTTGTATCTTTATAAAATAAAGTTATATTTTGTCCTCAACAAAAAGTGGGAGATTATTAATACAAATATCATTATTAAACGTTATTTATATTTTCGATCTTTGCATAAGTTTTGTTAACTAATAAAAGTAAATTTAATTTATAAAAGCTTAAAGCTTGTCAAGTTTAATAGATATTTAAACAAGCTTTTCATACAATATATTCATCATTCACATTTACATTTATGATTAGTAACATCTTGATATGACTCTAATCATTATGTATGATAGTAGTTTTTAGAATGTGTTAGTTCTTAAAACCGAACACTACTTAAGCATTGCATATTTCTAAAATAGAAATACAACATATGACATCATGTATTACCTAATGGAAATCATTGGAATATTCCATTAGATATTTTGTGTAGATTTGTACTCTTCATATCTTGCACAATCTCACTTAGAATAGAGTTGACTTTGGCAAGATTTGATATCTTGGTCGTCGGACCGGTAGTACCAAAATGGTACAGGCGGAACCACTTTAAGGGTCCGCCGTCCGGACGCCCTGCCAATTTTGGCTTTATTATAAATATGATGCCAACAAGTAGTTTTTCATCCCTTTCTAACATACTCTCATACATATCTTCTCTAACCTTTCTAACTCGGTTTCATATCATATTATTGATCTCTTTGTAGCAAAGAAGATCAAGTCATATTCAAGCTCAAACTAGAAGTTGGAAGTCTTGTTTGTTTAGTGTTGTATGATCTAGTGTTGATCCATACTTCATTGTTATATCAAACCATCATAATCTTATGAGTGTGAGTGGTTAGTATTTTAGTCCTCAAAATACATTGTGTGAGAAAGTAGTTGTACCCTTGGAAAGAACTCGACATCTAGCTTAGTGTCGGAAATAGTGTAAGCAAAGTGTAAAGGTTTTCTCCGCGGTGAAAGGAGCTTGTTGACTAGTGAAGTTAAACTCTCGATGTGAGACTCGGGAGTGGAGTAGGCGAGGAAAAAAGAGTCCTTGTAGGCGAACCACTATAAACAACTTGTTGTGGTTTGATCATTTCTTTCCTTATTTACTTATTACACATTGCTTGCATATTTCATTAACATACTCAAGATCAATATCAATTGATCTTTCAATAAGTTTCAAAACAAAGTTTTAATTGGTAAACTATTCAACCCCTTCTAGTTTTCTACACTAATAACAAACATAAAGGCCATGATTAAGCTAACTATTACATATGAATTACTAACACTTGATTTAGGTTTAGGAGTGATTCCAACAATCTCCCCTAGTGTTGGTGATGAATGAATATGAGCAGTGAAGGCGTTGATGTAATAGTAGCTTTGACGATCTTCGACATTCTTCTTTCTTGTGAGAAGAATTGCCTTGATTTGAACAATCTCCCAAAGGTGTAGAAATTTTTTTTTTATTTAAGCAGCTTTTGCTTGACGTCATCTTTTAACTTTGTTCTTTGATCATTGTTCTTTGTGATGGTAGTGATAGTATGTTGTTGTTATCTCAGATCAAGTCACGCCTCGTGTGCCGTCATCGCTCTAAAGATGTCTCCGTCATTCTTCAACATGCTCGCACGCCTTTTAACGTTTGATAACCGTGTTGTGTAAGTTCTTTAAGTCTCTAACTTTGTAGATTCTTTGAATTGACGAAGAATCATTCGACTTTTGTGTTGCTTTTGGATAGAACTTCCATTAGAGATGATGTTGGCATGAGCGTGTGAAGAATCTGCGATTGTTCCGCTCCGTAGCTTCATATAAGTAAACATGAAAAGCGGTTAGTAATAAGCGGATCCCGACACTTATAAGTTTGAACTTGAGAGTGTTAACAACATGGTGTGAAAACACAACTCTAATTCTTACAAAGGCCGTTCACGAACCTGAGTCCCCTGAAGTGAGATAGCGATGTCACCGGCACACCTACGGATTCGGATGAGTGTTGAGGTACACCAAGCATCACCTCACCGTAGACCGTTTGAGACACACTAAGCGTAATCCACGAGGAGTTGCCGGTGACTGGCCTTGGCAGTGTTTGATGTTGACCACAGCGGGAGTTTCCATTCAATCACCGGGATCACGGATGTGAACCTCTCATAAATATTCTCGATGTATTGCTAAGATGCGTGAAGGACTCAATAACGTACCAGCGATATTCTTATTGTTGAACATCAAGTGATGAAATGTCAAGTGTACCTCGTAGATCTTTGATGAATCTGCGTGACTCTAGACTCAATAGTGCGTTTTGGTTTTCTGGTGGAGACTGAGGGAGTAGGTCTCCTTCTTCAATACCAACGATCTCTAAGAGAAAGCCAATAGTTTATGTAGGGTTCCACGTGAGAATGAAACAAGCTTTTTGAGAGAAACCTTAGTGGCTAAGAAGGTTTAGTGCATAAATCCATGGGTCCAAGACGCTTTTAATCTTCAATACCGGTCGTAAGTGACAACCAAGAGCATATGAATTGAACCCTTGTAATACGCCCTAAGTTGAATAATTTGGAGGCTATTTCTTTCACCACTTTTCTTTGCATTTCTTTTAATTCTTCAACTCCTTCTTTTCTCCGATTCTCATTTTCTCCTTTTATAATCGTACCTAAGGACTTCAAGTAATAACTATTTGTGATGTCCTTGGGTAGATCCCTCAGCTCTGGCGGATCATAGATTCGGTTATTCACAACCTTAGTCACCTTATAACCCATGACTAACCTATGTTGCCATAAAACCAATTTTCAAGAAAATCTCTTACAACGGTTATGATGGTAAAACATTTTGTACCAACTGATGAGTTTGATCTTTTAAATACTCCCCTCCATGTGCTTAAGAGTTTTCTGGAAATGCACAGTGAGGAAAGAGCGACTTTATGAATTGATCGACTCAAGATAGACAATCCCATGAGACACGGTTACGTTGTATAGTTAAAGAGTTACATTGTCGACTTTTAGGTGACAACTAGCTCTAATAACTACCTTGAAGGTGTAGACAAACCTCGAAGGTTGTCGAACCCGTCGAGTTCATGTCTACCAAGAGTTTCTCGAATGGTACATTCTATTCGGACAAGTCCTTTGCGAGACACGTTTACATCACTAGCTTAACTAGCTTGAAATTATTACTAAGTCCGGGACAAGTCTTTTCGAGTTACTAACGATTAAGTATAAATCAATTCGTTGGTTAAGTCTATAGCACAAAGATTCATTTGCATTTACACAACATATTTCTTATCACATAATTTTTCCCCTCAAAATGGCATATAAAATGTTATTTTTGAAAAATTGAGAATAAATATGACCATTTCGAGTGTTATGGAAGATGACCAATGTGAACAATTTGTGAACAAAGTTTTAATTCAAATACTCCCCTCAACAAGTGATATAAGCGGTTGAGGTTTTGAAAATTATAACGAGAAGTACTTGTTCTTTGAGAAAACCTTGAAAATGAAAGGTTTGATAGGTTTACTCAAAAGTAAGAAGCTTTTGCTCCTTTTATAAGGATTGTGGCATTGAAGCGTACCACAGGATCCTTTCTTGACAATTCTGGGTTGTACAATCGTTATTTGTGCACAAGCCATTGTGAAGAAGTTTAAGAACCGACTTCCCAATTGACAACCGTTCTAGCGATTTGAAACTTTGATGAAGTCTACATTTCTCTAACTTTTGAAGGTTTCGGTGCGCCGGAATTTGTAGATGAGCGATAAACCACACAAAGAAAATCGACTAAGTGCGGAAGATCCGTTCGAGGTAACATGCCGTAAATCAACAAGATCTTCTCACGATGTAGCGCGATCACACCAAACAAACCATGAAAGACGAAATTATACGACTTTCCCCCTAATGTTGTGGTCTTTCTAATACTAGCCACCGAGAATATTTAATAACTCGATGCCAAGGCCGTGTGTGGCATCTTAACATCATATTTGGGTAACTTCACACAAGATCACCCGTGAAATTGAGGCGATAACACCAAAGTGAGGCGTTTGAGCCACGGGTTGTCTTATTTCTTCCCCAATTGAAGAAATTCGAAGGCATTGGGTTTTCGCAAGAAGCATGTAGAAGAACAAGGAAGCAATGACCACTCACACACTCTCCCCTTGATGTTTTCAATGATTCGTAATCATACACCACGTGTTGATGATGAATCAAGACAAATCAAACCATGTATAAGGAGATAGCAAAACCATGTACGAAGAAGTGTGAAGTACCATAAATATCTCGTGAGAATCAATCACGATAAAACTTCTCGATTCATTATGTTGATCATCAATTGTGTCATTGTTGTCGAAGCGTTTGATCTTCCATATCAAGATCGATTGAGGTGCGATAAAGATGCGGTTGTTGTTGTAGATGGTGTATCCGAAATTATAGTATTGCTCACAGCGGGAAACATTCGATACATCCGAGCTAACGACTTTTGTAGAATCTTTAACCGAGGAGCAAGCAATGTTTCCAATTCATGACGATTAAGTACAATGGTGGAATAGGCGATGGATCATGATAGTTTTGACGTTAGAAACGGGTCCTACTGTTTGCTTTGCAAGAGGGAGCCATAGTGATGACACCGAACATGCTAATTTGATGATTTCCTTTCACGCCTCGGATGGATGTTATTAGTATCGCACTTGTTTTGTGCGACTACTTAGTATCTTCGCCTGTAGAATCCACCCAAGACTAACAAATTGAAAATCCTACCCGCTGGTATCCATCTAAGGTTAGATCTAGAGAGATGTTGAAACTTCTTTTGGGAAGAGTCTCCGTCCTATATGCATCCACCTATTAGGTTTTTGATAGTTTACATTTAGATCAACGGGTTTATTTCAATCGCTTGTCGAGTTAACTTAGGTTTGGCTCTGCTACATGTAGTGTTCAAGAATACACTCGAAGGTGATACACTAGGTCGTGAACCTAAGATTCCATCCTTTGAAGAAGTGCCCTTTTCTAGCCTTTTCTAGATCATAATTTTGTATGCGCATTTGAATCATATGAATTTTTTTATTTAAATGCTCGCTTTAGAAACAAAGGTTCGAACTAATCCTAGATTTGCCAGAGCGTACCACATGTTGAGGTTTAACAGTTATACTGAAACAAAGTTTAACAAAACATGTTTAATGTAAACAAAAGCATTATTCTTAGGCTGAGAATGTGGAGTGACCGGTTTTATCAAATGATTATTCTCAACAACTCGGGAGGGAAACCGTGGTTTTGAAGATTTTGAACGCTCGATTTAAATGCGCTGGTTGTCTAACCATGCATTGCTTTCGAAAGGTTGTAGAGACGATTTCAAGATTGTTGGTTTAGCTAAAGATAAGTGAACCCGCGTTTTGAAAAAAAGAAGTTTGCGGAGAAAACTTTAAAGATTACCTTTTGAGAATCCCTTGGTTTAAGAAAAAATTTTTTTGATTTTTCAAGGTAAGGCTTTTTTGCTTTATGCCGGAAATGGTTTTTTGAAGAATTTTTATTCAAAAGGCCAAATAACAAGCGGTGTATTTTAGTTTTCCAACGAAACACCGATAAACCCAAAAAATTCAAACCGGAGTTGTTATTTGCGTAAAGTAGGTTTTACCACGCCGGTCGTAAAATGATTTTCCCAAATTTTTCTTACCGTTTTTTGAAATAGTTTTCCAATTCCCCAATCACAAATTGTGAAACCCAACCGAACAAACCTAACCCCATTTGAGATTCCCTTAAAACCCAGCCTCAAAACGTTATTTCCACGCCGTAGTTTGAACCTTTTGCCAAAGGCTTAGTTAACCACCTTAAAACAAAGAAAAAAGTCAAAGGAATCTGGGAAAATTTTCAATTTAAAAATTTTTTAAAAGCCCAAAATTTAAACACAAAAATTTTCTAAAGTTGAAAAAAATTTAGATACAATTTTACCCAAATTTCCCGAAAATTGAATTGGCCTAAATTTTAAACCAAAAGTTCAATTGAAGAAAAAAAGTTAGTTTTAAATTTTACCAAACCACCAAAAAACTTTTTTTTTTTTGAAAGGTTGTGGATTTTAGTAATGAAAATGGATGAATACCACAGAAATACAATAAAGGGAAACTTTGGGCAACACCTTCCTTAAAAGGGTTTTCCTTTTCCCACAATGGGGAAAACACCCTTTAAAGCTAAAACAAAAAAAAAAATTAAGGCCATAAAATTGCTTACAAATAAACTTAGAATTTTACCTCACTTTGGAATTTTTGGTTTTTGAAGGATCCCAACAAACCGATTAAGTATGTATTTTTATTTAAAAGGAAAAATGGTAAAAATTTTAAAAATAAAAAAGGGAAGGTTTTATTTTAGGGTTTTTGGGAATTGAAAATATTTTGAAAGTTTTTAAACCAATTTGGATGAAATATTTTAACCAAAATAAACAAAAGTTGAATTAGAACCAAAAGCCTAAAACTTATAAGGAAATTAAAACCAAGCTCAAAAGATACCGGTTTAAATTTTTAAAACTTATTAAATTAAAAATTGAAATCGAATCCAAACAAAAATTCTTTTAAGGAACCAGTCAAACCAGGAGAGTTTAGAAAAAATTAAAACTTAAATATTTTTATAATCAAGGACCTTTAAAAAAAAAAAATGAAAAGGGAGGGGAACAAAAACCCCAAACGACATATAATTTTTAAAATTTTGAGAAATATTGAAAACCAACCCGGGGTTTTAACAAGTTTTATTAAAAATGGAAATTCCATTTTTAGGGAATTTACCCTTCTAATTTTTTTTAATAACAAAATAAAGGAAATTAAGTAACATTACATATGTTCTAACACGATTTATTTGGGACCAAATTTTTTGTTTTTTTTTATTTAATGTTTAAGTTTAAGTTTTTTTGAAGGTTTATTTTATTTTGAATTTGAAAAATTTTTGGCCCTCGAAATTAATTTTTTGAAAAGTAAACGTTAAAATTCGATAACCCACCTTTTAAACCAACTTTAAAGGTTATTTCCCAAGGCCAATTATGTTTAAAAATTTACAACAAAATACCCGGAATCAAAATTTTCTTTTAAAACCGACCAGTTTAAGAATGGAATTTTATTTTGAAAAATATATTAAATTTAATATTTTTTTATAAAAGAAGTAGAAAAACAATCCCAATAGTTTTTTTTGAATTCAAAGCAAAATATTTTTTAAAGGTAAATTTTCGTGATTTAAAAATTTAAAAAAATTGAAAATCAAAAGTTAAAGGGAATTTTACATATTATTTATTTAATTCCAAAACGAAGAAATCAATGGGAAAGTTTTTTCCCGGGCCTTAAATTTTAAAAGTTTTTTTTTTTTTTTATTTAAGAATAAGAATTTTTAAATTTTATTCATCACCTTTTAAAAAAAATTTTCAAATTTTTAATAAACTCCCTACTTTTTAAAGTGCTTTTATAAAAATTTTTCGAAGAAAATTTTTGGTTAATTAAATTTATTTTAAAACAAAAAACATAATAGGAATAACCTCAAGACAAAAAAATAAAAATTTATTTGAAAAAGATTATATTTTAATTTGTTTAAATTTTATTTTAAAAGATTAAAATAAACCCAAATCCCAATGTTTTTTATTTAATCGTTAAAGTTTCATTAATTTCCAAATTTTTAAATTGCCGTGTAAACGAATTAAACACATGTTGACTTTTTTTCAATAAAGGATTTTGAAAATTAAAGGGGTCATATATTAAAACGTTTGGTTTTATTGAAGTCAAAATAAATAGTAATAAAGATGTGTCGACCCCTTGTTCCAAAATAAAGGCAGGTGAAAGATATTAGTAATTGCTAAACGTCTATTTTATTTTGTTTTTGAAAGTCTTATTATAGTCTTCAAATTAAAATGATAACTTGATAAGTTATGCGGGAAAAAATTATTCCATTTATTTTTTTTTTTTGAACATAAAAATTATTCCATTTCAATAATACACATTTAGGGTGTTTTGGTTTTGTTGATGGCTTTGGATTATGATTTGAATCGGATTAAGATTTGATTTAAGATATGAATTGGGTATAAGGATATGATGAATTTAATTAAGTTAAAATAAGTATATAATATTTTAATATTAAAATAGAAACAGAAAATAAAATATATTGTAAATAATATGAGAGTATATAGCAAGTTCGGAATGACACGTAGTGAAGTAAGTTAGAAGTAAGCATAGTAATAAAGTAAGTAGTAGAATTGCATTGTGTTTAAAAAACGTGTTTAATAACGTGGTCAGAATCTGTAATTATAAAGTTTAAAATTACGAAAAAATCATATACACATTAAAATAAAATAAATGATTAAACAATTAATGATGGTATATATGTAATTTAAACCAAAATCAAACGATCTTCAAAAAGATTAAAATCGTTTTCAAAAACTAAAACTATATTTAAATCTTTGTTAAGGTATTCTAAACCAAGAAACTTTTAATCTAAAATATATATTGTTTATCATTTGTCGCTCCTAAACATTTCTAAATACTTGTCGGCAAACATAAAATTGTGGTAGAAAATAAGACAAATAAGTTTCAAGAAGCGAAATAGTCAAACTTTTATCAAAACCCGTGGTACCCATTTAGAGTTTACAAAAGAAAACAACAAGGTGCTATATCTATTTATGAGTCCTAACATATCAACCAATGCTAGCAAAACTCAAAATAACAAACGGGCCCTAATTATTTATTGAAGTGTAGTTTACATCAGTACATTTGGACTCTCGATAAATCTATTCTAGATATCTTTTTATATATGTTTCCTCATATAGCTAAAAACATGGAATCTTATTTATTACTGTAGGACATTAATTGATCAAGTGAGTCATACATTTATTAACGTTTAAATCAACTAACAACTATCTTTAGTATTTTCACACAAATGTTTGTTTGTAAAGAAGTATCATATCTAATTTTCTTAAAGAAACTTGATATATGAACATAATTAAATAGGCTTAAAGATAACTTATCGCGTAAATGACTTATATAATTATCTGTTGTCGAGTTTATTTACGATGGAGATTCACCTTTTAAGTTTATTTACTTGGCCCATTTATCACTTTTGTTTCCTAAATGCTTTAAATTAATCAATTTACATTCAAAACATTACGAGTTGACTCTGTAGAAGGAGTATTTGGATTAGCATTTTGTAAACACTTTTGTACAACTAATACTTGACATTTTTGTTAAGACTCCATAGTTTCAAAATTATTAATAAATTAACTTTGTAGTCTTCCTTCTTAAATTTTGACCATAATTATTTTTAACATGTTATATAATCTTGATGAAAAATATATGAATGTATTGGTTATTAAATGTATTTTCGTTGGTATAATTTTCAGTAAGATTATATAACACAAATAAATATATTAATTAATTGAGTTGAGCAAAAAGACTCCAAAAATCAAAGTGAATAATAAAATGGGACGGAGGGAGAATACTTAGCATTTATGCACATTTGTACGACTAAGCTAGCTAATCAACTAATTTAACTTATACAACTAATACTTGGCATTTTTATAAACTCTCTGCACACTTGGCATTTGAGTTGACTGTGTAGAAGGAGTGCTTGGGCATTTGTATGTTCCATTTTATGATGTGATTTGGTGGTGTTTGGAACTGTGATACACCATCATTTTTCAACTTTGATCATGTACATATTGTGGTGCCCAACTTTAAACATCATAGTGACATTATACACTAGTGACAACTACTTTTCCCATTATCATTAAAATTCTATTGAATTGACTACATTTCCTATTATAAATACCTACTTAGAACCAAATGTTATTTTTATCCTAAACCTACCAATCATGACAAGCAACTATAATACATTAACATACCAACATCGGCAGGCTCTTGCTTCCCCTCCATTTTTCTTACATTCCCAACAGGCATTCCTCTTGTCTTAGGATTATGGTGTCATTCTACTATATATTATATATATATATATATATATATATATATATATATATATATATATATATATATATATATATATATATATATATATATATATATATATATATATATATATATATATATATATATATATATATATATATATATCTGTATATCTATGTCTGTGTGTGTCTCTCTGTCTATGTATGTGTGTGCTGTCTATCTCTCTCTCTTCTTCTGTGTCTGTTTATCTGTGTCTCTCTCTCTCTCTATCTATATCTCTATATATATATATATATATATATATATATATATATATAGAATAGATATATATATATATATAACACTCATAGGTAATTTGTTGAAGTTTTTTCCCACGTCGTTTGGTTCCATTAAAGAATAACTTCTATCATCTCCTTCCATGTGTTTTTAAAGGAACAATATTTGGTAATAACTTCATCACCAAATGTAGTAAGAACTTCCTCAAAGACGTCATCATTTAATACAACTTTCGCCCACGTCTTTTTCGACGACTGCTCCGCCTCAGTGAACGATGTCTTTCCCTTACCATTATTTGCCATAGTTGGTTTGGATGTGTGTAGCTAATGGGGGTTGTATTGGTTTTGTTTAATTTTGTGTGTTGAATGCTTTGTATTATTGATTTTTGCTTTAAAATTATATACATTCATCAGTTTTTAAACAAAAAAATTAGTGTTTTGGAAGTAAATGGGTTGGTTTGGGACTCAATGCTGTTTTAAATGTTTATCAATGAGTTTTTGTGAAGTTAAGTTGTTATTTAGTCCTTGAAAGAAATCTGACCATTGGGAACCGAAGTTTGCCAGGTGAGTAAATTGGCGGGAAACGTGTAATGACAAGAATACCCTCAGGGACATAATCGGTTGAGTTTACTTAACGGGGGTACTAAAGATCATTAGCTCTCGATGGCTATTTTGCACGTCACGTTAGCTCTCGGTAACAAATTTGCAATTTTTTTGGTGTTATTTGTAATTTTAAGAAACATTAGAAACTGAAATTTGCAATTTACCCTTTTTGAAAGTATACAACCGCTTGAAATCGTAATGTTTTTTTAATGCGTCGCAATTCATGGTCATCAAAAATCTCGCTGATAGTATAAAGCTATTGACTTGATCATATGGCATATACCTTTAGTTCAAAAAAAATAAAAAATAAAAAAAAAGACAAATAAAAAAAATACTAAAAGCTTAGGGTTCGTTTCGATTAAGGTCTTATTCTTTTTTTGCGTAAAAGTCTCAACAAATATTTTGGCGGATTGGGTTTTTTATTAACGATCGTTAAATCTCTTTGTTAGTAAATTACACGTTTGGTCCTCGAATTCAGATAATAATTTCATGCAACATCCAAAAACATTATTGAATTTTTTTTACATGTTTGGTCCTCGAAAAAATAAAAATTACATGTTTGGTCCTCGAATTTATGTTTTTTGAAAAAATTTGAAAAATTCGAAAAATTTTGAAATTTTTGAAAATCCATTCAATTTATATAATTTTTTGAAAATTCTAAAAAATTTGAAAAATTTGAAAAATTTGAAAAAAATTCAAAATAAAATTACATGTTTGGTCCTCGAATTTATTTTTTTTGAAAAAATTTGAAAAATTTTGAAAATTTTCAAAAATTTTGAATTTTTTGAAAATCCATTCAATTTATATAATTTTTTGAAAATTCTAAAAAATTTGAAAAATAATTCAAAAATAAAAATTACATGTTTGGTCCTCGAATTTATTTTTTTTGAAAAAAATTTGAAAAATTTTGAAAATTTTCAAAAATTTTGAATTTTTTAAAATCCATTTCAATTTATATAATTTTTTTTGAAAATTCTAAAAAATTTGAAAAAAAATTGAAAAATAAAATTACATGTTTGGTCCTCGAATTTATTTTTTTTTGAAAAAATTTGAAAATTTTGAAAATTTTCAAAAATTTTGAAATTTTTGAAAATCCATTTCGAATTTATATAATTATTTTTGAAAATTCTAAAAAAATTTGAAAATTTTCGAATTTTTTTTCGAAAATTCTTTTCGAATTCGTATAAATTTTTCAAAATTTTCAAAAAAATTTTAAATTTTTTTTTAAATTTTCAAAAATTTTTTTTTGAAAATTTTCAAAATTTTTTTCGAAAATTTTCAAAATTTTCCAAATTTTTTTTTCGAAATCTTTTTTTTCAAAATTTTCAAAATTTTCAAAATTCGAGGACCAAACATGTAATTTTTATTTTTCGAGGACCAAACATGTAAAAAAATTCAATAATGTTTTGGATGTTGGATGAAATTATTTTACTAATTCGAGGACCAAACGTGTAATTCTAACAAAAGGAGTTAACGATCGTTAATAAAAAATCCAAACCGCCTAAAAATATTTGTTGAAATCTTTTATCGCAAAAAAAAGAATAAGACTTTAATGAAATGAACACAGTTAGACTCGCTTTTGTCAGTTCTTGCGATAAAAAATAAAAATAAAAAGAAAAATGAAAAAAATAAATCATATGGCATACCATTTTATTTGTGCTGGCCCGTAATGTAAAGTTGTGATGACTTTTTATAAAGAGAATAAACCAAGATCTAAATCTAGAACTAGATGGATGATCCAAACTGTCGCATTTCACATGTGTCTGTCTAGATATACAAGAAAATACTGTATTACTTTGGAATAAAAGTGTTTCCTTTGAAATCTTCAGTTCAAAAATAAAAATTTCAAGAAACATATTGGAAAATTTTCTTTTATTCTATAAAGTTATTCTTCTATTTAATATTCATATATATTCTTTTACTCACAAAAAGTTATATACGTGTTTTTCACCCATTATTTTAAATCGTGTGAGTAAAAATACAAAATAAGAGAAAATATCATTTCTCTTAAAAGGAAGGGTGTGGTCACACAAGCAGCTCACCATTTTTACGTGGAGGGGCAAATGGCGTCGTCATTTACTCGCTACCACATTGTTCACCCCCTCGCCGTTTCAATTTTTTCAATTTTTTTAACCGTTTGAGCCATGTAATGGCTAGTTTTTTTTCTTTTTTTTTTCTTTTAATTTTCAAACTAAAACTATTATATTTTACCGCTCTACATAAACCCGAATATACAACCAATTTACACACAATTACTTACTTTCCATCTCGATTCTCTATTACAACACACATTTTCTAAACAAAAATGAATTCGATGAAGAATATGTTAACTTTTAGGCGTCGATGATGGCGATATTTTCTTTATGCAAGCTTATCAAGATGTCCAATCGTTGCAAACTCAAGCTCAAACTTCATTTACGCGTGCACGCCAATATACTGTGAACGTGAAGTTGCTGAAGAACGTTTGTGAGACGACTATTTTGGTGATAATCCAAAATATCTAGAATATTATTTTAGGTGTCGTTATCGTATGAGCAGGAAACTATTTTTAAAAATAGTAAGAGGTATTGGAACTCACGATCATCTTCCTGATCATTTTGATTTTTTTGTAGTCAAGCCCAATTGTACGTGTCTAGTGGGTTTTAGTGTAGTTATGAAATGCACTTCCGCCATACTCCAACTGGCATACGACACAATACCTAATGTATTTGATGAATATTTACAAATGGGTAAATATTGTGCACGCGATTGTTTAGATCAGTTTACTAAGTGCATTACTGATTTATACATGCCTAAGTATTTAAAAAACCCGATACAATGACATTCAAGATACATACGCATGTCATGAGAGGGTTCATGGGTTTCCGGGTATGCTTTGAAGCATTGATTGTGTGCATTGGGAGTAGAAAAACTGCCTGAAATCATTGCACGATCATTTCACAAAGGTGATTAAAAAAAACATCCAACTATAATGCTTGAAGTTGTTGCCTCTTACTATTTGTGGATTTGGCATGCACTTTTTGGAGTAGCGGGTGCGAATAATAATATTAGCGTTTTAAATCATTCTCCATTATTCGACAACCTTCTTGAAGACAGAGCCTCTATTGCTCCGTTTGAAATAAATATAGTTATGTATGAAAAAGTTTATTATCTAGCGAATGAGATTTACCCAACATGGGCCACTTTTGTCAAATCATTTACGCTTGCACGAGACGAGAAACATGGACACTTTAAAAGGCGAAAAGAAGGTGCATGAAAAGATATTGAACGAGCCTTTGGTGTCCTCCAAGGACGTTGGGTAATTATACAACAACCGGCGCGTGCTTGGATTATGAACAAGCTGCGAAGACTCATATATACGTGCATTGCATAACATAAGTTTGAAAGATCAGAAGTATGCGATAAGTGAATTCAACAAGTTATATATTAGTCTGACCACATATACAACGAGAATGGTTCGAGAGATGCTAAGTGCAACGGAAGAAAATCAAAGATATAAATGATAAAGCAATACACGCAAATCTTCAATGAGATCTTATGGATCATCTTTGGCAACGACACCAACAAGAAGAATACTAGTTTATTTGTACTTTGATGTATTTTCATATTTTTGTAATGTTTTTTTTTAATTTTGTATTTTGTTTATTTTCGTATTGTAATTTGTATTTTTAATTGAATGAATGAAAATTTGTTTTGTTTGAAAAATGAAAAAAATAATTATGAAGCCCAAAAACTGCGAAACGACATGCAAAATCCACTCAAATTCTCTTAAAAGGACTTGTTTCATTCTCACGGGGAACCTACATAATCTATCGACTTTCATGTGCATCGTGTTTTTGAAACCGTTTAACACATGGAGGAAGGAGTGACTTTCAAAGTCTGAAACAATCACCATTTTATCATATTGAGATTTAAATCACAATCTCTCCCCCGATTAAAAATTTCAAACTTTTTGAGATTTGTGATCCCAATTGCTGACCACTGCAAAAGAAATACTTTTGATGTGTGAATGTGATATGTGAAATGCTGATGTAGCGCTGATTTGACAAAACGGCATACCACCATACCTTTGGCTCTTAAATAAAAGTTTGATTTATGAAAGTCATCAATTCACATCGATAGCTACGACATAGCCTTTGCCAAGACACGTGACATGTTCAGAGGCGGAGCTATGTAGAGACAGGAAAGGGTTGTGGCCCCCACACTCTGTGATCTTATGTATAAAAATGGAAGTTTGACCGTTCAACCATATAGCTATAATAGAAATTTATTACTTTGGCCCTCCCAATATGTGTGTATGTGCATTTTGGCCCTCCAAGAAATTACTTTGTAGCTCCGCCAGTGGACATGTTGCGACCTTTGTGGTTAGTCATTGGACTCTTAACAACTTAATTTGAAAGTTAATTACTTTTAAATCAACATACCAAATTGCTTTTCATATATTTTACTAGTATATGAAAAAAATATTTGATATTATTTAAAATTTTCCAATCAAAACTAATCACTAATAGATTATCCAAAAGCAAGGCATTTGAAAGACTCTTAGTAAAAATGTGAGAATACTAAAACCGAGATAGAACATGAAGTACATGAAATTGTCCCAAGTAACAAAATCTCGAACAAAATGAATGTCGATCTCAATGTGCTTGATACGTTGATCTTTGGATCGGATTAAAAGACATATATCGCCGACATTTTCACAACAAACAATAGTATATGTAAACAAAGGGCATGTAATTCACGTAACAAATTGCGAATCCGCATAGTCTCAACAACCACATTCACAACATTACGATATTCCATTTCAGCACTAGAGTGGGACAAAGTAACCTGACGTTTAGCCGACCAAGACAACAAATTGTCCCTAAGGAACACACAATAACTCGAGGTGGAGCGACAAGTAACGGGGCAACCAACCCAATCAGCATCAGTATAGACTGCGAGCTGAGCAATAGACACATATAGTTGAATACCATGATCCAAGGTACCACGAACATAGCATAGAATACGATTCAAAGCTTTGAAATGTAGATCACAAGGATCATGCATATAAAGACATACTTGTCGAACAACACATGAAATATCTAGGTGCGTAAGCGTAAGATACTAAAGAGCATCATCCAAACTATGATAAAGTGTAGGGTCACTGCTGGGATCATTATCGGGACCAAGCTTGGAGTTAGTATCAACGGTCCGATACAAATTGCAATGTTGCATATGTGCCGCTCAAGAATCTCCTCATCAAATTTAGGCGAGACAAGAACATGCAGTATCCCCGGGCATAAATACCAAGGAAATAGTTGAGAGAGCCAAGATCCGTCATGGAAAACTCACCATGAGGTAAGGCAATAACGAGTTGTAATAGTGCTACTGAGAGGAAGTAGTAAGTATAATATCATCCACATATAATAGCAAATAAGCAATGTCATGAACCACGTCTAAAGAAAAATAAAGATCGTCGGTTTACTATGCTAAAACCGACGCGTGTCATAAAAGCTAGTAAATCGCGAAACCAAGCTCTAGGGGCACTGCTTAAGGCTATACAAGAACGCGCAATTGACAAACATAATCGGGTGGCAGAGTCAACAAACCCATATGGTTGATGCATGTTTACGATCTCGAGATAAGCGTCCATGAAGAAAGGCATTCTTCACATCTAGGCGATAAATAGGCGGCCCCAAGAAACAAACAAGGCTAAGAACAATATGTATGGTAGTCGGTTTAACCACCGGGATAAAGTCTCATCACAATCAATGCCTTGCTGCTGACTATGGCCATTGGCAACAAGCCAAGCTTTTTACCTGCTTAAAGATCCATGCTGCATAAAACTTATGCCTGAAAAGCCACATGGAACGAATAAAATCTACATTATCAGGACGGTGCACAAAGACCCACATACCATTTAGTAATCAAAGCATTATATTCATCTAACATAGCCTGATGCAAATTGGGGTCACGAAGAGCATGTGTGTGAGAACACGGAAGAAAGGTCGTAGTGGTAACATGACAATTCATCTATTCATAAGGTTTAGAGATGATGGCTTTAGCAGGAGTAAATATGGAATGAGTATTATTCTCGGGTATAATAGGGATTTGGGGTTGTGTATGTGTTTGGGCCACGGTAGAGTTTGGGTCGAGGATGTTAGGTTGTTGCGAGGCAAGTGATGTTGGATCATGGTTGGTGTATTTGGGCTCGGTGGCCTTTGGACCGAGGGTGACGGGGTGAGGCTCGGTGGTGTTTGGACCGAGGAGATGGGATGGGAATAGGAGTGTTTTGGGCCATGGGATGTTGGGCCGTGAGGTGGGAGTGGGTTGGGTTGGCACATTAGGAGGTGGAAAAGGTAAGAAATTAGTAAATAGAAAGTCAAAATTGGGTGATGTATCAAGTGTCGCGGATTCAAAAGGAAATTCTTCCTCGTAAAAATGACGTGTCGGGATATAATAATTTTATTGGTGGACATGTTAAGACACCGGTAGCCATGGTGAAAGGTAGGGAAAATGCATGCAGTAGATCGAGGTTGTAGCTTACGATCACAGAATATATGTGAATAGCAAAGGCACCCAAATACACGCAAATGATCATAGGTATGTGGTTTGTTATAAAGCTTGGTAAAAAGGATGTCATTATTAATGGTCGATGAGGGCAAGATATTCAAAAGGTGAGCGACCATACTGAGTGCCTTAACCCAATACAAGGGAGGTATATGTGCTTGAAAAAAGCAAGGTACGTGTGACATTATTAACAACGCGTAACATATATTCGGGTTTCCCATTTTTTTAGGACATCTTAGAACAAGAAAACCGAAAGCTGTATGCCGTTTGGCGAAAGAGGGTGTGGAATCGGGTGTTGTCATATTCACCAATCACCCCTATGGTCACATTGCAAAGCCTTAATGTCGATGATTAAATTATTTTTTACGTGAGCACGAAACTTAATAAACACATCAAACAAATCATATACCCAAACATAATGTGAAAAATGATATAAGAAAATGGCATAATATTGAATTCCACTTTCATTCGGAATAGAGGATGTCCATAAATCCGAATAAATAATTTCAAACATAGACTCTACATTCGACTCAGAACTAAAAAATTGAAGCTTAGTACGTGTTTATCTAATTGGCACGCATGACATAAAGCAAACAACTTTGTTTTATTACACGATATTAAATGACTAGCCTCTAAATGGCGAAGCACATCTTCACCGAGATGCCCCAAGCGTCTGTGCCACGTGGTTGGACTGAATGAAAGCAAAACAAATGATATAGAAGATGATGATTGTTGGGTGACTGGATATAGATCCCCGGTACTATCACAACACAGAAGAAGCCTACGGGTCTGGTAATCCTTCACAAAAAACTATATGCATCAAATTCAACTGAAACATTATTGTCAAGTGTAAATTTTCAAACATAAGTTAAATTTTAGTGATATTAGATGTAACAAGAGTATGGTGAAGGTGAAGAGGTTTATTTGGTGTGTATTAGAGGCTATGTCCCGTGTTAGTCACATGTATAATTGGCCATTGCCAACTGTTGGGATATAAAAAGTCAAAGTCTTTCAAGAGTCAAATCTTGAAGAATTAAAGTCTTGAAGAAGTCAAAGTATTGCTAAAGATTAAAAGTCAAAATCTTTTCGATTCATCAAAGTCTTGCATGCTTAAAGGATGCTATGCAAAAGCGTTAAGGATCATTATGTAATTCTAGAATGTTCTTAGATTAGTATAGTATTACTTGTCATACAAGGTTACAAATTGTAAACCGACTAGGGTTATCCTTAAGCCTATAAAAGGACCCCTAGGTTGGCATTAGAATATACGTGTTTTAGAGTTTTAGAAGTACGACATTAGAGTTTTAGAGTTGTTAAAGAATGCATAATAAGCGTGTTCGAGTTATTAATAAAATCGTTGAAAGTTAAAGTTAATTCTTCATAGCTTTGTTAAGTAAATTCCGCATACTTAATAGAGTTTGCTCGGTGTTTCATTGTTAGTAACTTAGGATTTATCCGAGGTTATTAAACCATAACAAGCTATATAAGTTAGTTTGGTTAGAGTACATCGATCCAACAAGTGGTATCAGAGCTTGTGTGGAAACTCTGACTAAGAAGAAACCCTCAAAACCTACTTAACAAAACCCTAAAGATGTCGACTGAAGCTGCACCACCACCATCCATCACCTCACTAAGAATACCAATCATCAAGAAGGGAGAATACGATCTATGGAGCATGAAGATGAGGCAATATATTGCAATTACAGACCATGCACTGTGGAATGTGATTGTCAATGGTAATGAAGTTGTGGACGAACCTGTAGACATTCCTGGACAACCTAAAGCACCTAAACCCATCTTGCCAGCCGCTACAATAAGGAATCAAGAGAAGGCTCTCAACATACCCTTGTCTGCTATTCCTGATGGTCACCTACTTAAGTTTCATGATGCTAAGGATGCAAAACAGTTATGGGCTGCTCTCAAGACAAGGTTTGGAGGTAATGATGCTTCCAAGAAGATGCACAAAAATCTGTTGAAACAGCAGTTTGAAACTTTCTTGTTGGTGAAAGAGAAGGTCTTGATGTTGCCTATGATAGATTTTAAAATCTCCTTAGCATGCTAGAGTTATACAAGGCGAGGTATCTGCTGAAGATGCCAATTTGAAGTTCTTAAGGAGTTTGCCATCCACATGGCATGTGATTGCTACTATGATCGAGGACAAACTGGTTTGGACACTATGGACTTTGATGATCTCTACAACCATCCGAAGGTGTATGAGCATGAGATGAATGGCCAAACAAATTCAAAGTCTCACAAGATAGCTTTTGTGTCATCCGAAAGAGAGGCAATACTTCCACTAAAAGTACTTGCTTACCTACTCAAAGCATTGTTGCTCAAATAATCGGCTATCCCGCTCATTCTATCACAACCATGACCAACCCCACATCATCATCATCAAGCACTATCCATTACGATGAAGTCGTATGTTCATTCTTTGCTCGACAAGCTACTCTACACAGTTACCTATGAAGAGGATTTGTCACAAATAGTAGAGGATGCTCTTGAAGAAATTGATATAAGGTGGCAGTTGCTATGATCCTCGCAAGAATCAAGAAGTTCATGAAGAAAGCAGGAAGAGGCATTGACTTCAAGCCTAAGCGGTATCACTTTTGACAAATCCAAGATTGAATGCTTTAAGCGTCGTAAGACCGGACACTTTGCAAGGAATGCAGTTTGCTAAATATCGTGCAACAGGATGGTCGAGAAACCAAAGCTTGAACTAAAGGAAATTCCTATTATCAAACTAAAGCTTTGGTTGCTCAAGAAAATCTATCGAGGTTATTTGAGTGTTGAGTTTGATGATGAACCAAGAACCTAATGTATGGTGGCAATGGAAGAGTTTGATTGGAGCACAACTTTTGATGAGGAACCCGGATTTCTTTGCGTTGGAGTCCGGAGATGGTCTAGGAATCTTTGATTGGAGCATGAGAGTGAAGATGAACACTCGTTTCGCTTGCTATGGTAGCCACTTCACCAAGTTCACCCCTATCTACGAGGTATGTTCTAAGTGTCATGACTTTTATCAAAAGTGCTTAATGATTATGTGTTGAAAGAGATAAGTGTAGAACGGCTAAGTCTGAAGTAGCTGGCTATCAAATTACTTTAGAGTCAATGGAAGCCAAAATAATAACACATGAAAATAATGAAATGGATTGGGCTGAAAAGTATGAACAACAGGATTATCAGTTAAAATTAAGTGAATGGAAGTTAGGATGTAAGGTCTCTGAACTAGAAAAAATAACTAAGGAGAGGGATGAATTGCTAGAAAAGTTTGCTGCTTGGGGAAAATCTGGTCTTTCACATGTTAGCTTTGTTGAAAAACAGAAAAGAGCTTACCTTAAAACTGGACTAGGTTTTGGCATGGACTTTAGTAGTATAGATGAAAACCCACTTAGTGATCAGGATGAACTTGATTTTGAGGATATCACAACTAGTGATGATGAACTCATTAACTATGTAGATACATCTAGTAATGAGGAATCAATTAGTCAAACACCTCCTGAGTTTAAGAAAGACAAGGGTTATCATGCAGTTCCTCATCCCACTGGTAGTTTTCAACCACTTAGGCCTGATGTTTCTTGTTTTGGAGTAGACAATCTAGAATTTAGGAAAAAGCTTATTGGTCAAACTAATACAGGTCCATCTAGTTCTGAAACCCCAAAAGAAACTGTTGAGAAACCTAAGGATGATAGTGTTAAGAGTCAAGTAGTACCTTTTTCTCAAAGTACTGCTAGACGTTCAACAGTACCTTCAAGAAAACCTTTTCAAAATACTGCTAAACCTTTTTGGGATAACTTTGGTCATCATAATTCTCATAATTCACCTAGAAGACAGGATAGGTTTGGTCATACACATAGAGGAGGTAATTTTGGGATTACATTTCAAAAATTGTGTTTTGTTTGTTACTGTCCTGATCATTTGATTAAGAACTGTGACTTTCACTCAGAGTACCTAAGCAAATTCCCAAAGAACAGAACTGCCAACCAGAAACCAAGGGAAACTAGACCAGTTTGGAATCACTCACATAGGGTTAACCATAGCAACTTCTCACACGACTATAGGTACCCTCATCGAGAGACCTTTTCAAACCCCAAGACCTTCAAACACTTTCCAAGGTCTTTGTTAAGCCAAAAAGTTCTTTCTCAAAGTACTACTCGGCCACCAAACACTTCTTGGAATAGGAACCCTAGGAGATCTAACTACTATCAATCTAGAAGGCGTTACAACTCAAAGAAAGTGGCTAGATCAAGGACTCTACACTAGAAGTTAAAACCAAATGGGTTAAGAAGGAAAGTACCGATGGGGAATAAACAAGATTTCAAAGAAGTGAAAGTGAAATGAGATTTTGGTTGAAAATAATAAAGAAAACTTGATTGAAAAGAGATTTTTATTGAAAACCAACACAAGTTTTGGAACAACCAAAGATAATTGATCATGTGCTTAAAGATATGGCAATTATATACTTAAAGAATTGAAGTATGTAACTCCACAAGGGAACACAAGTCAAGAATGGCTTGGGTTCCTAAAATTAACTAACTCTTTTATCTTTGTGCGGGGCAACCCGTAAGAGGAGCTTAAAGATCATCTAATTGTGGATAGTGGTTGCTCTGGAAGCATGACAGAGACAAAGATGTTATGTCGATTTTGGATCCTATTGTGGAGGAAGAGTTGCATTTGGGAATGATGCTAGTGAAGGATGAATTACGTGAAAAGGAACTATTAAGGCAGAGAGCATAGACTTTGAGAATGTTAGATATGTGAAGGAGCTCAAATTCAACCTTTTGTCGATCTCTCGGATCGTGATAAGGAGCACCCCTGTTATTCACGGATACAGAATGTCTCATTCTTTCCCCAATTCAAGCTTGTTGATGATAACTGGTAATACCGAGAGTACCAAGAACCAATGATGAGTACAACCGGATATGAAGAGTCTTCACTCTTCTGGAAGAGCAACATGTTTAGTAGCAAAGGCAACACTTGAAGAAGCACATCAGTGGCATAGAAGATTGGGCCATGTAAATTTCAAAAATATCAACAAATTGGTCAAAGGAAATTTAGTTAGAGGTTTACCTTCAAAGACTTACAAGAATGATCACTCATGTTTGGCGTGCAAGAAGGGTAAACAACACAAAGCTTCATGCAAGAAGCTTGAGGAAAGAACTCTTAGAGAACCTTTGGAGTTGCTGCACATGGATTTGTTTGGACCTGTTTCTGTTGCTAGTCTAAACAAGAAGAAGTACTGTCTGGTAGTGACAGATGATTACTGAGATTTAGTTGGGTATTTTCTTGGGATTTAAAGATGACACCTTTGATGCTATTCATGATCTTATAATAGCCCTTGAAACCAACCGAGACTCAAAGTAAGAGGTATTAGATGTGATAATGGGATGAATTCAAGAACAAGCTTATGGATGAATTTTGTGCTAAGAAAGGAATCAAGAGGAGTTCAAGATTGCTAGAACTCCACAGTGAGAATGGTGTTGCGAAAGAAAGAACAGAACCTTGATTGAAGCGGCCGAACAATGCTTGCAGATTCGTTACTCCTATTCAATTTTTGGGTCAAGTCGTAAGCACGCTTGCTATGTGCTTAATAGAGTATCACCACCAAACCTCGATGAAGACACCTTATGAGTTTCGATGGGAAACAAACCCGATATTCATTTTATGAAACCTTTTGGATGCCCTCGACTATTCTCAACACAATTGATAATTTGGGCAAATTTGATGGGAAGTCGGAAGAAGGATACTTATTGGGGTCTTGCACCAATAGCAAAGGATTTAGAGTGTATAACAGTGGTCACCAAAAGGTTCAAGATTGTCTTCATGTTGAATTTTAGATGATCAAGAAAATCGGGCGGTAAAGGTCCCGATTGGATGTTTGATCTTAAGGTTTTGACTCCTTCTATGAACTATGTACCGCTTAGAGAAGAAAATCAAGTAGATCACAAGGAAGATGAATTACAGACATTGTTCATGGAGTCAATATTAGACCCGATGTTGTTCACGATGAAGAACCTATAACTGTTGAGAAGGAGAAAGGCACCGATGAGCCAAAATCTACATTGTTTCTTTGAAGATCAAGCTATTCAAGATGAGCTTAATAGGATGCTTTTTCAAGATGTAGTAGCACAATCTTATGATGATGATCAAAGAAGAGTTTATGAGGAGGCAAAGAAAAGAACAAGATCGCCGATTTCTCTCACAAGACTTTGGATAACAAGATGCTTTAGATCAAAATATTGTTGTCCTGATATGACTTTGGATGATTTGGATGATCCTACCATGCCCGGCTTAAAAGACACCGATGATGAATTTGAAGATGAAGGTGTGGAAAACTAGAAGGGGGGGTTGAATAGTTTTGCCAATTAAAACTTCCTTTTAAACTATTTAGATCGACTTATGTCAATCTATTTGGATGTGTGTGTTGGATGTTGATAAACAAGCATATAAAGGTAAGTAATGAAAATATAAGAGTAAGAAGCACAAAACCACATCACGAGTATTTATAGTGGTTCCGCTACAAGGACATCTTCCTTGCCCTACTCCACCCCCGAGTCACCTACTCGAGAGTTCGTAATCACTACACCAATCTCCTTATGGCGGAGAAGCCTTCACAACGTCGCCTACCCTTTTTCCCGTGCTAGGCTAACCACCGGGTTCTTTCACCCAAAGTGAACCACACCTACACAACGTCGCCTACCCTTTATAAGGTACTAGGCTAAGTACCTAGTTCTTTCACTCCAAGGTGAACTACACCTTCACAACGTCGCCTACCCTTTATTAGGTACTAGGCTAAGCACCTAGTTCCATTGCAATGGAGGAACTACTACCACACTACACCAACGACTAATCCCAAAGGAGATCTACTCCTTTACAACATCATCAAGGATATCAATATCCTTGGATCTAATACTAGTCTATCTTGTACATCGAAACACACCATATCGAATGTACATCTAAGGCACCTTTCACTAATGCCTTTGACTAGATCTACAAGACACCTTTCACTAATGTCTTGTGTCTTCACTTCTAAGCACATTTCACTAATGCTTCTTTGTCTTGACTTCTAAGCACCTACCACAAGTGCTTATCCTATAGACGATAGATACCCTTCACTAATATCTTCGTCTTGACACTTGAGACATCTTTCACCAATGTCTTCAACACTACACTTCTTTGAAGAAAGAAAGGAATCATCAACAAGAGGACTTCAGTAGCCTTGATGATGAGGAAGCATGGCAACTCATGGACTTGAGCTTGCTCGACATCAAAGGTGGTGATCTTGCCTTTAAGAGGAACCTAAAAGATCACACAAAAACAAAACTACAAACATAGATCTCTTGGATCTGAGGTTAGTGAGTTTTTAACTCAGGGAGAAAGTGTGTTAGAAAGGGGTGAGTATTAAGGAAGAAATGGCTCACTATTTATAGAGGAAAAATCCTACTATTCCTCGAATCCCACGGATCCCTACCACAAGGGATCCGGCTAGCACAAAGCTAGGGATCCGTGGAACGCTCCTCTTTGCCCATGGGTATTTTGGTTATGGGTCATGGGTCATGGGTTGAACCATGGATCTTTTGGCTAGATACAATATATCTTTGAGTGCAATGCACTTAGTCACTTGGGTATGGGTTGATCCATAGGTTATGGATATTATCCATGTATGATATAAGCATGATGTCATGCAATGGGTTATGGGTCAAGATCTATGGGTTATGGGCTTTGGGTTGTACCCAACTACATTCAATGTATTTGCCCAATGGGTTGTGATACTTAAGTTTCTACCCATTTATATTACCCAATATACTACATACTAGTTATGTGTATATTTTATCCAAATATGTAAACACTAGTTTTTGTACATATGTATTACTAAATCATAAAATCACTTATACTTGTTTTAGTGTTTTATGTGAAAATGTGAATATGTTAGAAACTATTAGTTCAAACTATTTACGTATTTTATTTGTTTCGTTAAAATGATTTTACGTTTGTTATCGACAAAACATTGAAGATCGTAAAATATAAATAAACGCTTTTACGACTTATTTGTATTAACAATCTCCCCTTTTGTTGATGACAAAACATAAAATTATTTTAAGGAAAAGCTAAAATTGTAATGTTTGAATTTGTAGTTTTTACTTTTTCTCCCTTTTGTCGAAACAAAAGTGTTTGAAGAAAAGCAACACATCATTTTTAAGAAAAACATGTGAAAGAAATAAAAGTAAAAAGAAATAGAGAGCAAGTAACGGAAAGGATCTCGTTTTACTCCCTCTTGACGAGTCCATCCCTATGTAAGGTGTCAAGTAAGTAATACTAATCTAGTTTATTTGCAAATAAGTTTGTAAAAGATTTCGTCTAAGAGACGAATGTGCTCCCTTGATGATTGCAATTTTGCAAGGGATGTCACGAAATGTAAACCTAGTATTGCAAGTAGTTTGCAATGTATTGCTTTGACATAAAGCTCCCCTAGCTTTAGGATGTCAAAGTCTTCATGTGTAAATTGAATAACTACAAAACAAAGGTTAGAAAGCAAGTATAATTCACAATTTCCGCAAATGTGGTCAAAGTTAGTAGAAAATAGCTTTCGTCTCACGGATCCGCGGTTCCATCCTAGTAGGGATCCGTCTCAGCAATTCGAGGGATCCGTTTTAGTTGCTTAATTTCAAAGAAAGGTGATATAACAAGTAATGTTATCACAAAATGAGATATGAATACAAAGTAATCATATGCTCGTAAAAATAACAAGTAGCATGTAATTCCATTTAATAAAACTAGAGTTATGATATACATGACTCTAAAAACTAAGAAAATAAGAAAATACATGACTAGGAATTTCTAAACCAACTATCGCTTGATGTTAGGACACCACTAAAATCTTCTAGCTCAAGTTTTGTTTAGGTTTGATCTCGTCAAAATGTTCAAGGAGATGATAGAACATGAAACGTTGGTCTTCTCGTACTTCATGTATCAAACTTTCAACATGTTGACAATGATAGCAATCTTTGTCATGGCTAGGTAGTGGTGGTGGAAGAAATGAGATGGCTTGATGCGAAGGATCAAGTGAAGCGGCTTGTGGAGCTTCAAACGATGGAGGATTGGTGAGGCGCATTTGAGAATGGCTCTACTAAGAATGATGGTGGTGGTAGAAGTGTCAAATTCCATATGGTCGGGTGGTTGACTTTGATGATTTCTCATAATCCAAATGGGATTATATGATGGAAACGGTGAAAAGGAAGCCGGAGCAAGTGTTGACTCAACACCTTGATTTTGAACCATTATTCCTCCTAATAAGGAGAATGTTGTCGACGGAAGCGGATGAGACGGCCTAGGAGGCAAGTCCTCTAAATTGTAGAGGTGTGGTGATGATAGTGGGGATGTAAATGAAATAGCTCTAGGAACCAATGGTGATGGTTTAGTGGATATGATATTGTTTGGCCTAGGAGGTATGGTGGTGTTTGGCATAGGTAGTTTTGTGGGTACTATCCTTTTAGGAATTGGTTTGATTGGATGATGAAGGATCCTATCATTTGTTGGCTTGACCGG
The DNA here is from genome assembly GCA_022545495.1 of Chrysanthemum lavandulifolium. Lineage (NCBI taxonomy): Eukaryota > Viridiplantae > Streptophyta > Magnoliopsida > Asterales > Asteraceae > Chrysanthemum > Chrysanthemum lavandulifolium. The sequence goes on along the minus strand of CM040243.1, from coordinate 233,606,070 downwards.
AGATGATTCGGTTGAAGAGATTTCGTGTATAACACGAGCCTTTTTCATGGGTGGCTCTTTGGTGGATAAGTTACTACTTAGGTTTTTCCTCATGATGAGATGATTTCAAGAGGTTTGCAAGAGCTGAAAGTTAGGATGAGAGTGATGACTATGGAGGTTCTAACAAAGTGGTTTATAAACCAAGAGATTTGGCAAGTGCATTTAAGCCTTAAGCCACTAGGATTCATTGGAATGTGATGATTAACATGCACAAGAGTCAACTTGAGTTTGACTGATCTAGGAACTCATTTAACATGAGACGGAGTGTTTGAGTTAGGAAGATGAGTTGAAATGATTGTTTTAGCAAGATTTGACATAAGCGTCATCCGGATCCCACGGTTCCTCCTCGAGGGATCCATCTAGGCTAATCCTAGGGATCCCAAGCAATTCAGCCTATGAAAGAGTGGAAATGATGTTTCTAAGATCTAAGACCTATAACATCTTGAGTGTTTCAGTCTTCCTAAATGTCTTAAATGAATGGGTGCTTAAGTACTTGAAGGTAATGAGTGATGTAGCTAATGATTGTCTTTTATGGAAGGATTTGGAACTTTCAAAGAGTACCAATGGATGAGCAAGGGTGACACTAAAGATGAGAGTGTCAATTGAAGCTAAATGATCCTAGAGATCAGGTTGTGACTTAGGATAGTGTTTTGAAAAATATCCTAGAAGCTTTGAGATGGGAAGACTAGAATTTGATCAACTTTGATTAATTTTGAGGTGTGGATGATTTATGATCAATTTTGCCATAATCGAAAGATTTCTAAGACTAGATGTGAGGGATCAAGTGGAAAATGAAGTGTGAGTTTAAGAGCGGAAGATTAATGGATTAGAAATGACACGATAGATCTACAAGCGTCTTAGAGTGTGATCTAGGTGAGTTGAGTAAGAAGGATCTACCTATCTTGATTTTCCTTAAGACACTATGTTTAGCTTAGTGTGAGGTGTTCAAAGGATATGTTTGAAATATAATGCTTGCAATTTCATTTTCTGTTTGCCGGATCCCACGGTTCCCTAAGTGTAGGGATCCGTCTAGCACAATATTTGGGATCCGCCCATCTGCTCAGCAGGACCTTTACTAAAGGTATGCAATGATCTTGACAATGCATTATATCTCAAGGATAGTCTAAAAAGAGTTCTAATACTAAGATATCAAAATGTAAGATGTTTTATTTCATGAAAGAAATTGGATTACATTGATAAAGCACGAGTAGAATAGAATTGATCCTATTTGAATTACTACTAAGTTCCTTGAGCGTTTTCGCTAGATGGATCATCAAATGGTTGAGGAGTGTTGGCGGATCCAGGAATGAAGAAAGTCTTCATGAGAGATATGTTTAGCGGTTCCATCATCTTGTTCACAAGTACGTACAACGGACTTTGAAATTGAGGATGAAAGTGCATAACATTATGATAGAGGCGTGTCAAGAACATTCCATTATGAACCTTGGACATATCTTCTCATTGATTTCAAGAAGACATTCTAGTCCTATGGCTCGGAAGGAGGTATTGATACCTTCTTCGAATTGTAGAGAGGTGTTCTAACACGTCCCTTCGTGGAAGTGCGGTTTTCGAGATTGTTGAACCCACGGACATGATTGCGGTGTGTTGGGTTCGAGGAGATGTTCGAGTGTAGACGCTAGTGAGTGAAAAATCAAACTCGTATTCATGCGTCATAGTTGAACCTAAAGAAATGATGGGTTGATAAAAGGTGATGTTTGTAGTCAACCTATGATTATCTAACGTTTTTATTAGATTTTTATTAACAATGATTTTTAACCAAGAAAGACACTTGACTCACTTATGGTTTTGACATTCTAGTGGAGTATTACTTTTAGAAGAAAAGTGGTTTTTAATTTGCATGAAAAACTGTTCTCCAGTAGGACGGATCCCACGGTTCCTTTTCAAGAGGGATTCGGATAGTATAACTTCCGGGATCCGTAGATCTGTAATTACAGAAATAGATTTTATGAAAAGCATAGGTTTTTAGATCTCATAGTTTTATAACAAGATATGTGTTTTAACCTACATTTTCTTTTAACATGCATACATGACTTCTAATGTATCACGAAAAGAAAGACATAAAACAAAGAAAAATGATAAACACATAATAACCTAGATAACTAGACTATTAGTAATATTTCATTTCAATACTAAGAATGATACAAAGGATTGGGTATATAAACCCAATGTAGATTAACAACACAAAGTAAATGTCTCCGTATGTGAACTTCATCATAGGGAACACAAGTGCGATGAGTGTTAAGACGATGAGTACGAAGGCGATGTAAACCATGTTGAAGACGATCCTCCTTGGTTTCAGTTGGGATAGGATGGGGAAGAAGATGAAGTTTTGAATGAGAGAGAATTTTTGAGATTGGAAAATTTGAAAAAGTGAGGATTTGATAAAGTGGGCGTCGAGTGGAATATTTATAGGGAAGGAGGAATTTTTGAAATTCGTGTTTTGTTTTATTATTGGATTAAACGAAATAAAGCATAAGTTTTATATACCACGACTTTAGATGAGAAATAAAACACGTATGTGAGAAAAAGGCTTCCTAATGAAGCTTCATGTAAAACATGTAATTGCACAAAAGATAATCATATAAATACCTAAATAGGTATACTTAATTATCAAGCAAAGTAAAAAAAAATCATACCTCTAGCGCACTTAGGAATGTCTTTACAAATGACACAACAAATGTCACTTAGACGATTCCCCGCTCCTTCGTTTAAGATACCTTCTTAAGGAAGGTATTCTTTTACCTAGCGACTCCTAAAGCTTGGTGGTATGAGCTTTGACACATCAACATGACAAAGAAGATTAGTGCAATTAAATGAAAAAGTAAATAATAAAAATGTTGTTATCAAATCAACATCCAAACATATAGTTTTAAAAGACATGGTGTTTGTTTTTATGAAAAGCCTTCTTTGTAGTTTTCAATTAACTATTGATCGTATCAAGTTTTTAAAGTACAATATACTTCAAGAAACTTGGTAATGAAGCTCTGATGCCAATTGTGGAAAACTAGAAGGGGGGTTGAATAGTTTTGCCAATTAAAACTTCCTTTTAAACTATTTAGACGACTTATGTCAATCTATTTGGATGTGTGTGTTGGATGTTGATAAACAAGCATATAAAGGTAAGTAATGAAAAGATAAGAGTAAGAAACACAAAACCACAACACGAGCATTTATAGTGGTTCGGCTACAAGGACACCTTCCTTGACCTACTCCACTCCCGAGTCACCTACGAGAGTTTGTAATCACTACACCAATATCCTTATGGCGGAGAAGCCTTCACAACGTCGCCTACCCTTTTTCGGTGCTAGGCTAACCACGGGGTTCTTTCACTCTAGGTGAACCACACCTCCACAACGTCGCCTACCCTTTATAAGGTACTAGGCTAAGTACCTAGTTCTTTCACCCAAGGTGAACTACACCTTTACAACGTCGCCTACCCTTTATTAGGTACTAGGCTAAGCACCTAGTTCCATTGCAATGGAGGAACTACTACCACACTACACCAACGACTAATCCCAAAGGAGATCTACTCCTTTACAACATCATCAAGGATATCAATATCCTTGGATCTAATACTAGTCTATCTTGTACATCGAAACACACCATATCGAATGTACATCTAAGGCACCTTTCACTAATGCCTTTGACTAGATCTACAAGACACCTTTCACTAATGTCTTGTGTCTTCACTTCTAAGAACCTTTCACTAATGCTTCTTTGTCTTGACTTCTAAGCACCTACCACAAGTGCTTATCCTATAGACGATAGATACCCTTCACTAATATCTTCGTCTTGACACTTGAGACATCTTTCACCAATGTCTTCAACACTACACTTCTTTGAAGAAAGAAAGGAATCATCAACAAGAGGACTTGAGCCTTGATGATGAGGAAGCATGGCAACTCATGGACTTGAGCTTGCTCGACATCAAAGGTGGTGATCTTGCCTTTAAGAGGAACCTAAAGATCACACAAAAACAAAACTACAAACATAGATCTCTTGGATCCGAGGTTAGTGAGTTTTAACTCGGGGAGAAAGTGTGTTAGAAAGAGGTGAGAAATAATGAAGAAATGGCTCACTATTTATAGAGGAAAATCCCACTGTTCCTCGGATCCCACGGATCCCTACCACAAGGATCCGCTAGCACAAAGCTAGGGGTCCGTGGAACGCCCTCTTTGTCCATGGGTATTTTGGTTATGGGTCATGGGTTGAACCATGGATCTTTTGGATAGATACAATGTATCTTTGAGTGCAATGCACTTAGTCACTAGTTATGGGTTGATCCATGGGTTATGGATATTATCCATGTATGATATAAGCATGATGTCATGCAATGGGTTATGGGTCAAGATCCATGGGTTATGGGCTTTGGGTTGTACCCAAATACATTCAATGTATTTGCCCAATGGGTTGTGATACTTAAGTTTTTACCCATTTATATTACCCAATATACTACATACTAGTTATGTGTATATTTTATCCAAATATGTAAACACTAGTTGTTGTACATATGTATTACTAAATCATAAAATCACTTATACTTGTTTTAGTGTTTTATGTGAAAATGTGAATATGTTAGAAACTATTAGTTCAAACTATTTACGTATTTTATTTGTTTCGTTAAAATGATTTTACGTTTGTTATCGACAAAACATTAGAAGATCGTAAAATATAAATAAACGTTTTTACGGCTTATTTGTATTAATAGAAGGTATTTTCTCGATTCCAATGAAGGTGCCGATTTCACAAATTTGGATGATCTTGTTGAAGTTCCATGACTCCTATCTTATGATCTCATAAGAATCATCCCACCGTCAAATCATTGGACCTTCTAACTCGAGTGCTTACAAGAACCAAAGCTAAGGGTTTTTCTAAACCTCACAATGCTTTACTTAGCTTTGTTTATAAACAGAACAGGCTGAATCACAAGGATCATCAAACATGCCTATTCACCTGCTTTATCTCTCAAGAAGAACCCAAGAATATAGCTCAGGCATTATCTAAAGAAAGTTGGGTTGAAGCTATGCAAGAAGAACTTCTTCAATTCAAACTTCAAGAAGTTTGGGTACTATGTGATCTACCAGATGGAAAGAAAGTCATTGGTACACGATGGGTGTTCAGAGTCAAGAGAGATGAAAGAGGGAATGTCATCAAGAACAAGGCAAGGTTAGTAGCACAAGGCTACAGACAAGAAGAAGGAGTAGATTATGATGAAGTATTTGCTCTTGTAGCAAGGATTGAAGCCATTCGAATATTCCTTGCTTTTGCATCATATATGGGATTTCGTGTTTATCAAATGGATGTCGAGAGTACTATGGTTTCTATGGTAAGATTCGAACAAAGTCTACAAAGTTGTTAAGGCTCTTTTGTCTAGAGCTTGGTATGAAAGGCTCTCCACTTTCTTCTTGCAACATGGTTTTGAAGACAAGAGAGATAAGAAGGTGCGAGGTGTAACATAATCAATATCATCCAAACAAAGTCTACAAAGGTGTTAAGGCTCTTTATGGTCTTCATCGATCACCTAGAGCTTGGTATGAAAGGCTCTCCACATGTTTCATACAAGACTTGTAACATATAAGCAACATGGTTATAGGAAGGAGCAATTGACAAGACTTTGTTTATCAACGGAGACTTAGCAAAATAAGTCAAAGGGGCGAGGATATATCAAATAGTCCAAATAAATTTATAATTTAGAACAAAATATACTTTAAATTTTAAATTCATGCATTTCACCCCAAATAAGTAAAACAGTAAAAAGGGGACTGTGAACTCACCTTGGCAAAAGCAGTCTAAAGCAGCAGTCAAAATAGAATTATTGGATGGCACCGACACGCGACCTAGATTAGTATGACAAGTCTCAGTTTTTGACCCCAAGTAAAGTTTATCTAACTTTATTAATCTTCACAAGCATTGTTGTTGTTGTTGTTGTTGTTGCGTCGACGTTAGGTTTTAAAATTGTCATTTTCAAAATAATGTGTATATTTTGGCTTAATAGAACTTGTTTGAAAACTATGTTGAAAAGTATATATTTCATTAGTAATGAGTTACATATAGTGTTTTACGAAATCTTTATAGAAAAATAACGTTTGACCGGTAAAAGAAGCTTGGCTTAAATAATGTTATAAGTAAAGTGGATATTTATTTATGAAATTATATGTATATGTTTTATCGATATAAGTAAAGTGCGTATATTTATATATTTACAAGTATATATATAACATTTTTAATGTCGCTTTGAAAATAAATTAATATGCTTATAAAATATTTGAACCGAGGTTTATAGATTTTTTCATGATGAGTCCGAATAGTTTGACTTGCTAATGTATAAAAGTGTCGGTCTAAAAGAAAATGAAATATTATTTTTGAAGAATCTTTATTAAAAAACATTTTATTTATTTTAGTTATGTTCATTACTCAATTTAAGTGTTTATATGTAATTTATAATGACGAGTAAGTAAAAATATTAATCGGCGAGAATTTTGAAAAGGTGAGCGAATGGTTCGTCGAGCTCGGGATGTGGCTTGGACCAGCGATCGAAGGGCTCGGACGGTGGTGTGATAACAAACCAAAGCACTTTTGAGGAGAATGGGCTTCACAAACCCAATTGACAAATGAATACACCCTTTTGATATTTGAGGCCCAAAGGAAAATAACACAAAACAGATTTGAAACTTATGCTAGTGTCCTAGCTTTGACGCGACAGGAGGATCCAAACGCAAACGCATATGAGACAATATGTTATCATAGCGGGACTTATGTGAGTTGACCATGTCGTAGGCGTGTATTAAGCGGGTAGAAATATTATCGGATGTTCTCCATTGACTCGAAACAAGCAAAGCGAATGCACAAGTTGACTCGGATGACAACAAATTTCAACCACTTTATCGAGACTATAATGATGATAATAACCATAACTTATGACAAAGCGAAACTAGGTCCGCACCAACCCAAGACTTGAGCATAAGACTCGATCCCTTACGGGTTATTTTGATAGTCGATTAGGTTCAAGTATATGTAGATGATATCATCAAAAGTTTTATTTCAACATAAAGAATAAATATGAAATGTACAAAATTACTAGGCTTAAGTAGTTTGGAGGAGTGTAGAAAGGTGCTAGAGGTGTTTATCATTAAAATGGGATGTTTTGATTTTGGAGATGAGAATGGCGTGAAGATCTTTTCGGGAGAAGAAAGATCAAGTTGTAGGGAGCTACAAATGTACAGATTCCATGGTGAAGGAGTTTGATGCATGCGTGTGGTGATGCAACATGAATTTCAAATGAGTTCTATGGGTGAATTAACATTCATGGTTTGGGGCTTCAAGTTAATTCTTTTGGGGATTCAGGTCAAAGGAAGGAGTTTCATAAGTCAAGATAAGTATGTCTCGACATTCTTAAGAAGTTCAATTTTGATGCTATGAATCCGGTCACTACACCTATCAAGTCTATCAACTCATTAGGAAAGGATGAAGATGGTCAACTGTTGAATTCAAGTCGCATGATCTATGATTGGCTATCTTATGTACTTAATCGCATCTAGGCCCGATATCATGTTTGTTGTTTGTTTATGTGCAAGATATCAAGTCTCACCTAAGGTTTCCCATATGAATGCAATGAAGCGAATTTTTAGTTATTTGAAACAACAACCTAACTTGGGGTTGTGGTATCTAAAGGATTCACCTTTTCACTTGGAAGCTTTTTCGATAGTGATTATGCGGTGATAACTATGATGAAGATCAACCACCGGAGGATGCCAATATCTTGGAAGAAGATTAGTCTCATGGCGGTGTAAGAAGCAAACAAATGCAACAACATCATCTATCGAACGAGTAATATGTGGCGGCCGCAAGTTGTTGTGGACAAGTTTTGTGGATGCGTAATCAACTCTTGGATTATGGGTTCAACTTCAAGAATACTCCTATCAATATTGATAATGAGAGTACAATCTGTATTGTGAAGAATCCAGCTTATAACTCCAAGACCAAGCACATTCAGATTAGGCATCACTTCATCAAAGATTGTTATAAGCATAGGCTCATTAATGTTGTCAAGGTTCACATAGATGATAATGTAGCTGATTTACTCACCAAAGGATTTGATGTTTCACGATTCAATCACTTGGTGGTGAGCATTGGAATGATTAATTATTGAGCTACATTTCAGGGGGGACTGAATGATTAGTTAGACAGTCCTATGCTTTGCTTAAGGGGAGGCAATACAATGCCTATTTGGAGTTTTTGCTATTGTAGAGAAGAAAGATGGAAAAGTACTGCTGTTTTGTCATATGAAAGTACTGCAATGAAAGTACTACTGGAAAGTACTGCACACATGGAAAGAACTGCTTGTCTTATCAACGTACTATTCCAACGGTCAAAAAGAGGGGTAAAAATCAAATAATGGTAACTTTGTTATTATGGGTTGTGATTTTTCAAATCCTACCTATAAATAACTACTTTCCGATTTTCCCTCTCATCTTTATTCATATCAATCTTTTCCATATTTCTCTCTCTATCACAATTACTTATTCATCGAATCAATCACTTTTACAATCATCAATGGCGAACCGAAACACCGTTTCTAAACACAACATGGTGGCGACTTTGGATAAGACTGAAGCTAATGTCGCATTCCATGACATCATTGATTTTCTCACGGGGTCTCCAATTAGTTATGCACTTTTGGTTGAACCGAGATATTATTGAGCCCCTGGATTCAACAATTTTGGGCCACTGCTAGGACTCACATGGAGATTGATGATTCATATATACAAGCTAAGGTTGCTGTAAGGATAGTGAAGGTTAGTGAAGCTACAATTAGAGAAGATCTATTATTTGATGATGAAGAAGGAGCTGTTCGATTTGATAAAAAAAATCTTTGGGATACGTTGCATGATATTGGATATGAAGGGTCTTTAACAGAAACTACATTCAAGAAGCCCTTATTTAGTCTACATTAGAAGTACTTAGTGCATGTTCTTCTTCATTGTATCAGTTCTAAGAGTACTTCATGGGAGCAGTTTGGATCTAATATAGCATCTGCACTGGTGGGATTGGCTACAAATCGTATCTTCAATTTTTCAAGGCTAATTTTGGATGGTATGTTATCTAACATCTCTCATGGATCACGCTGGTTGATGTATCCAAGATTTATTCAAGTCTTATTGAATAAACAACTTCTAGATATACCTAAGCCTTCAAGTCTATTACCTGTTGTGGTACAACCAGCCAAGATTTTCACCTTCATGGCTAGGAAGAGTGATTTGTTTACTGGAAGGAACACTCCATTGACTACTTCAACGATGGAGATTGTTCAAGAAATCAGAGATGAGGCTGCTGCTAGTGATGAAAGAGAAGGTACTGCTTCAACTGAAGGTACTGCATCTCAAGATACTGCATCTCAAGGAACCGCTTCTCAAGGTACCGATGTCAACGAAGGTACTGCAAGTTTCACCTACCTCATCTCACTATGATACTCCACTCTATCGAGTCGAACCGGTATCCCTATTCCTCCGGAAGAGATGATGATTATGTTCGACAAGGAGCTAGTAAGATTAAAGAAAATAAGCGAGGCTCAAGCTGCACGGATAGACCAGTTGAAGATCAAGTTTAAAAGACTTAAGAGGTATGTTTGGCCTTTAGTAAAACATCACAGATTATGGGTCAAGGCTGAAAGGAAGAAAATAAAGCATTTTAAGAAAGCTTCTACAGGCAAAAAGGTTCAAAAGCAATCTTCTATCCAATTAGGGAGGAATATAGAGTTAATGGCTTTGGTAAAGAGACATCAAAATAAATTAAATTTCAATGATTCACTTCTCACAGGAGTTTACACACCTGGAAGTGATGAGAATAGACTGAAACTTAAACTGAATTGATGTACAAATTGCCATATGTTGCTGAGTTGCTAAAAAGATGGAGCTTGCTGATTGTTGCTGAAAAGAATTACTGATAATGACTACTTTGATGATGATGATGATATAAGCACAGAATTTACAAAGACAAAATTTGAAGATAAAGCCACAATCTCTCTTTGAAGAGAAAGATGTTAAAGTCGAATATATAAAAGAACTTGAAATCAAGCAAGTAGAATTCAAGTTAGGGAGGATTGTTGGGATATAAAAGTCAAAGTGTCAAGAGTCAAAGCATCAAGAATCAAAGTCTTTGAAGAAGTCAAAGCATCGCTAAAGATTAAAGGTCAAAGTACTGCTCGATTCATCAAAGTACTGCATGCTTAAAGGACTGCTATGCAAAAGCGTTAAGGATCATTATGTAATTCTGGAATGTTCTTAGATTAGTATAGTATTACTTGTCGTACAAGGTTACAAATTGTAAACCAACTAGGGTTATCCTTAAGCCTATAAAAGGACCCCTAGGTTGGCATTAGAATATACGTGTTTTTAGAGTTTTAGAGAAGTACGACATTAGAGTTTTAGAGTTGTTAAAGAATCTGCATAACAAGCAGGTTCAGAGTTATTAATAAAATCGTTGAAAGTTAAAGTTAATTCTTCTTAGCTTTGTTAAGTAAATTCGATACTTAATAGAGTTTGCTCAAGTGTTTCATTGTTAGTAACTTAGGATTTATCCGAGGTTATTAAACCCTTAACAAGCTATATAAGTTAGTTTGGTTAGAGTACATCAATCCAACACCAACAAACACAAATTTATAAATGCTTTGATTGCAATGCAGTGAGCATACTGTGTTATCCGCTATGAAAAGAGGCCCCCGTATCCATATTCCATCCGAGATCTGTGAAGCGTCATAGTCCGAAATTCTTGAGGAAGCATAGTGGCTTGAGGTGGTATATGGGTACCCAAAATTAGTCGAGAAACCAAAAGGAGCATATTGAGAGTAACCGGGTGGGGCATTATGAATAGTATATGGGGTCACATAGGTTGGGAGACTAGAAGAGGCACGAGTTGGGTCACATAGGTTGGACCATTCATGTAGCTACATGGGCATTTAGCTCAGACCGGGCTTTCGATTAGTGAACTTAATCTGTTGGTCATGAGATATAGGCGTAAAAGTTGTCATGTTATAACCACGAGTGGTATTAGCGGTGCCAAGACTTTTATTAACCGATGCCATGAACTCGGGGAGTATTACCGTGTCTAGGTCTCGTAATGTACCCGTGCATAAATTTACAACGACTCGTAAGTTCATGAGCCACGCTTATAGTTGAGACATTGGTTGATACCCAAGTTGTTCATAGTGACTTTATCACTCATGGAACTAGTAACAAGTAAAACATTCGGTGATGAGGATGAGGTGTGATAAGAAGATGTTGTAGATGATTGTTGTAGCATGTCACTCTCCTAGTCTCCTTAAGCAACACCATATAACATACATCATCAAACGTGGGAAGTTTTTCCCTATGACGTATGATACGTGAAAGTTTGGGAAATCGGGAACGTAAGCCATTAATAGCATATGTCACTAAAATCGAGTCATTTACCTTAGAGCCAGATTGGCAAGGCGGTTGGCTTTTCTCTTGGTGGCTTGAAAGTAATCGGTGATGGAGAGGCTTTATGCTCATATTGCGGGGCTCGTTATCAAGTTGAATGATACGAGCATCCTTGTTGTCGTGAAAGATGTGATTTAAACAATACCATACTCCATAAGTAGTTTCACTATCACCAATCACAATGTCCACGAGCTTGGAAAAGATGGTGGAATACATCCGCATCACAACCAAAGAATCATTCGTGTCATTATGGAGGTCGACTAGGCAATACTGTGGACGTGTTCTCTCGTAGACGAGGCCTCAAGATAATGGTGTACATTGTGTTATGCCAAATCGCTCCGTGAGTTGTAATTAAGTTTATCTAGATCAATGGGTACGAGGATGCACACCTTAATACTATGCATTATCAATTGGTTGTTTAGCGAGGGTAGACTATCTCATCATGATGCTATGACGAGTGATATGCGATGCGTTTTATGAAAAAGACAATAGTAGCAGATATAACAGTTGCTTCGCAACTAAGTAGGTAAAGGAAAAAACTAGGTATTTGTGGAGAGGATCTTGGAAACCGTGATACCATATTAGTTTAGGTTAATCACCATAAGTTTCATTAAGCAACTCACGAATGTATAATACAATGTACGAGTCAAATAGCAATAAATAGGGCACGATACATAATAAACTCGGTTATGACATGATGGGTGAATAATCACTAGACTAATAACATCAATATACAAATTCTATACATTAAAGTGTTGTTTTAATAGATTTGATATAAATCCATGGACAAAAGTAGTACACTAAAATTTTGATTCACCGAGTTTATGAGATGTTTGTATAACATTTGTTGAAGTGGAATTTTATTTAAAAAGATATAGTGTATAAACATCTTTTAAGAAAAAAGAAAAGAAAAGTATATGTTGCATTTAAACTTTTTCTTTTGGCGCTCGCTAGTTATTTGGCGAAATCACTCGCGAGGTTATGGGCCGGTGCACTGGTGAGGGGTTTGGCGAGTGCCACGTTGGATTGGGTGAGGGGGTTTAGCAAGTATCATGTTGGATTAGTAAGCCATCCTCGTTACAGTACCTTGTACTCCGAGAGAGATTATAAAGTCAAAATAACCTGTCACAACGACGCAGGTTACAATTTACCCTTTATTTTAGGGATTTGATACTCCTATCACATTTTTTGATGCAAATACCATTTTACACAAGTTATAAAACTCACTATATAACACTGTAATACACAATTGTGGTATTTGCATCAAAAAATATAATGAGAGTACCAACTCCCTTTATTTTATGGCCAAAAAAGCACAAAAATATTTTTTCCCCATAATTAGTAAGGACAAAATAACATGATTTAATTAGTCTTTCATTATTCTCTTACTAATCAAATCACACCCATTCAAAAATTTAAAAAAAAAATCAAATCACACCTATTTAAAAACACCAACTTTCACACACTTTCTGTTACAGATCCGATCACAACCACCATGCCTCCCAAACCACTCCTGGTTCTCACCGTCACTTCCCTCCTCTTCTTCACCGTCACCGGCCATCTAATCTTCGATGGCATAACTAACAACAACAACAATGGCATACTCCGTTTAAATCTGTTAAAAGAAGAAGTGTCAACCGAAGCATGTGAACACACTTATGGATTTTTGTCGTGCACTGACACAGCGTTTGGTAACTTGATTTTGATATTAGCGTATGGATACTTGATGTACCTAGCAGCTACTTATTTATCTGCTGGGAGTGAGTTGTTGCTTGAGATTTTGGGCCCTGGTTTAGTTAGAGGTCTTTTGCTGCCTATTCTTGGTGCTCTTCCTCATGCTATGCTCATTTTAGGTATACCTCAGCACATGACACCTGTTCATTTACTGGTCTGATATGTGCATCCAAATCTTGTGTGACATGAGTCATCGAATCGCCGTCATTATGCTTATCTCGATCGAGTTCCTCTGCATTCAAGGACAATCGATCCAAAGATCCGATGCTTTACCCGAGTCCACATTAATATCTCTTGATTACACCCGACTCTCATTCATCTTGATGTCATACTTGAGTTTGTGCTATGCTTTCTCCTCATTGTTCTTCTTAACATTACCCATGTGTTGGAATAATGTTTTTCTGAACAAGATAACTTCCATTCCAGTGTACTTAGAAAAGCACATTTATGTCATTTGATATTCATAATCCCAAGTGTATTGGGAGTTGATGAACAATTGAAATTGTTTACTGATCACTTCAAGTGCAGCCATGGATCCAATTTCTTGAAAGTACTCAATGTTCTTCTTAACATTACCCATGTGAGGTGCAAGTATGTAATTTCCGTGCTTGTTATGACTTTTATGGGCTTATATGTGTTGTGAATCGCTCTAAACTAATGCTTCATGACCCCTAACTTATAATTAATTGACATTTGCTTGAGGACAAGCAAATACCAAGTGTAGGGATATTTGATAAGGATTTAAAAGGTACACTTTTGAGGGTCATTTAAGCCCTTAATTGATTACTTTTGTATCCGTTACTACTTAATTTCGTTCCTTTTCACTTTTAGGTCTCTTGAAGGCAAATTGTCGGAATGACACTTATTCGGATGAAAAGGCGAATATATGAAGAAAATGGCCAAAGTCAAGAATCGAAACACTCAAGTCGCTGGCCCGAAGGGACGGGCGTCATCGCTTAATCGCGACGCCGTCATGACACATCTTGAGACGACTCAAGAGCCAAATTGCTATTTTACAAGTGACGGTATCGGGTTTAAAAGAGTAGGCGTCGCAACTCGTGACGGCCTAGATTTGGATCCCGAGCGTCAAAGATGAAGCGAGCGGTGTCACAACTATAAGGTGACGCCACAAGTCGCAACATGCGCCGAAATAGCTGATACTTTTTTGGCCATAACGTTTGCATACGAACTCGGATTTAGGTTATTCAAAAGCCCACACGACCGAAAAGAGAAAATCTACAGTTTGGTGAAAAAGTCGTCGTGACGCCGTCACTCTATAGATGTGACGCCGTCACCCTTTGCCGACAGAAAATCTGCCTATAAATATAACATTATAACTTCCTTTTGTAGGCCCTAAACCCTAAGTCCGATTCTAGGGTTTAGGTAGGTGTTTTTCCAAAGAACTTTGAAGGTTTTAATCACTCCAAAACATCTTGTAATGGTTTGTTTATTATATCTTAATCCATATATTCAATTTATCATTTTGTCTATCCTATGTTTGATTGATTGTGTGTATGCTTGCATGTTTACCATGTCCGACTAAATTACTTGTGTGTTTTGCGAGATCTATGAAACATAGGTATTGAATATTGATTGGTTATCTCTTATCTTAATTGTGATTGACCTAGTATTGCGATAGGTCATCCGTTGTGTTTTAATGCTTGATTAATCTTTGTTGAACCTTAGCTTATAGTTACTAGTGGAATTGTAGGCTAAATATCCAAAGATAGCCTTAGTGTTAAGTTTATAAATCCTAGAGATTTCGTAGTCATTAACCTTAGGTAGCTTCAAAGAGTTAGGATAAACGCATACCCTACGACCTTAGAAAACACAACGCGTTAAGAATAAGGACGTGACAATTCAACCATCAATAGGAGATAACTAGGGAGTAATAACATCTAAGTAAACACATTTTTAATCATCATACGAGCACACATAAATTAGACATAGACTACCCCTTAGCTTAGTTAATTAGATTAGATAATAGTAGAGTAATTGGTAGAAATACCACCCCCAAATCCAATACCACGAGATTCGAACTTTCAATTTTCTAAAAATTATAAAGATAAAAAATAATCATCCCTCACCTTTAGAATTAAATCAACATACACTTCAGCCTAACGACACTATTCCCCTAGAGAACGATATCAATTCCCGAGGCTTACCTTAATACTACACTACAATGATTAGGTTCACTGCCTAGGGTGTTGAAAAACTTGCTCGACGAAAGGAAGTTCCTTTGACCCTAAACGCGCGTTGTACGCGTATCAAGTTTTTGGCGCCGCTGCCGCGGAATAGTTATTGCTTACGCTTGATTTCTATCTCGTTTAGGCACAAGATTCCTATCAAGTGAGATTTTTTTTCCTTTTATTAGTTTCCTTGTAGTCTATCCCCCTTCTTTGTGCCTTTGTTCGTAAAACTTATCCATTGACTCTTCCGTTCACCATTATGGAGAACGTGAATCCACTATATCCGCGATTAGGTTATTTCATGAAAAAAAAATGATATTACCGAAGCGGATTATTCAAAATGGTGGGAAGAAGTAAAGAGAACGGGATCATTTATATGCCCCATTGAGTACCTTGGGAAAAGTAACCAAGTCCATAAACCTTTTGAGGGTTTCACCATTCCATCAAGCCCACAAAACACCTCATCTAGTGAAATCTATGCATCGTATGAGCCTTCACCTAGGATAGAACTTTGTGAACAACCTCCATGTTTAGAAACTGTTTTTAGTGAGGCCCTTAGGAGAACTAACCAAATTTGTGAAAATATTATGGTAAGCAACCAAGCATTAAAGGATAAGTTGGATCAATTACTAGGTTTGGTTTCATCACGACCTAAGGAAATAACACATGACGAGCACATAGATGATGTTGATGTTATTGAGGATAAGGTGAAAAGTCTAGACCCATAAGTCCCACCATCATTTAAGGCATACACACCGCACGTGACTTACCCGGAAGTAGTAGAAGAGACTTTACGAATCCCAATGGAGGAAGAACAATTGAACCAAATGCAACTAGAGAATATAGGTTTGAACACTTGTAATCTCAGTCTCATTCTTAGTTCTAGGGAATTTCCTAGTGTTGATGAACCGGAACCTCAATCTTTTTTTCCATCCTTAGATATACATCTAGGAGACAAAAGAGGAACCGACCCACTCATCAACCAATTTAGTCCGGGTAGTTTTAGGATGAAGGAAGCCATTCACACACCCCCTTCACCTCACGTGGCAAATTGCCACCCTAAGGGTGTGATCGCTACTATCACCCGCACTTAAGCTTAAGTGTAGGAAAAACCTCCCTTATCCGTTAAATAAGGGTAGAGTCAAGCTCGTGACTCGAACAAAAACAAGCGCCTCGGGAGGCAACCCATGTGTATTTGTTTTTCATTTTATTTGTGTGTCATATATCTTTCATTATTGTATGTTCTCATGTTTGAATTTGTGAAAATACTTTATTTTGTCTTTAACCTCGCCTTAATTACATATAAAGGTATTTTGCAAAATGGATAAGTGTAGGAAGATTATACACGTTTTAAAAGAACGTGAATATGAGAATTAAGATAATTGAAAAGATATATATGTGAGTCAAATGCTTGTATCGAGTCATAATGGATGTTTTGCATGAATTTTCCGATTCTAAAGATATAAATTTTCCGAATTTTTCCAAAATCGCAGACCGGTTTACGTCATGATAACCGACGGCATCGGGATCGCAACTCGACGACGCGGGAGGAGCGTAAACAACTTATCTTACTCTCTCGTTTTCTATGCTACTTATAATTTTTGGAATTTTCCGGTCTTAATTTTCCGTAAAATCGCAAACATCCATTTCACAAGCATTATATCTTATTTAAGTCGGAATTACATCTTGTTGTGATTTTTCTTTGTTCGGTTTGATGCTTTGGGTTGTTTGTTTTCTTAAAGTGTGCAGATTTTATTTATCAAGAAGAAGATACATAAAATTGGAAGGAGCTTTTCACGCAAACACTCTTCTTGGAAGAAAATTTAACCACTACTTCACACGGATCCTACCGAGCTAATCAGGGGAGTACTAGTTTCTTTCATTTTTAATTACCTTCCATTATCATAAATTCATAACTTTGATATTTCGGGGAACATTGGGGACAATGTTCAGTTTAAAATGTAGGGAGGGAAAATAAAACGGAACTTTGAAACTATCGTATCCTTGATTATTTGCCTTGTCCAATTTCATTTGTGTAATAAACCATGAGAAATATCGGTTAGGGTAATTTTGGCACCAAATTTAAAATTTTTCATGACATGTATGAGTGGGCCATTAGTCTTAATAAAGCGTCTCATGGATAGGAAGTTATATGACTAGCACAAAAACCCTTTACCACTTAAATTCCACCCAAAATGTGAGGATCGCCCTTAGATTTGTAGAAATTAAGGCATTCCACTTTAATGCTTCGAGTGTGTACCGGTAGTATAATATATTCTAGAACTTGTTTTGTGATGCATTCCGAGATCGCTAGTGAGACTACACTTGTGTAGTTAGGAATAACTAAATGATAAGAGACATTAGGATAACCCTTGTTTGATACCCGTAATATAATTACTTCTTCCACATCGGTTGAGTAATTCCCCGACACCCTTGCGTTGTACTCATCTTTAGTACACGATACCCCTAGTTAACCCCTCAGAGCCTATCATTTTCGCGGTTCTCGTGATGTTTCGGTTTTCCGGAATATCAATGAAGAGCATTGTTTACAATCCACCCCCAAATGTACACCCAAATCGCCTTAGCCTACCTTGTATGCACTCACTTTTAGTGCATTATTGTTATCATACTAAACCCTTAGTTCAATTATCTAGTTGCTTGCATAAGTTACTAAGTCGAGTCATATCCTTTGTACACAGTTTTGGGACGATTGAGACTCATGGGAAAAGTTAAATTTTATGAAATGACGAAGGAACGTTAAATTCAAATTCTTTTTATTTGCGTGATAATGTACTCCAAGTGTTTTGATCTTTTCAATTCGGGTCAAATTAGTGTTAGAGTAATAAAAACTCAAGTGTAGGGATGTGCCTATAAATCCCTATCATTTTGATGTTATCGTAGAGGATGGTAGAGTAAAAGTGTATGAAAAAAAATTAAAAAAACATACGGGCTACCATGCTACATCTATCTTTAAAGTTATATTTGTTTGTTTCAATTTATCTAGAGTTTAGAGTGTCGAGTCTTGGCTTAGCAACGCCATTCTTCGCATGCTTGTAACATAAAGATTTTTGACTTGCCACCACTAAATCGCCTATCCCACCAAACCCTTTGTTTCCCTACCATAAGCCTAACATTACAACCCTTTAAAAGACCTCTTGGATAGTTTTTCCTAGGTGCTTACGCCAAAGCGATGGAGGTTTGATCTAGTCTCAAGCCTATGGTAAATCTATGTACTAGGACAAGTTAATGACCTTGATTTGGATCCCGATGGCGTCCAAAGATGAAGCCGACGCGCCACAACCATAAGGTGGCGTCGTCACAAGTCGCAAATATCTTGCCAAGTAGCCGACATTATTTTGGCCATAACTTTTGCATACGAACTCGGTTAGGTGATTCAAAAGCCCACGCGATCGAACGAGAAAATCTACAGTTTGGTGAAAAATTCATCGTGACAATCACTCTATAGATGTGACGCCGTCACCCTTTGCCGATAGAAAATCTGCCTATAAATATAACATTATAACTTCCCTTTTCGTAAGCCCTAAACCCTAAGTCCGATTCTAGGGTTTAGGTAGGTGTGTTTCCAGCAAATTTGAAGGTTTTAATCACTCCAAAAACATCTTGTAATGGTTTGTTGATTATATCTTAATCCATATATTCAATTTATCATTATGTCTATCCTATGTTTGATTGATTGTGTGTATGCTTGCATGTTTACCATGTCCGGCTAAATTACTTGTGTGTTTGCGTAGATCTATGAAACCTAGGTATTGAATATTGATTGGTTGTCTCTTATCTTAATTGTGATTGACCTAGTATTGCGATATGTCATCCGTTGTGTTTTAATGCTTGATTAGTCTTTGTTGAAACTTAGCTTATAGTTACTAGTGGAATTGTAGGCTATTTATCCAAAGATAGCCTTAGTGTTAAGTTTATGAATCCTAGAGATTTCGTGAGTCATTAACCTTAGGTAGCTTCAAAGAGTTAGGGATAAACGCATACGCTACGACCTTAGAAAACACAACGCGTTAAGAATAAGGACGTGACAATTCAACCATCAATAGGAGATAACTAGGGAGTAATAACATCTAAGTAAACACATTTTTAATCATCATACGAGCACACATAAATTAGACATAGACTACCCCTTAGCTTAGTTAATTAGATTAGATAATAGTAAAGTAATTGGTAGAAATACCACCCCCCAAATCCAATACCCCGAGATTCGTACTTTCAATTTTCTAAAAAATATAAATATAAAAAATAATCATCCCTCACCTTTAGACTTAAATCAACATACACTTCAGCCTAACGACACTATTCCCCTAGAGAACGATATCAATTCCCGAGGCTTACCCTAATACTATACTACAACGATTAGGTTCAATGCCTAGGGTGTTAAAAAACTTGCTCGACTAAAGGAAGTTCCTTTGACCTAACGAGCGTCGTACGCGTATCATATAAGCATATAACAAATTTAACCATAAAACAAGCTCGAACTAAGGTGTTTCTAGTAGATACTATTCGAACCCAATACATAAGACGCATTAATCAATCTCCAAATCCGAGTACACACGAACTAGATGATCAAACCATGGCTCTAATACCACTTGTAATATATTGATTAACATAAACACAATAACCTTAGATGTGTGGATCGAATATTAAGAGAGTGTTAGAGAGAGAAATAGGATATTCTAGTGAGAGAAAGTGAAGTTGTATGATTAATATGAAGAGAACATCCAACCCTCTCCCTTGGTGGGAGAGGGCTTATATACATGACATAAAAACGCCCCTACTTGGGTTGTGGAGCGAGCTGACAGTGGGTAAAGACCCGACCCACTCCACGGGTGTTACTGTCACACCCCCAATTTACTGTTTTGCAGCGGAATGGAATTCCTGGGGGATTGACCGTCATAGCACCACAATCACAGTTATATTGAACGACCTAAAGTGTCGCTTTTAAAACACATCGTTGGATATTAAATAAAAGCATTAAGAGTTACAACATCGGTCCCAAAAGTTTACAAAGTTTATGGAAACATAAATATATTACAAGTCCAAACGATGGTTTTGAAATAAAGCGCCATAATGTACATGTTATAAGTCGACGCCACGACTCAAAAGGTGGTTCCTAAACCATGTCATGATGATAATGCCTCGCCACACGAAAATACATTGCTAAAACGGGTCAACCATAATGTTGGTGAGAAATCATAGGTTTATGTAAATGTTTTATACGACTCACGCAAGTATAGATCGAGCATGACAATCATGTCACGAAAATGTTACAATTGCAATAAGTCCATGACATCGAAACTAGACAATTCATAATGTATGCCCCCAGAGAGTGTTTGCTGATAACTCAAGAATGTTATTAAATGAAATGCATCCGTATGACTAGTTGGGATTCACCAACCCGGATGGAGGCGCCACTCGATAGATCTATCCACTCACCGCTCAAAGATTAACGGTTCATGTTCGTGTAATGGGGACTTTCAATTGGCAAATGCGTAACTTAAGCAATGTAAATGAATTTAACATACTTGGTATCGTAATAAAAATGTTGTGCAATGTATTCTCCCCGTAGGTTTGAAAATAATTAAAAGTGTATACGACGGGCTATGAAAACTCACTGGTAAACCTGGTGTGACGACAAGAGTGAGTACACCGAGGTATAGCGTGATGTTTCAATCGGACCTATTACGAATGATATGGTATGTAATGAGTTGCAATGTAATGTTATGATATGCATGCATTACGATGTTATTTATACCATTTGCGGGTTTTGAAAATAATACTTATCGTCGAAAATACTCTTTTGACGCCTTGACCATTCTTAAATCACTTTACAAGTTTTACGTCAAAATGTCATCCTACAATGGTTTCGTAATGATTTATGGTGAAATTTTCACTTTTCGTCAGTAAAATAAAGTCGTCGGAAATTTCGTGAAATTGACAAAAATGGTTCAATAACTAGTCGTAAAATGGTGTGGCCGATCGTTAGGAAACGAATTCAATAGTTTTAGAAAGTTTGTATCGAAATCTAAAAGTTTCGATCAAGAGTTTTCGTCATCGAGGTCTCGAACATAAAGATAATAAGGGTTAAAGATGGTGATTTTGTCTAATTGTTGTGTAAAAGTGAACTTCGCCAAGTTTGAGCAACCGTAATTAATTTATTAAACTCCGCTATACAAACGGTTGATTGTTTTGAAAATATGCTCGGTGATCTTGATTTTATTAGAAGACATTTCGCTTCAAAAGTTCCACATCATTGATAAAACACCGCTAACATGGTCGTTTTAGTTACCGTAATACTTATCTCGTAAAAATAATATAGTTTTTCGTAAAATAATAGTTACTGCAATTTTATGAAAACGCATATCTTCGTCGTTTCAAATGCTTTCACGATAATACGTCCTTAGCTTCGTATCAAAGTATACTAATATATTTTGACAAGTCGAAATAATTTGTAAAGCTTAAGGCTCGCTTTCGACTCGAACAAAGTAAAACATGTTGCTGAAATTTCGAAAATTATATAATTTCGTCATTAAACTTTAAAAATTCATAACTTCTTCGTTATAACTCCGCTTTATCCGCTCAAGCTGCCACGGATTCGTTTTAAAGTATATTTTCTAAATATCAAGGCCAAAAGTCGGGTTTAATGTCGGATTTTCCAAAATCAAAACAAGGACAGAACACATTTTATACGTGATCGAAAATAGTTTTTCTCGTACTAAACCTATTCTAATCCTTCAAATCAACTCCAAAGCTAATCTAATCCTACCATACACCTTCTTAGTGTGTCATGGGTTCCTAAAATCATCAAGACCAAAGTATACCAAGGGATAATTATAGGATGACCATATATATATATATATTTCTAAAAATCATGTAAAAATGGTATAAACAACACAAATCATGCATGCTTGCTCCAAAAATGAAGAGGTACTTATGAAATGAAAAGGAGATATGAAAAATATAAATGATATGCTTACAAGTATTATGATGAGGTGCAAAGAACAAGGTTTAGCCTAAATACTCTAGATTTTTATTTCAAAATCTTAATAAGAGTATTATCTAGATTGTTAAAACACTTGGACTTGAGAAAAATTTTGATCCCTTCTAGCTTCTTGATGTGGCCGGTTTTGGAAGAACACAAAGAGAGAAGAAAAAGCTTTTTACTAACTATGTGAATTATTGTAAAGTGAATGAAATGAGATAGTAATTCAAGTAAGACTTTTATGTAGTGTAATAATATTTTCAATCAAGAACCATTCCTCAATTAATATCACCCTCCCCCTTGGTCGGCCAAGGGGGGAGGAATGTGATAGATATTTTGTTTTTTTTTTTTTTATAAACTTGTGTAAAATTTGATAAAGAGTATAAGTAAAATGTGTAGAAAAATGTATAAGTAAAGGTAAATGGTAGTTTTTAGGTAAAAGTAATTGTTAATAGATCAAAGTAGAATGTAATGAGATAATAAAAATTGTAAAAATACATTCCTTGTGAAATTTGAGTGATAATAAAATTTTTAGTAGTTTTTAAGAAAACATCGTAATAATATAAATTTAACGATTTATATACAAAATAAATTTAAAACACTAGGTAAACTAAAAATATAGTTTTATAAACTAAATGTAAGTTTAAAATATATCGGGATCATTTTTGAAAGTAACGGATTAAATATTCAAAATAATAACTCACGCGATAACGTTTATTTAATATAAAATATACGCGTTAAGGTGAAATGCAATGTCGTGAATGAACTAACGTGATGCAAATGATGATAATGAAATGTAGACTAAACTTAGTCCATATGAAATGTACGTGATGTTATGATCATGAATTCGCCGCTAAACCATAAAGGTTACGCTGACTTGGAACACGCAAACCTAGTTTACGATAAATGTTGAAATAGTGAGGCATAAATTGTTTCGAGAAATGACCGAAGTACGGGTTGTCACATTCAGCCCATCAAAAAGGAATTCATCCTCGAATTCAATCTGTTAGGTCTAACGGTGTCGGTGAAAAGATGAGGATACTTGCGGCGATTTGGTCTTCCTGCTCCCAAGTAAACTCTGGACCTCTTCGAGAATTCCAACGAACCTTCACGATAGGAATACGACTGCTTTCAACCGCTTGACCTCGCGGTCCATAATTTCTCTGTGTTCCTCCACAAAGTTGAGTTTGTCGTCGAGTTGAATTTCTTCCAATGGAATAATAAGCGATTCGTCCGAAAGACACTTCTTCAGTTTGAAACGTGAAACGTGTTGTGCACATGACTAAGTTTCGTGGAAGATCAAGTCGGTAAGCTACTGTGACCAACTCTACTCAAAATCTTGAATGGTCCAATGTATCTCGGGTTTAACTTCCCGCTTCCAAATCGCATCACACCCTTCCAAGGCGATACTTTCAACATAACTTTGTCACCCACTTGAAATTCCAATGCTTTGCGCCTAACATCCGCTGAACTTTTTCTCGCTTCCTTGCGTTCGAGTCTATCTCGAATTTGAACTATCTTTTCGCGTGGTTTCCGCACCATTTCGGACCGGTGAGTTGTGCGTCTCCTACCTCGCCCAACAAAACAGTGATCGGCACTTTCACCATAGAGTGCCTCAAATGGTGCCATCTTTATACCGTGTGATAACTATTGTTGTACGAGAATTCAATCAATGGCAAATGGTTAGCCCAACCATTTCCAAAATCAATCACACATGCCCTCAAAGATATCTTCTAACGTTTGAATTGTCCTTTCACTTTGACCGTCGGTTTGTGGGTGATATGTCGTGCTCATCTCTAACTCGGTTCCGAATGAATCTTGCAATGATTTTAAGTTTGAAGTGAATCGACTATCTCGTCGGAAATGATAGAAATTGGTGCACCGTGCCTCGAGACTATTTCCTTGACATAAAGTCTAGTGAGTTGCTCCATGGAATAAGTCTCTAATTGGTATGAAATGGGCCGACTTGGTAAGGCGATCAACAATTACCCAAAGCGTCAGAACCTCCGATGTCTTAGGAAGTTTCAGAACAAAGTCCATCGTAATGCGTTCCCATTTCCATTGAGGAATTTCTGGTTGTTGGAGTAATCTCGACGGCTTCCGGTATTCGACTTTTACCTTAGAGCGGTAAGGCATTTGCTAACGACGCGGCAATCTCCGCTTTCATGTTCGCCACCAATAAAGTTTCTTAAGATCTTGATACATCTTATCCGATCTCGGGTGAATAGAATACTTTGACTTATGCGACTCATGCATAATCAATTCTCGATTCCGCCATACAATGGAACCCACATTCTATCTTTGAAACATAATACTCCATCCGCTCTCTTTACAAAACCGTTTATGTTTCGGGCATGCCATAAAGCTTTTCACTTGGTCGGTTTTCCTCCTTAAGTGCTTCGATTTTTGCTTCATGGATTTTTGATGGTAAAGGCGAATTAATCGTCATTCCCAATGATCGAACTCTTAAAGGTTCGGCCTCTTCCCGCCAAGAGCATCGGCCACAACATTGGCTTTTCCGGTGATACTTGATTTCACAATCATAGTCATTGAGTAACTCCAACCAACGACGCTGCCTCATATTAAGCTCCTTTTGATCAAGAATATATTGCAAACTCTTGTGGTCAAGAAACACAAAGGCACTTTGTACCGTAGAGGTAGTGTCTCCAAATCTTGAGTGCAAAACTACGGCTCCTAACTCGAGATCATGAGTGGTGTAATTTTCTCATGAGTCTTAAGTTGTCGAGAAGCATACGCTATCACCTTCTCGCTTTGCATTAAAACAGCCCCAAGTCCTTATGCGAGCGTCGCAATATACAACAAAGTTCTCAATTCCTTCTGTAGTGCCAAAATTGGCGACCGCAAAGTTTTTGCTTCAACAACCAAAAGCGCTTCTTGTTTCTTTCCCCATTCATACTTCTTGTTTTTCCGTGTCAACTTGGTCAAAGGTCTAGCTATCTTTGAAAAACCTTGATGAACCGGTAATACCCGCGAGTCCTAGAAATTGTCAATTCCGAGGATTTGTTGGAGTAGCCCAATCTTTCACGGCTTCAATCTTTGCGGGATCAACTTGTAGTCCTTGACTATCAATGACGTGACCAAGAAATTGCACTTTGTGATTCCAAAATCACACTTAAAATTTGGCATACAACTTCTCATTCTTGAGTAGCCTTAAAATCGTCCTTAAATGCTCTTCGTGCTCTTCTTTGCTCTTGGAATAAATCAATATGTCGCCGATGAACACAATAACAAACTTGTCCAAATACGGTTTACATACTCTATTCATGAGGTCCATGAATACCGCAGTGCATTAGTCAATCCGAATGGCATCACTTGAAACTCGTAATGACCGTAACGTGTTCTAAACGCTTTTGAATATCCTCCTCCCGAACTCTAAGTTGATGGTAACCCGACCGAGATCAATCTTGGAGTAAATACTAGAACCTTGCAACCGATCGAATAAGTCGTCGATTTTGGGAGTGGGTAACGATTCTTCACCGTTAACTTGTTCGGTTCTCTATAATCTATGCACATTGGAAGGATCCATCTTTCTTCTTCACAAACAAGACCGGTGCTCCCAAGGCGAGGAACTCGGCCTAATGAATCCTTTGTCTAGAAGTTCTTGCAATTGATTAGACAACTCTTGCATTTCGGATGGTGCTAGACGGTAAGGTGCTCGCAAGAATTGTGCGTCCCGGTACTAAGTCAATTTGAAACTCTACTTGTCGTGTCGGTGGAAGTCCGGTAAATCTTGGGAAAGACTTGTAAAATTCTCGGACAATTGGTACATCTTCAAGTCGCCTCCCGACTTCTTCTCGCTTATATGGGCTAAGAAAGCATAACAACCTTTCTTTATGTACTTTTCGGTTTTGATGCACGATATGATACTAAGTCTAGTTCCACTTCGTTCCCCACGAATAATCAAAGTTTCGCCGTTATAAGGAAGATGAACAACCTTCTCATCACAAATGATCTTTGCACGATGTTTGGATAACCAATCCATGCCGATAACGACGTCAAAACTACCAAGTTCTACGGGCATGAGGTCTATGTTGAAGGGATGATTCAGAAAATTGAATGTACAACCTCGGACAATGGTGTTGGTGCTAACTAAGTTACCATTAGCTAATTCGACAATGTATGATATGTCTAAGGTGGTTGGTTTAATGTTGAGCAAAGGTGCAAATGCAGTGGACACAAAACTTTTATCGGCACCGAATCAAATAAAACTGAAGCGTAACGATTATTGAGAAGGAACGCATCGTGATAACGCTCGGGTCCTCCCTATCTTCTCCGCCTCCTATGACGTAAACCCTTCCTTGTGCCGTACCTCCTTGATTCGGATTTCTTGGTTTCTTCCTTCTACATTCTGCACTTGTAGTGTCCACGTTCCCGCAACCAAAACATGTAACTTGTGGCGACTTGCAATCCCTAGTTCGGTGACCAACTTTCTTGCAATTCTCACATGGATCGTGACATCGACCCGGCCTATGATGACTCGAACACTGTCACACCGGTAAAACCCCGAGTACCTTTTCCTTCCTTCGGACCCGCAACATAAGCCTTGGCAACCTCTTGCCTCTGGGTGGTGGTTGAGTAGCATTTCTACCTCTAGTGTTATCCCATTTCGTTTGTTATTGTTGCTATTGTTGTTGTTGTAGTTGGCTCGGTTATTGTTGTAATTGAAGCGGTTTTGGGGTTGTTTTGTTATTAGGTTGGTGTTGGTGTACTTACCTCTCTTCACCACTTGTGTCATCAACTTCGTGTCACCGAATAGCTTCCTCAATTGTTTGTGGATCAAGCGAAGTCACATCTCCTTGAATCACCCTGAAGTCCCTCGATGAAAGCCTCTAGCAACTTCTCGTTATCGAAACCATGGACGGGCATAACGCCAATTCTTGGAATCTCCGAATGTAAGTGTCAATATCATACCCAATCGTTACAGTTCATAGAATTACATCTCCAACTTTTTCACTTCCGACGAGGACAAAACTTCTTAGTCACGAACCCTTAAATTGCTCCCAAGTAAGCTTGAAAGCATTCTCCATTCCAATCGGTTGAGCATATGAATTCCACCACGACAAAGCTCCATCGAGTAATGTACTTGTAGCAAATTTGACCTTACTATCATCCGGGCAATTACACAAAGAAAACACGGACTCTAATTTCTCAAACCATCGCACCATGGTGTGGCTCCTTGATCCTCTAAACTGTGGGCTCACCACTTTTGAAATCCTTGTACGAACATTTCTTAACTCCGGATCCTCCGGCATTTCCGAAGAGAGCTAGCCTAGCCTAACGGCCAAAGAAGGCCATGGCCTCAAAGAAAGAAGAAGCGGCAACGCTTCCTTTCAACCCTTAAAGCATCGGCTATGCTATCATTCACCAACTTTTGAATAGCCGCTTGGTCATTTCAATTGTTGCTTTCTTGATGCCATAACTCTTCAAAATCACAAGATGAAACAATCATGAGAACTCGTAGTAGAAACAACCATCATACAAATATATCCACAACCACAACATGCATAAAGTAAATGGAATCACAACGGAACAATAACGAAATATCACAAATATAATCACAACACACGTGGATAATATACATGAAAATTTGACCTACATGGACCGATATCATAGATAATAAAACCATTCCTACATAGTAGAGTCAATACTTGATATATTTGTTTGTACAACAATCAAAAGACAACAAGTTCTTTAAACTACACACCTCGTGACTAGGATAATAATGGTCAAAACTATACATGACAAAGTCTACATAAGGCACCTCATGGTGCTCACGGCTTCGATCACGGAGATCACGAACACGAGTAGTCAAGCTAGCCACCAAACTCCTCAACTCTCCAATCGACCCGCAAAGTAGCAATACTCTCCCGTCCTCTAACCGCCTATTCTCGAATACTACGATGTGACAAATCAATAGAAACCCCGCTAACACTAGGCCCTCGACCTCCGCAATGATCTCAACCCTATCAAGCGGTTCCTCCAACCGTCGCGACAATATCTATCTCGAATCTGCGACTATCAATACGGGCTCCTAACGCCTCGGTAGAAAGGTCGGCATTGCGACCTTAGAGCTCTCGCCTAACTCGAACCTAACGGTGGCTCGGGTTCGTAGATGGTGGTGTAGGGATGTCAAAGCGAGCACGCTTTTTGAGCGGCAAGTCCGATGTAGGCAAAGGATCCCTAAGAAAATACGATGAGGATGGTGATGATGATGGTGCTAGTAGTGGTGATGGTGGTGGGTGTATCGGATCGTGAATGTGGCTAACATGTGGAGTGGGTGCGACCGCCTCCTCAAAGGGTTCGGTCCCGTGTCGGTCATGATAGGTGGAAAGGTGGAGTAGAGCCAATCAAGATAAGATCTCGGTGGAGTGTGATGAAACATCATCCATGATAGGGTCGGTGGGACATCTTCCGAGTTAGTGTCCGATGATATGGTGATGGGATGTGAATCAAGACATCTCTGTGACAACCGATGTGAAATGAAAGTAAATAACTTTCGGATAAAGTGTAAATGAACCCGCATAAAAGTGAATATGCACTATGATGAAATGATGAGATGCTATGATAATGTAGCTATAGTCTAGGGTCAATGATGCAACCTAGTTCTCTATAATCGTAGCTCGGTACCAATCTGTCACACCCCAATTTACTGTTTTGCGGTGGAATGGAATTCGGGATTGATTGTCATAGCACCACAATCACAGCTTATATTGAATGACCTAAAGTGTCGCTTTTAAAACACATCGTTGGATATTAAATAAAAGCATTCGGAGTTACAACATCGGTCCCAAAAGTTTACAAAGTTTGCGGAAACATAAATATATTACAAGTCCAAACGATGGTTTTGAAATAAAGTGCCATAATGTACAATGTTATAAGTCGACGCATGACTCAAAAGGTGGTTCCTAAACCATGTCATGATGATAATGCCTCGATTACACGAAAATACATTGCTAAAACGGGTCAACCATAATGTTGGTGAGAAATCATAGGTTTATGTAAATGTTTTATACGACTACATAAGTATAGATCGAGCATGACAATCATATCACGTAAAAATGTTACAATTGCAATAAGTCCATGACATCGAAACTAGACAATTCATAATGTATGCCCCTCAGAGTGTTTGCGGACAACTCAAGAATGTTATTAAATGAAATGCATCCGTATGACTAGTTGGGATTCACCAACCGGATGGAGGCGTCACCTCGATAGATCTATCCACCACCCTCGCTCAAAGATTAACGGTTCATGTTCAGGTAATGGGGACTTTCAATTGGCAAATGCGGTAACTTAAGCAATGTAAATGAATTTAACATACTTGGTATCGTAATAAAAATGTTGTGCAATGTATTCTCCCCCGTAGGTTTGAAAATAATTAAAAGTGTATACGACGGGGCTATGAAAACTCACTTGGTAAACTGGTGTGACGACAAGAGTGAGTACACTGAGGTATAGCGTGATGTTTCAATCTGGACCTATTACGAATGATATGGTATGTAATGAGTTGCAATGTAATGTTATGATATGCATGCATTACGTATGTTATTTATACCATTTGCGGGTTTTGAAAATAATACTTATCGTCGAAAAATACTCTTTTGACGTCTTGACCATTCTTAAATCACTTTACAAGTTTTACACTTGTGTAGTTAGAATAACTAAATGATAAGAGACATTAGGATAACCCTTGTTTGATACCGTAATATAATTACTTCTTCCACATCGGTTGAGTAATTCCCGACACCCTTGCGTTGTACTCATCTTTAGTACACGATACCCTAGTTAACCCCTCGAGCCTATCATTTTCGCGGTTCTCGTGATGTTTCGGTTTCCGAATATCAATGAAGAGCATTGTTTACAATCCACCCCCAAATGTACACCCAAATCGCCTTAGCCTACCTTGTATGCACTCACTTTTAGTGCATTATTGTTATCATACTAAACCCTTAGTTCAATTATCTAGTTGCTTGCATAAGTTACTAAGTCGAGTCATATCCTTTGTACACAGTTTTGGGACGATTGAGACTCATGGGAAAAGTTAAATTTTATGAAATGACGAGAAGGGAACGTTAAATTCAAATTCTTTTTATTTGCATGATAATGTACTCCAAGTGTTTTGATCTTTTCAATTCGGGTCAAATTAGTGTTAGAGTAATAAAAACTCAAGTGTAGGGATGTGCCTATAAATCCCTATCATTTTGATGTTATCGTAGAGGATGGTAGAGTAAAAGTGTATGAAAAAAAAATTAAAAAAACATACGGGCTACCATGCTACATCTATCTTTAAAGTTATATTTGTTTGTTTCAATTTATCTAGAGTTTAGAGTGTCGAGTCTTGGCTTAGCAACACCATTCTTCGCATGCTTGTAACATAAAGATTTTTGACTTGCCACCACTAAATCGCCTATCCCACCAAACCCTTTGTTTCCTACCATAAGCCTAACATTACAACCCTTTAAAAGACCTCTTGGATAGTTTTTCCTAGGTGCTTACGCCAAAGCGATGGAGGTTTGATCTAGTCTCAAGCCTATGGTAAATCTATGTACTAGGACAAGTTAATGAGTGTTTATCTTCCATTTCCAACTTGATATATTTCATATACACCCGAGAGATGAGAGTATCCAAACACCACTTGTGAGGTGCAAGTATGTAATTTCCGTGCTTGTTATGACTTTTGCTGGGCTTATATGTGTTGTGAATCGTTCTAAACTAATGCTTCATGGCCCCTAACTTATAAATTAATTGGCCAAAAGCACATTTACTTGAGGACAAGCAAATACCAAGTGTAGGGATATTTGATAAGGATATAAAAGGTACACTTTTGAGGTGTCATTTAAGCCCTTAATTGATCACTTTTGTATCCGTTACTACTTAATTTCATTCCTTTTCACTTTTAGGTCTCTTGAAGGCAAATTCTTTGGAATGACACTTATTCGGACGAAAAGGCGAATATATGAAGAAAATGGCCAAAGTCAATAATCGAGACACTCAAGCCTTTGGGCCGAAGGGGACGGCGTCATCGCTAATCGCGACGCCGTCGCGACACATCTTGAGATGACTCAAGAGCAAATTGCTATTTTACAAGTGACAAACATCGGGTTTAAAAGAGTAGGGCGTCGCAACTCGGGCGACCTTGATTTGGATCCCGATGGCGTCCAAAGATGAAGCCGACGGCGTCACAACCATAAGGTGACGCCGTCAAGGTGTTTAACATGCTGCCAAGTAAACGATCTTGTTTTGGCCATAACTTTTGCATACGAACTCGATTTAGGTGATTCAAAAGCCCACGCGACTGGAACGAGAAAATCTACAGTTTGGTGAAAAATTCATCGTGACGCCGTCACTCTATAGATGTGACGCCGTCACCCTTTGCCGATAGAAAATGTGCCTATAAATATAACATTATAACTTCCCTTTTTGTAGGCCCTAAACCCTAAGTCCGATTCTAGGGTTTAGGTAGGTGTTTTTTCCAGCAAATTTGAAGGTTTTAATCACTCCAAAAACATCTTGTAATGGTTTGTTGATTATATCTTAATCCATATATTCAATTTATCATTATGTCTATCCTATGTTTGATTGATTGTGTGTATGCTTGCATGTTTACCATGTCCGGCTAAATTACTTGTGTGTTTGCGTAGATCTATGAAACCTAGGTATTGAATATTGATTGGTTGTCTCTTATCTTAATTGTGATTGACCTAGTATTGCGATATGTCATCCGTTGTGTTTTTAATGCTTGATTAGTCTTTGTTGAAACTTAGCTTATAGTTACTAGTGGAATTGTAGGCTATTTATCCAAAGATAGCCTTAGTGTTAAGTTTATGAATCCTAGAGATTTCGTAGTCATTAACCTTAGGTAGCTTCAAAGAGTTAGGGATAAACGCATACGCTACGACCTTAGAAAACACAACGCGTTAAGAATAAGGACGTGACAATTCAACCATCAATAGGAGATAACTAGGGAGTAATAACATCTAAGTAAACACATTTTTAATCATCATACGAGCACACATAAATTAGACATAGACTACCCCTTAGCTTAGTTAATTAGATTAGATAATAGTAAAGTAATTGGTAGAAATACCACCCCCAAATCCAATACCCGAGATTCGTACTTTCAATTTTCTAAAAAATATAAAGATAAAAAATAATCATCCCTCACCTTTAGACTTAAATCAACATACACTTCAGCCTAACGACACTATTCCCCTAGAGAACGATATCAATTCCCGAGGCTTACCCTAATACTACACTACAACGATTAGGTTCAATGCCTAGGGTGTTAAAAAACTTGCTCGACGAAAGGAAGTTCCTTTGACCCCGAACGCGCGTCGTACGCGTATCATATAAGCATATAACAAATTTAACCATAAAACAAGCTCGAACTAAGGTGTTTCTAGTAGATACTATTCGAACCCAATACATAAGACGCATTAATCAATCTCCAAATCCGAGTACACACGAACTAGATGATCAAACCATGGCTCTAATACCACTTGTAATATATTGATTAACATAAACACAATAACCTTAGATGTGTGGATCGAATATTAAGAGAGTGTTAGAGAGAGAAATAGGATATTCTAGTGAGAGAAAGTGAAGTTGTATGATTAATATGAAGAGAACATCCAACCCTCTCCTTGGTGGGAGAGGCTTATATACATGACATAAAACGCCCTACTTGGGTTGTGGGCGAGCCGACAGTGGGTAAAGACCCGACCCACTCCACGGGTGTTCTTGTCACACCCCAATTTACTGCTTTGCAATGGAATGGAATTCTCGGGGATTGATGTCATAGCACCACAATCACAGTTATATTGAACGACCTAAAGTGTCGTTTTAAAACACATCGTTGGATATTAAATAAAAGCATTAAGAGTTACAACATCGGTCCCAAAAGTTTACAAAGTTTGCGAAACATAAATATATTACAAGTCCAAACGATGGTTTTGAAATAAAGTGCCATAATGTACAATGTTATAAGTCGCCATGACTCAAAAGGTGGTTCCTAAACCATGTCATGATGATAATGCCTCGTTACACGAAAATACATTGCTAAAACGGGTCAACCATAATGTTGGTGAGAAATCATAGGTTTATGTAAATGTTTTATACGACTACGCAAGTATAGATCGTGCATGACAATCATGTCACGTAAAAATGTTACAATTGCAATAAGTCCATGACACCGAAACTAGACAATTCATAATGTATGCCCCCAGAGAGTGTTTGCCGACAACTCAAGAATGTTATTAAATGAAATGCATCCGTATGACTAGTTGGGATTCACCAACCGGATGGGCGCCACCGATAGATCTATCCACTCACCTCGCTCAAAGATTAACGGTTCATGTTCGTAATGGGGACTTTCAATTGGCAAATGCGGTAACTTAAGCAATGTAAATGAATTTAACATACTTGGTATCGTAATAAAATGTTGTGCAATGTATTCTCCCCGTAGGTTTGAAAATAATTAAAAGTGTATACGACGGGCTATGAAAACTCACTTGGTAAACCTGGTGTGTCGACAAGAGTGAGTACACCGAGGTATAGCGTGATGTTTCAACTGGACCTATTACGAATGATATGGTATGTAATGAGTTGCAATGTAATGTTATGATATGCATGCATTACATATGTTATTTATACCATTTGCGGGTTTTGAAAATAATACTTATCGTCGAAAAATACTCTTTTGACGTCTTGACCATTCTTAAATCACTTTACAAGTTTTTACGTCAAAATGTCATCCTACAATGGTTTCGTAATGATTTATGGTGAAATTTTCACTTTTCGTCGTAAAATAAAGTCGTCGGAAATTTCGTGAAATTGACAAAAATGGCTCCGAATAACTAGTCGTAAAATGGTGTGCGTCGATCGTTAGGAAACGAATTCAATAGTTTTAGAAAGTTTGTATCGAAATCTAAAAGTTTCAGTTCAGTAGTTTTCGTCATCGAGGTCTCGAACATAAAGATAATAAGGGTTAAAGATGGTGATTTTGTCTAATTGTTGTGTAAAAAGTGAACTTCGGCCAAGTTTGAGCAACCGTAATTAATTTATTAAAACTCCGCTATACAAACGGTTGATTGTTTTGAAAAATATGCTCGGTGATCTTGATTTTATTAGAAGACATTTCGCTTCAAAAGTTCCACATCATTGATAAAAACAGCCGCTAACATGGTCGTTTTAGTTACCGTAATACTTATCTCGTAAAAATAATATAGTTTTTCGAAAATAATAGTTACGGCAATTTTATGAAAACGTGCATATCTTCGTCGTTTCAAATCCGTTTTCTACGTATAATACGTCCTTAGCCGTATCAAAGTATACTAATATATTTTTGACAAGTCGAAATAATTTGTAAAGCTTAAGGCTCTTTTGACTCGAACAAAGTAAAACATGTTCTTGAAATTTCGAAAATTATATAATTTCGTCATCAAACTTTAAAATTCATAACTTCTTCGTTATAACTCCGCTTTTATCCGCTCAAGCCGCCACGGATTCGTTTTAAAGTATATTTTCTAAATATCAAGGCCAAAAGTCGTGCCTACTGTCGGATTTTCAGAAAATCAAAACAAGGACAGAACACATTTTATACGTATCGAAAATAGTTTTTCTCGTACTAAACCTATTCTAATCCCTTCAAATCAACTCCAAAGCTAATCTAATTCTACCATACACCTTCTTAGGGTGTCATGGGTTCCTAAACATCATCAAGACCAAAGTATACCAAGGGGATAATTATAGGATGACCATATATATATATATTTCTAAAAATCATGTAAAAATGGTATAAACAACACAAATCATGCATGCTTGCTCCAAAAATGAAGAGGTACTTATGAAATGAAAAGGAGATATGAAAAATATAAATGATATGCTTACAAGTATTATGATGAGGTGCAAAGAACAAGGTTTAGCCTAAATACTCTAGATTTTATTTCAAAATCTTAATAAGAGTATTATCTAGATTGTTAAAACACTTGGACTTGAGAAAATTTTGATCCCTTCTAGATTCTTGATGTGGCGGTTTTGGAAGAACACAAAGAGAGAAGAAAAGCTTTTTACTAACTATGTGAATTATTGTAAAGTGAATGAAATGAGATAGTAATTCAAGTAAGACTTTATGTAGTGTAATAATATTTTCAATCAAGAACCATTCCTCAATTATATCATCTCCCCTTGGTCGGTCGGGGAGGAATGTGATAGATATTTTGTTTTTTTTTTTTTTATAAACTTGTGTAAAATTTGATAAAGAGTATAAGTAAAATGTGTAGAAAATGTATAAGTAAAGGTAAATGGTAGTTTTAGGTAAAAGTAATTGTTAATAGATCAAAGTAGAATGTAATGAGATAATAAAAATTGTAAAAATACATTCCTTGTGAAATTTGAGTGATAATAAAATTTTCGAGTAGTTTTTAAGAAAAACATCATAATAATATAAATTTAACGATTTATATACAAAATAAATTTAAAACACTAGGTAAACTAAAAATATAGTTTTTATAAACTAAATGTAAGTTTAAAAATATATCGGGATCATTTTTGAAAGTAACGGATTAAATATTCAAAATAATAACTCACGCGATAACGTTTATTTAATATAAAATATACGCGGTTAAGGTGAAATGCAATGTCGTGAATGAACTAACGTGATGCAAATGATGATAATGAAATGTAGACTAAACTTAGTCCATATGAAATGTACGTGATGTTATGATCATGAATTCGCCGCTAAACCATAAAGGTTACGCGAATTTGGAACACGCAAACCTAGTTTACGATAAATGTTGAAATAGTGAGGCATAAATTGTTTCGAGAAATGACCTGAAAGTACGGGTTGTCACATTCGCCCATCCAAAAAGGAATTCAGTCCCTGAATTCAATCGGTGTTAGGTCTAACGGTGTCGGTGAAAAGATGAGGATACTTGCGGCGCATTTGGTCTTCCCGTTCCCAAGTAAACTCGGGACCTCTTCGAGAATTCCAACGAACCTTCACGATAGGAATACGACTGTTTCAACTGCTTGACCTCGCGGTCCATAATTTCTACAGGTTCCTCCACAAAGTTGAGTTTGTCGTCGAGTTGAATTTCTTCCAATGGAATAATAAGCGATTCGTCCGAAAGACACTTCTTCAGGTTTGAAACGTGAAACGTGTTGTGCACATGACTAAGTTCTGGTGGAAGATCAAGTCGGTAAGCTACAGGACCAACTCTACTCAAAATCTTGAATGGTCCAATGTATCTCGGGTTTAACTTCCCGCGCTTTCCAAATCGTACCACGCCCTTCCAAGGCGATACTTTCAACATAACTTTGTCACCCACTTGAAATTCCAATGCTTTGCGTCTAACATCCGCGTAACTTTTCTCGCTCGGCTCCTTGCGTTCGAG
Organism: Chrysanthemum lavandulifolium; assembly: GCA_022545495.1. Classification (NCBI taxonomy): domain Eukaryota; kingdom Viridiplantae; phylum Streptophyta; class Magnoliopsida; order Asterales; family Asteraceae; genus Chrysanthemum; species Chrysanthemum lavandulifolium. The sequence continues at coordinate 233,569,214 of CM040243.1, read as the reverse complement.
TCTATCTCGAATTTGAACTATCTTTTACGTGGTTTCCGTACCATTTCGGACCAGATGAGTTGTGCGTCTCTACCCGCCCAACAAACGGTGATCGGCACTTTCGACCATAGAGTGCCTCAAATGGTGCCATCTTTATCTTGGTGTGATAACTATTGTTGTACGAGAATTAATCAATGGCAAATGGTTAGCCCAACCATTTCCAAAATCAATCACACATGCCCTCAAAGATATCTTCTAACGCTTGAATTGTCCTTTCACTTTGACCGCCGGTTTGTGGGTGATATGTCGTGCTCATCTCTAACTGGTTCGAATGAATCTTGCAATGATTTCCGGAAGTTTGAGTGAATCGACTATCTCTCGCCGGAAATGATAGAAATTGGTGCACCGTGCCTCGAGACTATTTCCTTGACATAAAGTCTAGTGAGTTGCTCCATGGAATAAGTCTCTAATTGGTATGAAATGGGCGACTTGGTAAGGCGATCAACAATTACCCAAATAGCGTCAGTAACCTCCCGATGTCTTAGGAAGTTTCGTAACAAAGTCCATCGTAATGCGTTCCCATTTCCATTGAGGAATTTCGGTTGTTGGAGTAATCCCGACGGCACGGTATTCGACTTTTACCTTAGAGCGGGTAAGGCATTTGCTAACGACGTGGCAATCTCGCTTTCATGTTCGACCACCAATAAAGTTTCTTAAGATCTTGATACATCTTATCCGATCACGGGTGAATAGAATACTTTGACTTATGCGACTCATGCATAATCAATTTCGTATTCCGCCATACAATGGAACCCACATTCTATCTTTGAAACATAATACTCCATCTCGCTTCTCTTTACAAAACCGTTTGCGTTCTCGGGCATGCCATAAAGCTTTTCACTTGGTCGGTTTTCCTCCTTAAGTGCTTCGATTTTTGCTTCATGGATTTTTGATGGTAAAGGCGAATTAATCGTCATTCCCAATGATCGAACTCTTAAAGGTTTGGGCCTCTCTTTCCGGCTAAGAGCATCGGCCACAACATTGGCTTTTCCCGGGTGATACTTGATTTCACAATCATAGTCGCTGAGTAACTCCAACCAACGACGTTGCCTCATATTAAGCTCCTTTGATCAAGAATATATTGCAAACTCTTGTGGTCGATAAACACGGTGCACTTTGTACCGTAGAGGTAGTGTCTCCAAATCTTGAGTGCAAAACTACGGCTCTAACTCGAGATCATGAGTGGTGTAATTCTTCTCATGAGTCTTAAGTTGTCGAGAAGCATACGCTATCACCTTCTCGCTTTGCATTAAAACAGCCCCAAGTCCTTTATGCTAAGCGTCGCAATATACAACAAAGTTCTCAATTCCTTGGGTAGTGCCAAATTGGCGACCGCAAAGTTTTTGCTTCAACAACCGAAAAGCGACTTCTTGTTTCTTTCCCCATTCATACTTCTTGTTTTTCGTGTCAACTTGGTCAAAGGTCTAGCTATCTTTGAAAACCTTGATGAACCTTGGTAATACCCATGAGTCCTAGAAATTGTCGAATTTCCGTAGGATTTGTTGGAGTAGCCCAATCTTTCACGGCTTCAATCTTTGCGGGATCAACTTGTAGTCCTTGACTATCAATGACGTGACCAAGAAATTGCACTTTGTGATTCCAAAAATCACACTTCGAAAATTTGGCATACAACTTCTCATTCTTGAGTAGCCTTAAAATCGTCCTTAAATGCTCTTCGTGCTCTTCTTTGCTCTTGGAGTAAATCAATATGTCGTCGATGAACACAATAACAAACTTGTCCAAATACGGTTTACATACTCTATTCATGAGGTCCATGAATACCGCAGGTGCATTAGTCAATCCGAATGGCATCACTTGAAACTCGTAATGACCGTAACGTGTTCTAAACGCTGTTTTCGGAATATCCTCCTCCCGAACTCTAAGTTGATGGTAACCCGACCGGAGATCAATCTTGGAGTAAATACTAGAACCTTGCAACTGATCGAATAAGTCGTCGATTTTGGGGAGTGGGTAACGATTCTTCACCGTTAACTTGTTCGGGCCTCTCTATAATCTATGCACATTCGAAGGATCCATTTTCTTCTTCACAAACAAGACCGGTGTTCCCAGGCGAGGAACTCGGCCTAATGAATCCTTTGTCTAGAAGTTCTTGCAATTGATTAGACAACTCTTGCATTTCGGATGGTGCTAGACGGTAAGGTGCTCGCGCAATTGGTGCAGCTCCGGGTACTAAGTCAATTTGAAACTCTACTTGTCGTGTCGGTGGAAGTCCCGGTAAATCTTCGGGAAAGACTTCAGAAAATTCTCGGACAATTGGTACATCTTCAAGTCGCTTCTCCTCCGACTTCTTCTCAGTTATATGGGCTAAGAAAGCATAACAACCTTTCTTTATGTACTTTTCGGTTTTGATGCACGATATGATACTAAGTCTAGTTCCACTTCGTTCCCCACGAATAATCAAAGTTTCGCCGTTATAAGGAAGATGAACAACCTTCTCATCACAAATGATCTTTGCACGATGTTTAGATAACCAATCCATGCCGATAACGACGTCAAAACTACCAAGTTCTACGGGCATGAGGTCTATGTTGAAGGGATGATTCAGAAAATTGAATGTACAACCTCGGACAATGGTGTTGGTGCTAACTAAGTTACCATTAGCTAATTCGACAATGTATGATATGTCTAAGGTGGTTGGTTTAATGTTGAGCAAAGGTGCAAATCGGTGGACACAAAACTTTTATCAAGACCGAATCAAATAAAGCTGAAGCGTAACGATTATTGAGAAGAACGCACCCGTGATAACGCTCGGGTCCTCCCTATCTTCTCCGCCTCCTATGACGTAAACCCTTCCTTGTGCCGCACCTCCTTGATTCGGATTTCCTTGGTTTCTTCCCTTCATTCGGACTTGTAGTGTCCACGTTCCCGCAACCAAAACATGTAACTTGTGGCGACTTGCAATCCCTAGTTCGGTGACCAACTTTCTTGCAATTCTCACATGGATCAGGACATCGACCCGGTCTATGATGACTCGAACACCTGTCACACTTCGGTAAAACCCCCGAGTACCCTTTTCCTTCCTTCGGACCCGCAACATAATCCTTGGCAACCTCTTGCCTCTTGGGTGGTGGTTGAGTAGCATTTCTACCTCTAGTGTTATCCCATTTCCGTTTGTTATTGTTGCTATTGTTGTTGTTGTAGTTGGCTCGGTTATTTTTGTAATTGAAGCGGTTGTTGGGGTTGTTTTTGTTATTCCGGTTGGTGTTGGTGTACTTACCTCTCTTCACCACTTGTGTCATCAACTCGTGTCACTCGAATAGCTTCCTCAATTGTTTGTGGATCAAACGGTCACATCTCCTTGAATCACCTCGAAGTCCCCGATGAAAGCCTCTAGCAACTTCTTGTTATCGAAACCATGGACGGGCATAACGGCCAATTCTTGGAATCTCCGAATGTAAGTGTCAATATCATACCCAATCGTTACAGTTCATAGAATTGCTCCAACTTTTCACTTCCGCACGAGGACAAAACTTCTTAGTCACCAAACCCTTAAATTGCTCCCAAGTAAGCTTGAAAGCATTCTCCATTCCAATCGGTTGAGCATATGAATTCCACCACGACAAAGCTCCATCGAGTAATGTACTTGTAGCAAATTTGACCTTACTATCATCCGGGCAATTACACAGCAAAAACACGGACTCTAATTTCTCAAACCATCGCACCATGGCTGTGGCTCCTTCAGTCCCTCTAAACTTCGTGGGCTCACCACTTTTGAAATCCTTGTACGAACATTTCTTAACTCCGGATCCTCCAGATTTCGATGAGAGAAACTAGCCTAATCTGGCCAAGAGAAGCATGCCTCAAGAAGCAGAAGCAGCCCATCGCTTCCCTTTCAACCCTTAAAGCATCGCCTATGCTATCATTCACCAACTTTTGAATAGTCATTGGGTCATTTCAACTGCTGCTTTCTTGATGCCATAACTCTTCAAAATCACAAGATGAAACAATCATGAGAACTCGTAAGTAGAAACAACCATCATACAAATATATCCACAACCACAACATGCATAAAGTAAATGGAATCACAACGGAACAATAACGAAATATCACAAATATAATCACAACACACGTGGATAATATACATGAAAATTTCGCCTACATGGACCGATATCATAGATAATAAAACCATTCCTACATAGTAGAGTCAATACTTGATATATTTGTTTGTACAACAATCAAAAGACAACAAGTTCTTTAAACCACGCCACACACCTCGTGACTAGGATAATAATGGTCAAAACTATACATGACAAAGTCTACATAAGGCACCTCATGGTGCTCACCGGCCGATCACGGAGATCACGAACCCGAGTAGTCAAGCTAGCCACCAAACTCCTCAACTCTCCAATCGACCGCAGTAGCAATACTCTCCGCCCTCTAACCGCCTATTCGAATACTCGATGTGACAAATCAATAGAAACCCCGCCTAACACTAGGCCCTCGACCTCCTCAATGATCTCAACCCTATCACCGACGGTTCCTCCAACTGTCGCGACAACCTATCTATCTGAATCACGACTATCAATACGGGCTCCTAACGCCTCGGTAGAAGGTCATCGAGCATTGCACCTTAGAGAGCTCGCCTAACTCGAACCTAACAGTGGCTCGGGTTCGTAGATGGTGGTGTAGGGATGTCAAAACGAGCACGCTTTTGAGCGGCAAGTCCGATGTAGGCAAAGGATCCCTAAGAAAATACGATGAGGATGGTGATGATGATGGTGCTAGTAGTGGTGATGGTGGTGGGTGTATCGGATCGTGAATGTGGCTAACATGTGGAGTGGGTGCGACCGCCTCCTCAAAGGGTTCGATCTCCGTGTCACCATGATAGGTGGAAAGGCGGAGTAGAGCCAATCAAGATAAGATCTCGGTGGAGTGTGATGAAACATCATCCATGATAGGGTCGGCTGGGACATCTTCCGAGTTAGTGTCCGATGATATGGTGATGGGATGTGAATCTGAAGACATCTCTGTGACAACCGATGTGAAATGAAAGTAAATAACTCGGATAAAGTGTAAATGAACCCGCATAAAAAGTGAATATGCACTATGATGAAATGATGAGATGCTATGATAATGTAGCTATAGTCTAGGGTCAATGATGCAACCTAGTTCTCTATAATCGTAGCTCGTACCAACTGTCACACCCCAATTTACTGCTTTGCGTGGAATGGAATTCTCGGGATTGATCGTCATAGCACCACAATCAGTTATATTGAATGACCTAAAGTGTCGCTTTAAAACACATCGTTGGATATTAAATAAAAGCATTCGAGAGTTACAACATCGGTCCCAAAAGTTTACAAAGTTCATGGAAACATAAATATATTACAAGTCCAAACGATGGTTTTGAAATAAAGTGCCATAATGTACAATGTTATAAGTCGACGCCGCGACTCAAAAGGTGGTTCCTAAACCATGTCATGATGATAATGCCTCGATTACACGAAAATACATTGCTAAACGGGTCAACCATAATGTTGGTGAGAAATCATAGGTTTATGTAAATGTTTTATACGACTACGCAAGTATAGATCGCATGACAATCATATCACGTAAAATGTTACAATTGCAATAAGTCCATGACACGAAACTAGACAATTCATAATGTATGCCCCTCAGAGTGTTTGCGGACAACTCAAGAATGTTATTAAATGAAATGCATCCGTATGACTAGTTGGGATTCACCAACCGGGATGGAGGCGCCACCTCGATAGATCTATCCACTCACCCTCGCTCAAAGATTAACGGTTCATGTTCGTGTAATGGGACTTTCAATTGGCAAACGCGGTAACTTAAGCAATGTAAATGAATTTAACATACTTGGTATCGTAATAAAATGTTGTGCAATGTATTCTCCCGTAGGTTTGAAAATAATTAAAAGTGAATACGACGGGCTATGAAAACTCACTGGTAAACCGGTGCGACGACAAGAGCGAGTACACCGAGGTATAGCGTGATGTTTCAACTGGACCTATTACGAATGATATGGTATGTAATGAGTTGCAATGTAATGTTATGATATGCATGCATTACGTATGTTATTTATACCATTTGCGGTTTTGAAAATAATACTTATCGTTGAAAAATACTCTTTGACGCCTTGACCATTCTTAAATCACTTTACAAGTTTTTACGTCAAAATGTCATCCTACAATGGTTTCAGAATGATTTATGGTGAAATTTTTACTTTTCGTTGTAAAATAAAGTCGCCGGAAATTTCGTGAAATTGACAAAATGGTTCGAATAACTAGTCGTAAAATGGTGTGCGTCGATCGTTAGGAAACAATTCAACAGTTTTAAAAGTTTGTATCGAAATCTAAAAGTTTCAGTTCAGAGTTTTCGTCATCGAGGTCTCGAACATAAAGATAATAAGGGTTAAAGATGGTGATTTTGTCTAATTGTTGTGTAAAAGTGAATTTCGCCAAGTTTGAGCAACCGTAATTAATTTATTAAAACTCCGCTATACAAACGGTTGATTGTTTTGAAAAATATGCTCGGTGATCTTGATTTTATTAGAAGACATTTCGCTTCAAAAGTTCCACATCATTGATAAAACAGCCGCTAACATGGTCGTTTTAGTTACCGTAATACTTGTCTCGTAATAATAATATAGTTTTTCGTAAAATAATAGTTACGGCAATTTTATGAAAACGTGCATATCTTCGTCGTTTCAAATCCGCTTTCTACGATAATACGTCCTTAGCTTCGTATCAAAGTATACTAATATATTTTTGACAAGTCGAAATAATTTGTAAAGCTTAAGGCTCGTTTTGACTCGAACAAAGTAAAAACATGTTGCTGAAATTTCGAAAATTATATAATTTCGTCGTCAAACTTTAAAAATTCATAACTTCTTCGTTATAACTCCGCTTTTATCCGCTCAAGCGCCACGGATTCGTTTTAAAGTATATTTTCTAAATATTAAGGCCAAAATGTCGTGCCCTCTGTCGGATTTTCAGAAAATCAAAACAAGGACAGAACACATTTTATACGATCGAAAATAGTTTTTCTCGTACTAAACCTATTCTAATCCCTTCAAATCAACTCCAAAGCTAATCTAATCCTACCATACACCTTATTAGGGTGTCATGGGTTCCTAAACATCATCAAGACCAAAGTATACAAAGGGATAATTATAGGATGACCATATATATATATATTTCTAAAATCATGTAAAATGGTATAAACAACACAAATCATGCATGCTTTCTCCAAAATGAAGAGGTACTTATGAAATGAAAAGGAGATATGAAAAATATAAATGATATGCTTACAAGTATTATGATGAGGTGCAAAGAACAAGGTTTAGCCTAAATACTCTAGATTTTATTTCAAAATCTTAATAAGAGTATTATCTAGATTGTTAAAACACTTGGACTTGAGAAAATTTTGATCCTTCTAGCTTCTTGATGTGGCGGTTTGGAAGAACACAAAGAGAGAAGAAAAGCTTTTACTAACTATGTGAATTATTGTAAAGTGAATGAAATGAGATAGTAATTCAAGTAAGACTTTTATGTAGTGTAATAATATTTTCAATCAAGAACCATTCTCATTAATATCACCTCCCCCTGGTCGCCAAGGGGAGGAATGTGATAGATATTTTGTTTTTTTTTTTTTATAAACTTGTGTAAAATTTGATAAAGAGTATAAGTAAAATGTGTAGAAAAATGTATAAGTAAAGGTAAATGGTAGTTTTTAGGTAAAAGTAATTGTTAATAGATCAAAGTAGAATGTAATGAGATAATAAAAATTGTAAAAATACATTCCTTGTGAAATTTGAGTGATAATAAAATTTTCGAGTAGTTTTTAAGAAAAACATCGTAATAATATAAATTTAACGATTTATATACAAAATAAATTTAAAACACTAGGTAAACTAAAAATATAGTTTTTATAAACTAAATGTAAGTTTAAAAATATATCGGGATCATTTTTGAAAGTAACGGATTAAATATTCAAAATAATAACTCACGCGATAACGTTTATTTAATATAAAATATACGCGGTTAAGGTGAAATGCAATGTCGTGAATGAACTAACGTGATGCAAATGATGATAATGAAATGTAGACTAAACTTAGTCCATATGAAATGTACGTGATGTTATGATCATGAATTCGCCGCTAAACCATAAAGGTTACGCGAATTTGGAACACGCAAACCTAGTTTACGATAAATGTTGAAATAGTGAGGCATAAATTGTTTCGAGAAATGACCTGAAAGTACGGGTTGTCACAGTTACGCTAACTATTCTAATACTAATAAGCCTACGAGCTAAATTATGCTAGACATAACTTGGGGTGACCGAGTCTTTCATATGGATTTTCATAATCCTAACAAGGTGGATAAGGGTAAATAACCTTAATTCCTTGCTAAGATATACATGTGTTACAAGATTAGCAAGACTTAGGCATTAAGGTTGCAATGTGTAGTGATCTTGGACCAAGACATAGAGACTAAGTTTTTGGTTAAATGAAGGCATGTGTTTAGTAACTTAGTGACTAAGTTTGGCTTAGGATTAGAACACATGTTTACTAAGTGTCTTAGAGACTAAGACTTGAGTGTATGAAAGGTTTCTTAGTGACTAAGAAATAAATTAAATGACTAAATAGTTTTAAATATTTACAACTTAGTTTATTTAGTGTAAATATTGAGTAGTTTGATATTGTTTAGTTTATAAATCAAGGGATGATTTTTATGGTCAAAAGAGGAGGGAAATGTGTTGACTTTTCCAAAAATGTAAAAGTGTTTAAACGTCTTACAAATTACGGTGCAGGTATATGTTAAGTTTGCATATAAGTAAATATGTTCAAATCACAAGCTTAGTCTCGTAAATCACAGGGTCTATTTGGTAACATTTGACATTAAATTTTATAAATTCCATAAATGATTATAAGTGAACTAAAAATTAATTTGGTGTAATAAAATGTTCGGAGTCGGTTTTTTCGTTACGCAAGACAACCTAAACGATTATATTTAAAGTTCAAAATTATACGCAATAAAATGTTTATGTTTTAAATAAATATTAACGTGAAATTTTCGAGTTTTTACATTGTTCACTCAACCTCTAACCATGAATCAATTGAATGGTTCAAAATGAATAACAGACCTCAGACCAACAAAGCCAAACCCACTAGAAAGTGGGTTAACAAGATAAACGAACCAGTTTGTTATTTGTGTAGAGACACACTAAGGAGCCAATTTGGCATCTAGATAGTGGATGCTCAAGGAGTATGACTGGTGTAAAGTAATATCTGTACAAATATGTGAAAGAACCAGGACCCAAGGTAGTATTTACTGATAATTTATCATGTATCACTGAAGGGTATGGTTAAATAAATTGTGGTGGTATAGTATTCTCTAGAATAGCTTATGTAAATGATCTAAAATATAATCTTATCATCATCAGTCAATCATGTAATGCTAAATACATAATTTAGTTTGATGATAAGCAAGGGACTATCTTCAATGCTAACAAGAAAGTTATCCTGGTAGCTCTCAGAAGAGAGGATGTTTATGTTCTTGATATGTCAACACCCACTCAAAATGGGACTTGTGTATTTGCTAAAGCCACTGAGACTATCAACTGGGTTTGGCATAAAAGACTATCTCACTTAAACTTCAAAAACATAAACAACCTTACAAAACAAAACAAAGTCCTTAACTTACCATCTCTTGTGTTTGTAAAAGACAAACCTTGCTCAACATGTGAAAAAGGAAAACATCATAGAGCTTCTTTAAAAAAAACAAAATTTCTTAATCAAAATATGCCTTCATCTTTTCCATGGATCCTTTTGGACCCATCAGTCTGCTGTCAATTCATCATGAGAAGTATACCCTGGTCATATAGTATATGAATACTCAAGATACACTTGGGTCTACTTTCTCACTAAGAAAACTCAGGCAGCTGAAACAATCATGTCTTGTGTCAAGAAGATTGAGAACTAAAATGACATTAAAGTAAAACAAATCAGAACTGACAATAGAACCGAATTCAAGAATTAGGACCTTGAGTATTTATGTGATGAGAAAGGAATTTCTTAGAACTTCATTTCTCCATATACCCTTGAACAAAATAGAGTAGTGAAAGAAAGAATACAACACTCATTAAAGTCGCTAGAACAATCTTGAATGGTTCAATACTCTTTAAGCATTTTTGGATGAAGCGAGAAAAGCGCATGTTACAAACAAAACTTCCATTATTGTCAAGAGACACAACAAAACACCTTATGAAATATTCAAATAAAGGATTTTGACATCTAACTATTTTTGTTTTGATAAAAAATAAATAACTAATATTGATGATTTAAGATCGTTTGAAGACAAAACTTCTTTACATACTAAGGATCAATCTCCACTTTTCATATTTATTAGATCTAATGGTTGAGATTAATCCCAACAATTAAAAACCCACTTTCATCCTTTTTTCAAATATAAATATCTTTCAAATCGTTAATCGTAAAAAAAAAAAAATATACCATTACGACGAAGATTTAATTATCTTTCTATAGATGACACTTTGATATACTTTCGACAATTTGTTTTTCGTGTTTTTCACCCTTTTTTTAAAAAATTTTTTTCCTTTTTTTACGTTACTGAAATTTGTATGAAAAAATCATATATGATTTAACACTAATTTGAATACCACATGTGATATTAGTGTTAAATCATATATGATATGTATATGATATGTGATTTATCATATATGATTTAACACTAGTATCACATATGATATTACATATCATATACGATTTAACACTAATATTACACGCGATCTTCAAATTAGTGTTAAATCATATATGATATTTCACGCAAATTCCGGTTCGAAGAAAACGAAAAACATGACAAAACGTTTTTTCTTTTTAAAAATATATCAAAGTCTTGCAGTGTATAGAAAGATAATTAAATTTCGTCGCGATGGTGTAATTATTTTTATTAACGATTAACGGTTTAAAGATATTTAAATTATAAAAATATGTGAAATAATAAAACGTTTTAATCTAATCTATCGATTTCTTTTTAAATAGATGATAGAAATGAACACCGATATATAAAAACTTTTGGTATGTAAAATATCTCCCTAAATATTGATTTATTAAATACATAGCGAATATCTAATCAATATTGAACTTTTCTCCTCTAGTTGAATTTTATATCAATTTACCCTTATTTTTCAGCCAAAAAAGCACAAAAGAATATTTATTTCCGTAATTAGTAAGTACAAAATAGCATGATTTGATTTGATTCCATTATTCTTTTACTAATCAAATCACACCGCCTTCCCAAAAAAAAAAAGAAAAGAAAAAAAAAAGAAAAAAGAAAAAAAGAAAAAAAATTTCAAATCACAGCTATTTAAAACACCAACTTTCACATACTTTCAGTTACAACAGATCCGATCACAACCACCATGCCTCCCAAACCACTCTTGTTTCTCACCATCACTTCCCTCCTCCTCTTCACCGTCACCGGCCGTCTAATCTCCGATGGCATAACTAACAACGACAACAACAACGGCATACTCCGTTTAAATCCATTAACAGAAGAGGTGCCAACAGCAGAAGCATGTGAACAGACTTATGGATTTTTGCCGTGCACTGATACAGCTTTTGGTAACTTGTTTTTGATATTAGTGTATGGATACTTGATGTATCTAGCAGCTACTTATTTATCTGCTGGGAGTGAGTTGTTGCTTGAGATTTTGGGCCCTGGTTTAGTTGGAGGTCTTTTGCTGCCTATTCTTGGTGCTCTTCCTGATGCTATGCTCATTTTAGGTATTACATCAATCTTTTTCTTTTATATAATTTCAACTTTATATTTCATTTTAGATATAATTTTTTTTTTTTTTTTTTTTTTTCAATCTTACTTTTTCTTTTGTATAATTTATCTCTGTTTTATTTAAATTTCTGAATTATTTATTTTTATATATATAATTTTAACTACTTATTATCAATTATATGATTTATATTTAATTTTAGGTATCATATTTGTCAACTTTTTATATAAGCTTAACTGCTGACACCTTATCTTTATGATTTATATATTTTTTCTCAGTTTTATTTATATTGATGAATTATTATGCTTATCTTAGGTGTATCTGATTATCAATTGTATATCTTTTTATGTATATTATTGTTTTTGTTATAACAAAATTACTAAATTATTATTATCAATTTTATCTCATTTTAGGTATAAATAAGTTGTATTTTTATTTTATTTTATTTTATTTTGTTAATATATAGTTTTTCCCAATTTCTTATTTTATTTGTTATTGTAGATGTTATGCTCATTTTAAATATCATATAAATTATGTAATGAAGTGATGTATTGCTGTGATTTTTTTATTTTTTTAATCTTAGTTTGTGATTAGGGGCTATTTTATTTATTTATTTTTAATTTTTATTTTTTTTTTTTTTTTTTTTTTTTTTTTTTTTTTTTATGAATTATTATGTTCACTTTAGATATGTCTGTCCGTTTTAATGTTGTCAAGTACAGTATTTAATTATCATGATTAAATTAGTGTGTGACTTGAACCAAATTCGACCTCTAGTCTTGTAGATATGTATCTCTCATGTATTTGTAATAAATGTTCAACTAAAACATATACTTTTTGACTAAACCATTAACCATGTAATCTTGTTAGTCCTTGTTTTCTGCAATTTTGCTTTTTATTCGTCATTATTATCTTGTGTTTGTGTGATGACATTTGTCCATGTGCTTATATTTGTGCATGATTTCCTAGCCATTATACATAATTTTAGTTTCCTTGATATCCGCCTCATGTTTATTTTTTTTTACATCTTACGATCTTCATGCTTCTTGTAGTGTCTGGAATATCCGGAAGTATTGAAGTTGCTCAGGAGCAGGTCTCTGTGGGAATGGGTTTATTAGCTGGTTCGACAGTCATGCTTATTACTGTAATATGGGGAACCTGCATCAATGTTGGCAAGTGTGATATAGAGGACTCAGTTGCTGTAGATAACAAAGATACTAAAGGGTTTAACTTAGTAGGTGCGTCCCTCCTATATTATCCAATATGCTGATACATGAATTGTTATCAATTTTGTGTCTTATGTACAAACGCTTGTTGCAGTTCTGTTAACCATTTCAGGACACAATGGTGGAATCCTCTTATATTTTGATACTTCACATGCGTAAACTAATACTTGGTTATGCTGTATCTGTCATACTGCAGGCTCTGGTGTGACTACTGATATTTGGACTAGCTACTCTGCCATGATTATGGCTGTATCTGTGCTTCCGTTTATTGTTGTCCAATTTCCCCAAATTCTGCATTCAGATTCTGGAAGACACTTGGCAGTTCTACTCGGCCTTATAGTATCTGTTTCTCTTTTGATTGCGTACTGCATTTATCAGGTGAATATAGATTCTGCAATGCATTTCTTAAGAGTTTGCTGATCGATGGTCTTTATTGTGCTCTTTCTAATCTATAATGCTTAGATTAGATTTAAATATATTCTTCGTGATTGATTTGATATCATTTGAGAACTTTTTGCAGGTTGTTCAGCCTAAGTTGCAGAGGAGACGCCTTGCTTTTGCAAAGCACAAGCATGTACGATCTAGAATTCTTAAGTACTTGAAACAGCGTGCACTTGGAAGACTCATGGATGAACGTGGGGAAGCTAACGAGGAAGTTCTAAGAAAGTGAGTTATTTTACAACTTTTTGTATCGACTTTTTCAGTATGTACCTACGTTGATAACCTTTTCAAAAATTCATGACAGGCTATTTGAGTCCATTGACACAGATAAAGATGGACGGCTGTCACATTCTGAACTAAGGGCTTTGGTAGTAGGAATGCGATTATATGAAATAAATTTGAATGAAGATGACGCTGTTAGTAAAGTTATGAGAGATTTTGACACATCTGAGGACAATGTGGTGGAGTTTTATGAATTCACCAAGGGAATTAAAAATTGGCTTGAAGAGGCCAAGGGTTCCAAAATAGATCCGCATATTGCTGGTCCTGATACATTGAAGTACATTCATGACTATTATGAGGTATGTTTGGGTACCTTTTTCTAATGGATAACCATAGAACTTGCCTTTTTATAATTGGTTTCTAGCAGAATGTGAAAATTTGTGTTTATACCAAAATATTCTTTACTTGTTAAAACATTCGTAGCGTGGCTGTTTATGATGAATTTTCTTTTTTAATCCATTTTTAGGATCTTTTGATTTTTACGGACATGAGTTTTTTCAGGAAACGAAGAAAGAACATGATGCTGTTGCAAGAGATGATGTTGGTGATGATGAAGAAGAGGAAGGGGTAGATGATCCACGTGGGACAACAATAAAGGCTGTGCTATTTTTAATAGTGGGCACTATTATTGCAGCTGTCTTTGCTGATCCTCTTGTAGATGCTGTTGGCAATTTTTCTACTGCCACAGGTATCCCATCTTTCTTCATCTCGTTCATTGCCTTGCCTTTAGCAACCAACTCCAGTGAGGCAGTGTCTGCTATCATCTTTGCCACCCGCAAAAAACGAAGATCTGCGTCTCTTACATTTTCAGAGGTTTGTATACTTTGTTCTTTGCTGCATAATGTGCGTATAATCGTAAATATACTTCAGGTCATTATGTTAGAGGTTTTAACTAAAAATGTAACAGGCAGGTTAAAAGTCGGGTACCGCTTACTTTTAATGTATAAAACCTCCAAAATTAAGTTATCCAAAGTATTAGTTTATTATGGAAATAATAATTTCTTCTATCATGTTTGACACACTATTTTTTAGTAAAAAACAAGTTTTTGGACTGTTTTGTCCCAGTCCTTCCAGTTCGTATAAAGTATAAACAGTTACTCGTTTGACCTGCTACTCGACCAGGGCGAGTGAGTGTTCCCTTTATTTCGCCAGCTCTAGCTAGTGTCTGACCCACAGTCGGTAAATGATAGCTCAAGAGTTCATTTTTTAGATTATAGTTTATAGTTTATGAGGATACAAATACATGTATGTTGCTAACATAAACCGCCTTTGTTGACTGGTATCTTTGTTGCAGTTATATGGGGCAGTTACGATGAATAATATACTTTGTCTATCAGTATTCCTGGCACTTGTTTATGTGCGAGGATTGACATGGGATTTCTCATCAGAAGTGCTCGTTATTCTGATTGTTTGCATTGTAATGGGTGTCTTGGCAGCTTACGCACCACTTTCCCTCTATGGACATCTTTCATCGCCGCCTTTATCCGCTTTCCCTCGCCCTAGTTTACATTCTTGACTATGT
Source organism: Chrysanthemum lavandulifolium (assembly GCA_022545495.1). Lineage (NCBI taxonomy): Eukaryota > Viridiplantae > Streptophyta > Magnoliopsida > Asterales > Asteraceae > Chrysanthemum > Chrysanthemum lavandulifolium. The sequence goes on along the minus strand of CM040243.1, from coordinate 233,553,914 downwards.
TTTGGCTGGTCATAGATTTAATGTCTTTTTGGGAGATCTTTCAAACATTTTTCTTGTCAAATATGAGTTTCTGTAGACCTTAGTTTCACTGCTTTTGATTATCCGGATTTAAACAATTGGTACTGATTTGGTTTGCGGTGAGCTTCTTTTGTAACTAAGATATGTGTAAGTAATTTAAAGGATTGGTTTAATCCAAAAGTTTCAGTTTAGCAATTCTTACGTTTTTCCTTTGTGGGTTAGTCCAGAGTTCTTTGTTAGGTTTTATGTTATTAATTGTCGATTCTCGAGAATCTGAATTAAACCGAAGTGAGGTAAATAAGTTAAAATATGTTTATGAGGCTGGGTGGTAAAAGTTGATTATTCAGGGGATAATGATTTGAATTTGATAGATTCAGAATCTTAGACACAAAACCAAAATGCACGGGTAAATGCGCTGATCTTCAAGATTCAGTTTAAGTCGAGCATGGGTACATTTCTTGAAAACTTTTTTTTCGTAAAAGTACAACACCTCTAGTATCATTAAACAACAGCTTAATCAAATTATAAATATGCTATGTTCTTTTATTAAATTTTCTTACAAATGATTATTTGATTCCAATTATTTAAATGAGAATATATTAGCTATAATTAATTGTAGTCAATTGACTATAATTTTATACTAAAAATGTGGGTTTTGATTATTTTTTTAGGTCCCTGATTGCTAGTAAAATTGTAGCCAACTATCCTCTATTTAAATATAACATACGTAAAACGCAATCCCAAACAATCCCATATTAAACTTTTAATTTTCGTTTCCAATTAATAGTTAATTCACATGAGATCAGAAATTTCATATGCTTACTGAATTATTTTTAGATAACAAGACAAATATCTTCTCCTTTTTTGTTTAATTTTGTGTCTTATTGAAAGAAACTTGTTTCCGAATAGATTGTTTGTACGTGATGAGGAATATAGTCGTGTCACTAAAGTCATATATCTTTGAAAATGGATGTCACTAAACTACTAAAGTCATATATCTTTGAAAATGGAGTAAATTACATATGGTTCGGCTAAAATTTCATCTGTCATTCCTCAAAGTTTAATGTTACATAAACAATCCTTATTTTTGCAAAGAATTAACATTCGCGGTCTTTTTTTTAACTGGTGTTAAGTGGATTCTGTAATCATTTACACGTTCGCTCTTTTGGCTAACGACTGTTGCATCGTCTATCTTTTATAAAACGATCATTTATAATTTAAAGTTTTTCGACTTACGTGACGCTTTTATAAAAACATATACGTTTTATACCCTTTTATATACGTATTTATATACGCTATATATACCTTTACTGAGTTTTATTTACTTTTTTATACGCTTTTATATACGGGTTATACACGTTTATTTTTATATGTTTTATATACGTATTTATAAAAACATTTATGTTTTTATATACTTTTTATACGTTTTTGTATATGTTTTATACGTTGTATATACTTTTTTATATACATTTGTTTATATTTTTGATACGTTTTTGTATATTGTTTTGTATAATTTTATCGTTTTCTATATAAAACCGTATATAAAACCTATAAAAAGTATATAAAAACGATAAAAATATATAAAACGATATAAACACATATATAAAAAGTGATACAAAACGTATAAAATGTATACAAACGCATATAAAAACTTATATAAAATGTATAAAAAGTTATATGTTTTTGTATATGTTTTATATACGTTTGTATATACTTTTTAACATTTTGTATAACTTTTAATTTACGTTTTATATAAGTTCTTATACACTTTTAATACGTTTTGTATAACTTTTATACATTTTTATATACACTTTTATATAGAAAAGGTATAAAAAAGTATACAAAACAATATATAAAATGATATACAAAAATGTAAAAATTAAAAATAAAATACACAAACGTATATAAAAACCTATAAAACATATATAAAATGCATAAAGAAACGTACACAAAAACATATATAAAAACTTACACAAAAACATACATGTTTTTATAAATACGTATATAAAACGTATAAAAAAGCATATACACAAACGTATATAAAAACGCATATATAAAACTTATAAAAAGTATATAAAACGTATATGAACACGAATATAAAAATGTATAAAAACGTATATGTTTTTATAAAAACGTATATAAAAAATCGAAATACTTTAAGTAAACCTAAAAGAGTTAATTGCAGAAATCGTCCTTAAGGTTTGGCCAAATTGCAGGTTTCGTCCCAAATAGTTTGAAAGTGCATAGATCGTCCTCAAATCAAACCTTTTTGCAAATTTTGGTCCCTAGCTTTAACTAGCGTTAAATGAATTCCGTTAGAATTTATACGTTAGCCCTTTTGGCCAACAACTCTTGCAGCGTTTATCCTTTTAACTAACTGTCGTTATAATAAAAATAAACCGGTTTTTTATGCTAGTAATTTCCGTTTTATACGTTTTAGTCCGTTTTATATATTTTTATACGTTTTAATCGTTTTCATCCGTTTTAATACGTTTTCTCGTTATTATCCGTTTTATCATTTTAATACATTTTGTCCGTTTTCATCCGCTTTAATACGCTTTATTATGATTTTCATACGTTTTATCCACCTTTATCCGCTTTGTGCAAATATTACCATATTTAAATTTAAAGTTTTCTTCTATTTTAATAATGACAAACATGTAACTTGCAACACGCAAGTTACTCAGAACACAAATCATCAATGCATACTTAAATCAACATCTCTTGACGCCTCGAGTATGCTTCAAAACACTCGCAGATTTCCATTCGACGTGAATCACTCAAGGTATGAACAAATTTTTTAAAACTTGACGGATTTTCAAAGTTCAAATTTTATAAATACAATAAACGTCTAAAATGTAAGAAAACGAGTGAAAGCGTATAAAAAGGTTGAAAACGAAAAACGCCAAAACGGATGAAAACGGATAAAGATGGATAAAGCGGAAAAACGTAAGAAAACGGACGAAAGCGTATTAAACGAATGAAAACGGATAAAGACGAATAAAACGTATGAAAACACAAGAAAAACGGACGAAAGCGTATAAAAACGGATGAAAACGCATAAAAACAGACAAAAACATATAAAAAACAAGCATAAAAATAGACGAAAGCATATAAATGGATGAAAACGTAAGAAAAATAGATGAAAGCATATAAAAACGGATGAAAAAGGATAAAGACGTTTAAAAACGTAAGAAACACTGACGAAAGTGTATTAATACGGATGAAAACGGACAAAAACGTAAGAAAACGGACAAAACGCATACAAACAGATAGAAATGGATGAAATCGTATAAAACGGATGAAAACGTATAACAACGGACAAAAACGGATGAATAAGGAAAAAGACGTAAGAAAATGCGGACGCGTATTAAAGAGGAGGAGAAACACAAAGCGATATAGGCTAAAACGTAAAAATAGATAAAACTTGAAGTTCTCCTTCCGACGACAAGACAAATTTTTATAGCTCAACTTCAACGAAAATGCAGTTGGTAAAAACGGATGAAAGCGTATAAAAACGGACCTTACTAACGTTATACACCGTATAAAAACCCCGATTGTTTGTTTTATTATAAATCGCCTCAAAGATAAAGAAGTCCTCCGTGAAACGTTAGTTAAAATGATGAAGCGCAAGTATTGCATTTATAAGAGTAAGAGTTGTTAGCCAAAAGGGCTAACGTGTAACTTCTATCGGAATCCACTTAACGTCGGTTAAATCCAGGGACCAAAATTTGCAAAAAGGTTTGATTTAGGGACGATCTATGCACTTTCAAACTATTTAGGATGAAACTTGCAATTTTGCCAAACCTTAGGGACGATTTCTGCAATTAACTCAACCTAAAATTTTAAATTACAAACTAAATGATTCACCTCACCCTCATGGAGAGTCATGAGGGTATAGTATAAAGGATAGATGATGCAATTCACGTAAGTGACGTTATCTTTATAAAAGAGCGAGGCTAACAGTTAAATCCAGGACCAAAATTTGCAAAATGGTTTGATTTAGGACGATCTATTAGCCAAAAGGGTTAACGGTAAATGATAACAAAATTCACTATAGTATAAAGGATAACAGCCAAAAGGGTTCACAAAATAAAGGACCATAAAGGAGTGTTATTCTTTGCAAAAATAAGGACCGTCCTTACAACTTTAAACTTTGAGGACAACAGATGAAATTTTAAGCAAACCACAAGCACCATCCATGTAATTTACTCATTTAAATGATACTTTGGTAACATTTTTGGCAACTAAGTAGTCGTTAGTTAATTACCTGACGCAAGGCAAGTGGATCGGAAAAGTCAAACGCAATGATTACGCTCATTTATTGCAGTAGTTTTATTTTAACACATTTTTGGCTATGGTTTTAAGCTGCGAGATGATCATTATGTGGAGTCGAAAGCAATACATCTTAATATATATGCATCACTTTTGACTGGGGGGCTTGATGACGTACCCTCCGCACAGCTCGAAGGTTTCCCCTTCGAGCTTACTCGGATATTTACTCCGAAATAGTTAAGGTTAACCTCCGAAAGTCTCTACTGGCGTAAAATCATTCTTAGGCAATGATTACCAATATGGGAATTCGCCAGTCGAAGCTCTAAGGTGTTCCCTTCAAAGACAGTAACACAAAGGTTGCCCTGGACCAAGTCAAAACCTACGGTCTCCACCCTATCAAGGCTTTCCCGCCAAGATAGGGATCGTAGTACACTAGCCCAACAATCACCTAAAAACATGGGACACCCCCATGATCTCTGGATTTCATGCAAAAGCCTGCCTAAGCCTATTTTCACCATCTATAAATAGCTTGGCAAGTCACAGATGTTTGATCACGCTCTTAACACCTACTTTACACACTTAAACACTTATTGCAATCATAAACGCGTACTTACTCTTACGTCGGAAGTGATTCGCATGGTCCAACTCATGCGCATCACTTAACGTAGTTTCTTCATTTGTGTTGTCACATGTTACTCAAAGTTTGGCAAGCCATCACACAACCCCTATTCTTTCGATCATTATCATAAGGCCTGGTAGTATATTTTGTTGTACAACCTGTGTTTTTGTAAATTGTTTTTTTAAATTACAACACCTCTAGTGTCATTAAACAACATCTTAATCAAATTGTAAACATACTATGTTCTAGTTCTAAGTTTTCAGCACCATTTTCTCTCTCATAACTGTTTTCTCTCATAACCGTTTCCCACCATTTTCGCATTTCCAAAAACCTTCAATTTCCTTCATCTGCTTCATCAAACTCAACCAATTCAAATTCTAATAACATCATTAGATTCAGCTCATCATTCCGCACGATATGATGTGTTTTGATTTGAATTTCGTTATGATTTGATAAAACCCCCTATTTGAAGTTTTGGCACCAAAATTTCAATTCTCATTTTTTTTTCATCAATTGTTGATTCCTTTCATTCGTTACATATAATTCATTACTGTATTCAATTGTGATCATGTCTAATCGTAAGAAAACACTAAAAATGCAAATTAGGGCTCATAATCGATATAATGATCATGTTGTGGGGAAATTAAGCCAAAACATAATGAGAAGGATCTTGAATTGGACAAGATTGATGATAGGGTTTCAGATCAGGTTGAATTTGATATACAAGAGGTAGAAGCTGTGAATACTGAGCTTGAGGGTAATTGTAAGGATATGGATGCTAATAGCAAGGAGGTGGAAAATGAGGTAAGGAGTAGTGAGGAATTGGGGCAAACAAAGGTGACGTAGAGATCGACATTTGGTGAACTTGATGTTAACTGTAAGTCACCTAAGACAACTAAACTTGATGATATTACAATAGTTAATACTTCTAGTCCTCCTAAAAGTGTTAATGTTCACGATAATACAACTAGTCCATTGCTAAGTCTCGTTAGATATCTTGATAAATTGAATAACAATAAGGAATCCTTTGGACAATAAGTTGTTTCAAATACCTGCTGTACTTTCTGAAAATGGACAGGAATTTGTGATTTTTGATGAAGAAATCATAAATGAGGGTAGTAAACAATGGGAATTAGCTGCATGTGGTTATTTTGTGGGATATAGAATGACTATGCATGAATTAAGCTTTCATCTGTTCAAAATGTGGAGTAAATTTGGACTTAAACAGATTCTTAATAATGGTAATGGCACTTTTGTGTTTAAGTTCAATAATGCTCAAGGGTTGCAAACTGTGATTGAAAGTGGACCATGGATTGTGAATAATAAGCCAATGGTGGTTCAAAAGTGGAACACCAGCATAAACCTTGAAAAATTTGAACCTGAAACACTACCTATTTGGATCAAATTACTTAACCTCCCTTTAGAATCTTGGAGCACTAAAGGGTTGAGTGCTTTGGAAAATAAAATAGGTAACCACTGATAATGGATGCTATGACAACCACGATGTGCACTCAAGGAGTGGGTAGACTAGGTTTTGCAAGGGTGTTAGTTGAGGCTAAAGCATGCAAGGATTGGATGATTCAATTGATGTGTTGTATAAAAGTAGAGAGGATGGGAGCAGTTTGTAAAGAAAGTACAAGTGGAATATGACTGAAACCACCCTTGTGCTCTCACCGCAAAGTTTTGGGCACTCATTTGAAAAGTGTTTGAAAAGGGATAGAACAGGGAACAAGATAAAGAGAGTCGAGGGATGAGGAAGGATTTACACAAGCTAACACTAGAAAAGTTAACCAGAACAAAGAACAAAAGCAGATACCACCCAAGGAGAAGGCTGCATCACCTCAAAAGATGTATAAACTTGTTGAGAAACAAAATGTTAGTACTGATAATAGTAGTGAACAAAATAATGTACCAAAAGCAAATCAAAGGAAAGCATGGAATGTTAATAAAGAGGTAGTGCAAGCTGTAAGAACTACTGCAAATAGATACTCTGCTCTTAGAAGTCAAGATGAAGGAAAAGAAGTTAATCAGGATAAAGTGAATGGAGACAAGTTGAATGAGAAGGATAAAGAAACAATGACTGATTTGGTAGCTAGGAAAGTGCAACCTACTGTTGAGGTAACCGATAAATGGAGTCATATGATGAGAAGGTTTTTCAAAGATAGTTGGGAAGCAAAGTATGGAAAGGAAAGTAATCATAATAAGGGAATCTTGAATGAAAAGGAAGTATATGCAGACAAGTCTAAAATGGCTAGTTTTATGAATGAGAATGAGGTATCTGGTAGGGGTAATGGTCTTTTTACTAATTCTCAATGAATGATCTCAAGATAGCAGCCTGGAATATTAGAGGTTTGGGTACGACCTCTAAACAAACTGAAGTAAAGAATTTAATTTGGAATGAGAAACTGAGTATCTGTGCAGTGTTAGAAACCCATATGAAGAAAAATAGAATTGATAAAGTATGCTCTAATGTTTTTGGATGTTGGCAGTGGAAAAATAATCTTCATCTGAGTATGAAAGGTTGCAGGATTGTAGTGGGTTGGGATGGTAGTAATGTTAGATGTTCATTTATTCATGCTACTTCTCAAGCCATGATGTATTTGATTGAAGTTCTGAGTACTCAACAAGTTCTATATTGCACCTTCATCTATGCTGCTAACAAAGGAAAAGATAGAAGGGAGTTGTGGAAAGATCTTGTTTTGTTCAAAAGAATTGTTGGGAATGTTCCTTGGGCTATTATGGGAGATGTGAATGTGCGCTTAAACCTTAGTGATCACTCGGAAGGAATCTCACATTTTACTCAAGACATGGTTGAATTTCGTGATTGCATCAATGAAATTGAGATGGAGGATATTAATAGTTCGGGTTGCATTTCACATGGACAAAAGCTTGTTTAACCCTCGATGCTCTTGTCTTAAAGAAAATTGATAGAGTTATGGGAAATTGCGACTAGATGTCTCAAGATAATAATGCTAATGCTATTTTCTTACCTTATGGAGTTTCTGATCATAGTCCAGCCATTTTGATTATTCCTCAAGCTATGGTTAAGAAAAATAAATCCTTCAGGTTTGCTAACTATGTTGCTGATAAGCCTGAATTTCAAGAGCTTTTAAAGGAGAAGTGGAACACTGATATTCAAGGCCATGCAATGTACAAGATTGTTAAAAAGCTGAAAACCCTTAAACCTTATCTCAATAAGCTCAACTGGAACAATGGAAACTTGTTTAAAAGAGTTATTGAGTTAAAAAATAAACTCTCTCCTGTACAAGCAAAAATAGATCTTGATCCTGTGAACAAGACTTTAAGAAGTGAAGAATGTGATTTATTGAAGGAGTATAAAATTGATGTTTCTGATGAAGAAAAGCTGCTAAGGCAAAAAACAAAAGTTACCTGGCTTAACGAGGGTGATAAAAATACAGCATATATTCACAAAGTGCTCAATGGAAAAATCAATAGAAGCAGAATTATGATTATTTGTGGGGAAGATGGTACTAGACATGAGTATAAGGATGTGGCTCAACAGTTTGTTAAACATTTTGATGGTTTTCTGGGGGTCAATCCTGGTGTGAGTAGCCTGAATGAGGATGATGATAGACTTTTTGATAAGAAAGTTCCTGATGATGAAGCTGCAATTATGATAAGGGAAGTGACTGATGTTGAAGTTAAAGAGGCTTTGTTTGACATTGATGATGACAAGGCTCCTGGGCCTGATGGTTTCACTTCAAAATTTTTCAAAAAAGCTTGGTCCACTATTAAAAAGGATTTATGTGATGCTGTTAAAGATTTCTTTGTGTCAGGAAAGCTTCTTGGGGAAGTAAATGCAACTCTCATTGCTCTAGTTCCTAAATCAAGCACTCCTCAAAAGGTGTCTGACTATAGACCTATTGCATGTTGTAATGTCATTTACAAATGCATTAGCAAAATCCTAACTAACAGAATTAAGAATGCCCTTAGTTATGTGGTTGAAGAAAATCAAAGTGCTTTTATACCAGGGAGAGCAATCACTGACAATATCCTATTGACTCAAGAGCTTCTCAAAGGCTATAACTGTAAAAATGGTCCTAAAAGAGTGTCTTTTAAAATTGACATTCAAAAGGCCTATGATACAATCAATTGGCATTTTTTAGAAGTGATTATGCTCAAGTTTGGCTTTCCAAAACAAATGGTTGACTGGATTATGACTTGTATCACTAATGCAAAGTTCACCATATATGTTAATGGAGAAAGATATGGGTATTTCAATGGAGGAAGAGGGCTGAGGCAAGGGGATTGATAAGGTTTTAAAAGGTACCATTTTGAGGGTCGTTTAAGTCCTTATTTGATCACTTTGTATCCGTTATTGCTTAATATCGTTCCTTTTCACTTTTAGGTCTCGTGAAGGCAAAATCTTGGAATGGCACTTATTTGGACGAAAAGCGCGAATATATGAAGAAAATGGCCAAAGTCGAAATCATGACACTCACATCACGATTGTAGAAGGCGGCGGCGTCGGGTTCTATTTGCGGACCGTCGGAGAAAGTTGCGACGGTCGAACTCAAACTCATGTTTTCAAGAGACGGCGTCTAGTGTAAAAGAGTAGGCCGTCGCTACTCGGACGCCTAGATGCGATCCGACGACGCCGAAGTCAAGAGGACGGCGTCACGGACATAAGGTGACGCCGTCGCAAGGTTAACGTGGCCAAGACGAAACCCTAATGGCGGCGACACGGCGGCGTCACTAAACATAAGGTGGCCGTCGCAATTGTAATCTTATATATAGAATCCAATTTTTCGGTCTTTTGTGTGGAGAGTCTTTGGAGTAAAACCTAAAACCGAACCTAAGGTGTCTTGTACAAGTATTTTAGGGTTTTAACCCTATCTTACACCAAGATAAGTCTTTGCTTCATTAATTCAATTATGTCTTTGATTATTTGTGTGTATGCTTGCATGTTCTCCATGTCCCGCTAATTTATTTGTGTGTTTGCTTAGGTAGTATGAAACTTAATTATTGAATATTGATTGGTTGTTTCTTATCTTAGTTGATTAATGATCTAGTAATGCGATAGGTCATTCGTTGTGTACTTAATGCTTGATTCATCTTTGTGAACCCTAGAGTATGATTACCGAGTGATTGTAGTCTAAAACATCCGAAGAGTGCCTTAGAGTAGAGTCTATAATCTCTATGTGGATTTGTAGACAAGACCCTTTGGTAAGTTCAAAGAGTTAGGGAGAAACGCATACCCTACAACCTTAGAAACACAACGCAACTAGGAATAAGACGTGACACTCAACCATCAATAGGAGATAATTAAGAGTAATACAAACTAAGTGAACACATCTTTAAACTATCATACGAGCACACATTAATTAGACATAGACTCCCACAACCTTAGTTTAGATAATTAGATAATAGTAGAGTAATCGGTAGAAATACCAACCCCCAAATCCAATACCGAAATTGCACCTTTCCATTTTCATAAAATATAAAAGATAAAAATAATCTTCCTCAACCTTAACCTTAGCGTAGTAACTCCCTACTAGCATTCCTATTCCCCAGAGAACGATATCAATACCCGTGGCTTACCCTAATTACTACACTACAACGATTAGGTTCATCGCCTAGGGTGTTATAAAACTTGCTCAAGAAAAGGAAGTTCCTTTGACCCCGACGACGCGTGTAGCGTTATCAAGTTTTGGCGCGCCGGGGAATAGAATAGCTAGTTAGTAGTCCACCTCGTTTAGGTTTCCTTACTTGATTCCTATCAAGTAACTTTTTCTCATTTTAGCTTCCTCGTAGTCTATCCCCTTCTTTGTGCCTTTGTTCGTAAAACTTTTCCATTGACTCTTCCGTTCACCATCATGGAGAACGCGAATCCACCAAAACTTTCACCCAATCAACAAAATCCACTACATAATCTACCCTTTCCACTCCAAAATGAGATCCTGAGGTTCCAGCAACATCATGATGAATCCTTTCCTGAGGCTTGGACTCGCATTAAATATTTATTGCAAAAAGTCCTTTATCATGGTATTGACTTACTGTTTCCACTACAATTCTTTTACACTCGTATCGCCCACGAAACCCAAAGGAGACTTGACTATGTAACGGATGGGGATATTTGGGGACGTGGTGCTCGATTTGCATGGGAAACCTTTGAGATTCACGCCCAATTTAGAAGTGGAACATGGGACCCAAAAAACGAATCTTTAGACCTATTTTCAATTTGGAAACTTCGGTCGGAAAGGTTGTTTAGGAAGGAGATGATTAGAGTTGAGGTACCAAGGTGCATGTCATGGTTAGGCGCTACCACAATACAAAATGAATACATAGGTGATCTTGATAAGATGGAGGATGAGTAGAAAATCCAACCCCATCGGATAACCCACAAGTCTTACCATCACTGAGGAACACACATCGCCTATAACTTACCGGAAGAAGTAGAAGAGACTATAGGAACCCCAATTAGAGAACCTTTGGACCAAACGCCATTAGAGAATGTAGGTTTAGATGCTTGTTATCATGACCTCTCTCTTAGTCCTAGGAAGTTCCATATTTTGATGAACCGAGCCTCACTTAAAAACCTTACCCAATTTTCCGTCTTTAGATATGAATCTTGGAATTGAATTAGGCCCCAATCCACCCATCAAAATAGATAGTCCGGTAGTTGCTTGATAAAGGTGGTAGATTCTAGGCCATGTAGAGTAGAAGCCGATATAGGAGTAACCCATGACCTTACACACTTATATCACCCATTCATGGTTGATAACAAGAAACACTATGGGTTTAAACCGGTTTATTAGGTCAAGATGGATCCTTAACCATGAATCTTTTGAAGTTGGTAGAAAATGATCCATTCTTAGAGAGAAATTTGATTCTCTCGCTACACCAATAGACTTAGGTAAGGTTATAATGAATAGAGCACACTTCTTTGAGCATATAAATCACCCATCATCCTCTCCTCACGTAGCAAACTTCCACCCTAAGGGTGTGTATTGCTACTATCACCCGCACTTGAACTTAAGTGTAGGAAAACTTCCCTTTATCTCGTTAAATAAGGGTAGAGTCGCTCGTGACTCGAACAAAAACAAGCGCTTCTTGGGAGGCAACCCATGTGTATTTGTTTTCATTTTCATTTGTGTGTCGTATATCTTTTATTGATTGTTTATTCTCATGTTTAAATTTGTAAAAAGCTTTATTTTGTCTTTAACCTCGTCTTAATTACATATAAAGGTATTTTACATAAGGGATAAGTGTAGGGAGGATTACACGCGTTTTCAAAAGAAACGTAAACATGAGAATTTCAATTAATTAAAAGATATATATGTGTGTTTGTTCGAGTCAAATGCTTGTATCGAGTCATAATGGATGTTTTGCGTGAAATTTTTCCAGATTTTAAAGATAAAATTTTCCGAATTTTTCCGAAAATCGCACAGTTTCGTCATGATAACTTTGACGCGTCAGATCGCAACTGACGGCGTCGGGAAGGAGCAAAACAATGATTACTTTTTCTCGTTTTCGAGCTACTTATAATTTTTGGAATTTTATAGGTCTTAATTTTCCGTAAATTCAGTAAACATCCATTCCACAAGCATTATATCTTATTTAAGTCCGAATTACATCTTGTTGTGATTTTTCTTTGTTCGGTTTGATGCGTTGGGTTGTTTGTTTTCTTCAAGTGTGCGGTGTTTAATTTATCAAGAAGAAGTTACATAAGATTGAGGAGCTTTTCACGCATAAATTCTTCTTGGAAAGGATTTAACCACTACTTCACACACGTATCCTACCGAGCTAATCGGGGAGTACTAGTTTCTTTCGTTTTAATTACCTTCCAATTATCATAACTTTGATACTTTCGGGGAACATTGGGGACAATGTTCGGTTTAAGTGTAGGGAGGAAAATAAAACGGAACTTTGAAACTATGCTTATCCTTGATTATTTGCTTTGTCCAATTGTATTTGCGTAATAAACCATGAGAAAATGTCGGTTAGGGTAATTTTGGCACCAAATTTAAAATTTTTATGACATATAGGGTGGGCCATTAGTCTTAACAAAAGCGCCTCATGGATAGGAAGTTGCATGACTAGCACAAAAACCCTTTACCACCCAAATTCCACCCAAAATGTGAGGATCGCCTTAGATTAGTAGGAATTAAAGCATTCATCTTTAATGCTTAGAGTGTGAACCGTAGTATATTAGATTCTAGAACTTGTTTTGTGATGCATTCGAGATCGCAAGTGAGGCTACACTTGTGTAGTTAGGAATAACTAAATGATAAGAGGCATTAGGATAAACCCTTGTTTGATACCGTAATATAATTACTTCTTCCACATTGGTTGAGTAATTCCCCACACCCTTTGCGTTGTACTCATCTTTAGTACACGATACCCTAGTGAACCCCTCGAGCCTATCCTTTTCGCGGTTCTCGTGATATTTCGGTTTTCCGAATATCAATGAAGACATTGTTTACACCCCACCCCAAATATACACCCAAATCGCCTTAGCCTACCCCTTATGCACTCACTTTTAGTGCAATTATTTGTTATCACCCTAAACCCTTAGTTCAATTATCTAGTTGCTTGCATAAGTTGCTAAGTCGAGTCATATCCTTTGTATACAGTTTTGGGATGATTGGGATTCATGGGAAAAGTTAAAGTTTATGAAATGACGGGAAGGGAACGTTAAATTCAAATTCCCTTTGTTTGTGTAATAATGTACCCCAAGTGTTTTGATCTTTTCAAATCGGGTCAAATTAGTGTTAGAGTAATAAAAACTCAAGTGTAGGGATGTCCCTGTAAATCCCTAGTATTTTGATGTTATCTTAGAGGATGGTAGAGTAAAAGTGTATGAAAAAAAAAAAAAAAAAAAAAAAAAAATCGAAAAAAAAAAAAAGAAAAGAGAAAAAAAAAAATAGAGTGATTAAAAAAAAAAAAAAAAAAAAAAAAAAAAAACATACAGGCTACCATCCTACATCTATCTTTTAATTTATGTTTGTTTATTTCAGTTATCTAGAGTTTAGAGTGTCGAGTCTTGGCTTAGCAACGCCATTCTTCATATGCATTTAACATAAAGATTTTGACTTACCACCACTAAATAGCCTATCCCACCAAACCCTTATTTCCCTACCGTAAGCCTAACATTACAACCCTTTAAAGACCTCTTTGATAGTCTTTCCTAGGTGCTTACGCCAAAGCGATGGAGGTTTGATCTATTCTCAAGCCTATGGTAATCTATGTACTAGGACCGGTTAATGAGTGTTTATCTTCCATTTCCTATATTGTTATATTTCATTTATACACCTGAGAGAGATGTGAGTATCCAAACACCCCATGTGAGGTGCTAGTATGTAATTTCGTGCTTGTTATGACTTTTATGGGCTTATATGTGTTGTGGACCGTTTTGAATTAATCTTGAATGACCCCTAACTTACAAATCAATTGGCTAAAAGCACATTTGCTTGAGGACAAGCAAATAACAAGTGTAGGGATATTTGATAAGGTTTTAAAAGGTACCATTTTGAGGGTCGTTTAAGTCCTTATTTGATCACTTTTGTATCCGTTATTGCTTAATATCGTTCCTTTTCACTTTTAGGTCTCGTGAAGGCAAAATCTTGGAATGGCACTTATTTGGACGAAAGGCGCGAATATATGAAGAAAATGGCCAAAGTCGAAATCATGACACTCACGATCGGCCGATTGTAGAAGGCGGCGGCGTCAGTTCTATTTGCGACGCCGTCGGAGAAAGTTGCGACGGTCGAACTCAAAACTCATGTTTTCAAGAGACGGCGTCTAGTGTAAAAGAGTAGGCCGTCGCTACTCGGGCTGCCTAGATGCGATCCGACGACGCCGAAGTCGAAGAGGACGGCGTCACGGACATAAGGTGACGCCGTCGCAAGGTTAACGTGGCCAAGACGAAACCCCAATGGCGGCGACACGACGGCGTCACTAAACATAAGGTGACGCCGTCGCAATTGTAATCTTATATATAGAATCCGAATTTTTCGTCTTTTGTGTGGAGAGTCTTTGAGTAAAACCTAAAACCGAACCTAAGGTGTCTTGTACAGTATTTTAGGGTTTTAACCCTATCTTACACCAAGATAAGTCTTTGCTTCATTAATTCAATTATGTCTTTGATTATTTGTGTGTATGCTTGCATGTTCTCCATGTCCCGCTAATTTATTTGTGTGTTTGCTTAGGTAGTATGAAACTTAATTATTGAATATTGATTGGTTGTTTCTTATCTTAGTTGATTAATGATCTAGTAATGCGATAGGTCATTCGTTGTGTACTTAATGCTTGATTCATCTTTGCGAACCCTAGAGTATGATTACACGAGTGATTGTAGTCTAAAACATCCGAAGAGTGCCTTAGAGTAGGAGTCTATAATCTCTATGTGGATTTGTAGACAAGACCCTTTGGTAAGTTCAAAGAGTTGGGAGAAACGATACCCTACAACCTTAGAAACACAACGCAACTAGGAATAAGACGTGACACTCAACCATCAATAGGAGATAATTAAGGAGTAATACAAACTAAGTGAACACATCTTTAAACTATCATACGAGCACACATTAATTAGACATAGACCCCACAACCTTAGTTTAGATAATTAGATAATAGTAGAGTAATCGGTGAAATACCAACCCCAAATCCAATACCCGAAATTGCACCTTTCCATTTTCATAAAATATAAAAGATAAAAATAATCTTCCTCAACCTTAACCTTAGCGTAGTAACTCCTACTAGCATTCCTATTCCCAGAGAACGATATCAATACCCGTGGCTTACCCTAATTACTACACTACAACGATTAGGTTCACTGCCTAGGGTGTTATAAAACTTGCTCGAAGAAAAGGAAGTTCCTTTGACCCCGAACGACGCGTGTAGCGTTATCAGGGATCCCATTTCTCCTTATATTTTCACTCTAGTCATGGAAATGCTGAACTTGATTCTTAAGGATGAGATTAGGCAGATGAGAGCTTTCAAATATCATTTTGGATGCAAACAATTAAAGATCACCCATCTATGTTTTGCTGATGACTTGATTATGTTATGCCATGGTGGAGTGGAATCTGTTCATACTCTTAAGAAAGCTCTCAACAAGTTTAGTGATGTTTCAAGTGTTCATCCTAATCAAGGTAAATGCACTATGTTTTGTGGCAGTCTAGATGGAGATACTATTAGAGCTATAAGCAGCATTATGCCTTTCAAAGAAGGTAAGCTTCCAGTGAGATATCTAGGTGTCCCATTGGTTACCAAGAAAATTGGAGTTGCTGATTGCAAAATTCTGGTGGATAAAGTCCAAAGCAAGCTAAATGATTGGAAAAATAAAAGTCTTTCTTATGCAGGAAGAGCTCAGTTAACTTCATCTATTCTGTCATCAATGCAATTATACTGGGGTTCTGTGTTTTTGCTCCCTAAGACTGTGGTTAATGATATTGAGACTTTATTCAAGAAATTTCTTTGGAACAGTGGTGACAGTTGTAAAGGTAAAGCAAGAGTTGCTTGGATTGATGTGTGCAGGCCTAAAGATCAAGGTGGGCTGGGGTTTAAACCTTTGGACTTATGGAATAAAACTTTACTCTCAAAACATCTATGGAATGTGGCTTCAAGGAAAGAATCTCTTTGGGTCAAGTGGATAAATGTGGTTAAACTTAAAAACAGAAGTGTTTGGGATGTGGCTACTGATAAGAATGATAGTTGGTTTTGGAAGTGTGTTTTAAGCCTAAGAGATTGGGTTGGAAAACATATGAGATATCAAGTTGGGGATGGAAAAACAATTAGTGTATGTCATGATAAGTGGCATAATGATCTTACATTAGCCACATATATCAGCAAAAAAGAGGTATACTATGCTGGTTTTCATGATGATACTAGACTAATTGATGTGGTTGTAGATGGTGGATGGAAATGGCCTATGCACTGGTTAGTCAAATACCCTCAATTAAACAATATTCCTGTTCCTGTGCTTAATAACAGTTCTGATAAGCCTGTAAGAAAGGTAATTCTAAGAAGTTCACCATTAGTACAATTTGGATTGATGTGAGGGAAGACATTGATCAAGTTGGCTGGAAGAACCTTGTATGGCATTCTCATAGTGTACCAAAACATACCTTCATTCTATGGCTTGTTGTTAGGCAAAAATTGTGTACTCAGGATAAGTTGCAGAGATGGTACCCCAACAATATATATGAATGCAGCTTGTGTGAGAAAGAGTTGGACTCACACAATCACTTGTTTTTCAAATGTGAGTTTACTATGCAGATTTGGAAGTCTATCTGTAAGATTGCTAAGATTAGTTCAACAGGTAGTACTTGGGAAGGAATTGTTAATAAATTGAGTATTGAAGCCAATGGCAGGGGGATATGGGAGGTTATTAAAAAGCTATGTCTTGCTGCCACAGTTTACTACATTTGGCAAGAGAGGAATTGCAGAATTTTCACTAGCCAAAAAAGAAGTGCAGATGACATGGTTAAAGTAATATGTGATGAAATCAAGGCAAAAATGGTATCAATCAGGGTCAAGCAAACTACAAATGTTCTCAATGCTGAAGCTAGCTGGAACATCAAGTTTGATAGGAAAAATTAAGATATGTTTGGAAACATGTTGGATCAAGAACTACATGAGATTTGACTGTGAGACAAGGGAATTAAAGGAGTACTTGGAGCTTGCAGATGTGTTGAGGAGACATAAGGTTGACATTGCGTGCTTTCAGGAGACTAAATGGAAGGGATCAAGCACGAGGGAGGTTAACGGCTTCAAGCTCTGGTACTCCGGCTCTAGGTCAGCGAGAAACGGAGTTGGTGTTATTTTGGCGGCAGGGCTCAAGGATAATGTAGTGCAAGTGACCCGGAGTAGCGATAGGATCATGGCGATTACTTTGGTTATCAATGGGGAGACCGTCAACGTTATCAGCGCATACGCACCTCAGGTGGGCCGGAGTGAAGCAGAGAAGAAGAGTTTTTGGGACGATCTCGATGAGCTTGTGAGGGAGTGCCCGTTGGATCGGCATTTGTTTATAGGTGGTGACTTGAACGGCCATATTGGTGCGGACGCAGATGGCTACGAGGAGATTCACGGAGGGTTCGGCTTCGGAGTTAGGAATGACGAAGGACGATCAATTTTAGAGTTTGCTACCGCCCACGACTTGGTAGTAGCGAAGTCTTTCTTCAAGAAGAGGGATGTTCACTTAATCACTTTCCGGAGCGGGGGTCACAACACCCAGATTGACTATCTGTTGGTGCGAAGAAATGATCTTTCTAAATGCAGGGACTGTAGGGTTTTCCCAGGAGAGACTTGCTCATCTCAACACAAATTGGTAGCAGCTGACATGATTTTCGAGAGGCATCAACCAAGGAGATTAGTGACCGGGTTACCGAGGATTCTCTGGAAGAATTTGAACGGTGAGGCGGCAGAATTGTTTAGAGTGAAAGTCTCAGAGGGACTTGCTACTTAGTCGGATGATTTGGCTGCTAGAGACGCGGACAAGTTGTGGGGCACTCTTGCAGGAAGTATCCAAGATGCAGCAAAGGAGTCCCTTGGGGTGGCTAGAGGAACATCGAGGTCCCAACCGGCCAACAGAGAATCTTGGTGGTTTTGCGAGGAAGTGCAATCCAAAGTCGCCGAGAAACAATCTAGGTTCAGAGAGCTTATGTTGTGCCGAGAGGGTGGCTGGCGGACATTATCATGCGTAAGAGAGGTATAAAGTTGCTAAAGAGAAGCGAAAAAGCGTTAGCTCGCAAAGGACAAGGCGATGAGGATTTTTATAAGAAGCCGGACTCCATAGGGGCCAACGACATTTTCAGGATCGCTAAATCCCGAGAGAGAAGAAAGAGGGACTTAGGATGCGTTAAGTATATCAAAGATGAAGGAGGACAGACCATTGTGAACGTAGAGGATATCAGGAAGAGATGGGGAGAGTACTTCTCCTCTCTTTTCAATGTAGGAAGGGCTGAAGACAGCGCGGAACAAGAGAACCTTAGCCAACGAATAGAGTCCTACTATTCGAGGATTAGTCAACCAGAAGTGAAGATCGCACTACAGAAGATGGGAAGAAACAAAGCGGTAGGGCCAGACCAAATCCTCATAGAAGCTTGGAGGTGTCTGGGAGATAGGGGGTTATATTGGTTGGCATGCCTCTTCAACAAGATCTTCTATGGGGATAAGATGCCAGAAGAATGGAGACTCAGTGAAGTCATCCCCATCTACAAGAATAAGGGAGATGTTCAAGTGTGCAGCAATTATAGGGGCATTAAGCTTCTCAGTCACACCATGAAACTTTGGGAGAGAGTTATTGAGAGAAGGTTGAGAAGGGAGACGAGGGTGTCAGAAAACAAATTTGGTTTTATGCCAGGGAGGTCCTCGATTGAGGCTATTCACCTCCTCAGAAGTCTCATGGAGAAGTATAGAGAAAGACAAAAGGACTTGCATATG
This sequence comes from Chrysanthemum lavandulifolium, assembly GCA_022545495.1. Taxonomy (NCBI): domain Eukaryota; kingdom Viridiplantae; phylum Streptophyta; class Magnoliopsida; order Asterales; family Asteraceae; genus Chrysanthemum; species Chrysanthemum lavandulifolium. The sequence continues at coordinate 233,534,593 of CM040243.1, read as the reverse complement.
GCGTTCATTGATCTTGAAAAGGCTTATGATAGCGTGTCGCGCGAACTGATTTGGAGAACTCTTATCGACAGAGGAACCCCAAATAGATACGTGAGAGTCATTAGGGATATGTACGAGGTGCTAAGACTGTGGTACGGTCCACGATGGGGACCTCGAGTTTTCCTGTGGAAGTTGGGCTCCACGAGGATCCGCCATTAGCCCCTACCTTCGCCTTGATTCTAGATGAGTTAACTAGAGGGATACAAGAGGGAATCCCGTGGAAAATGATCTTTGCTGATGACATTGTGTTGGTGGCAGCATCGGCGGAAGGGTTAAATACCAGAATTGAGCACTGGAGGGAGGCTCTTGAAGACAATGGCCTTCGGGTGAGCAGGAAGAAGACTGAATACCTGAGATGTGACTTTGGGAGGATTGAGCCAGGTCACCACGAACAAATTGATATTCATATAGGTGACCAGATCCTGACACCCAAGGAGTCCTTTAGATACCTGGGATCGGTAATACATAAATCAGGGAGGATAGATGAGGACGTAACCCACCGGATTAGAGCGGGGTGGGCGAGATGGAGGGCGGCTTCAGGAGTCCTTTGCGACAGGAACATCCCATTTAAGTTAAAGGGAAAATTCTATAAGGTGGCGATTAGACCGGCTATCTTGTACGGCTCTGAATGTTGGCCCATATTAAAGCGCATGCTAATGTGGTAGATGTGGCGAACCGAGATGCTAAGATGGACCGTGGTAAAACCTTGCTTGACATGATCCCGAACGGAGTTTTCAGAGCTAAACTTGAGGTCGGGAATATTGTTTCGAAAATGAGAGAAGGAAGGTTGAGGTGGTTCGGACATGTCAGGAGGAGGCCACAGTCAGCGCCAGTTAGAAGGGTCGAAGCGCTTGATGTAGATGGCGTGAGAAGGAGAGGCAGACCCAATATCAGGTGGGAGGATAGACTTAAGCTTGACATGACGGAGCTTAGTTTGACCGAGGACATGATCTCATATAGGAAGGGGTGGAGGGATAGAATTAGGATTTTTGGGTAGTGGTGCTAGGTGCTTGACTGTTTTGCAGGTAGTGGTGCTAGGTGCTTGGCTTTTAGGTGTCCCCTTTTAGCATCCTTGCGTGTGTTTTTTGTGGACTCTCTTTTGCTTTGCCGTAGTCTTAGGCCCCATGCGTGGTTTGCGTTGCTCTGTTGTTTCCCCCTTAGGTTTTGCCTGCTTTGTCTTGCCCCTTGCGTTTGGTTTTGGTGCTACGTGTTTTTTTACTTTAGCTTTTTGCCTCGTGTGCTTCCTTGCTTGGCTATGTGTTTCCCCCTTTTGTTGGTCTGCTTTTGGTGTGCCTGGGCTTTTGGTTTTATATCTGTTGCGCTTTGCTATTGGCTTTTTTTTTTCCGGTGTGCTTGTGCGTGGTTCTTTTTCCTGTATGCGTGGTTCTTTTCATGTATGCCCTGTATGCCCTGTTTGCTTGTTTGCTTGCTTTCTTTACTTCGCTTTTGCTTTTTTGTTTTGTCGTATGCTATATCTATCCTTTCGCACTAGCACATGCACTTGCCGGAGGTCTCGTTGGAAAGCAGTCTCTACACACGGGTTTACCACCGTGTAGGGTAGGATCTGCTCTCATTTTACCTCCCATACCCCCGCCTAGGCGGATTGGGTTTGTTGTTGTTGTTGGAAAAGTATGAAGTTTGTATGTTTGGGATTTGGATTTTAAAGGAAAGTATGGATCTGGTTGGCAAATGGACAAGAGCAATTAGTCAAAATTATTATGCTTTTATCAAGTCATTACAATGGATAGTTACCTTGTATCTTGGAGTCCTAATTGGTGTGACTGTACCTATTATAGTCTTATTGTTGTTTCAGCCTGGCCTTGGGAGGAGACTGAACAACAATGGTTGGCTAGATAGGAGGTCTAATTAAATATGGATGTACCATAAAGTAGGGACTATCATTGTGAAGGGTAAATGGCTGTGGGACAGTGCATGATGGGTGTAATAGAGAGGAATGAAAGATGATCCTTCTTGGTCCAATCAATGCACTGTCAAGGAGGAAATGATGGTCATCATGAAGGGAGTGTGTTCTCAAGCAACTAAAGCCTTCCATTGAGAGAGAAATGTAGGTTTTCTTGGCAGAGCCCCCCATGGATGGGATATGGGTTCCTAGTGATGCCTCTTTCCATCTCTATCTTGTCTACTGTGGTGGAAGGTTGAGTAGCTTGATAGAATGGAATAGAGGAAATGTAGCTAGATGGTAGGTGCTATAAAGGTGAGTTGATAACAAGTGTTGTTGAGATAGAAGGAAGTGTTCTGATGAAGTTTGGAAGATGGTTCAGTAATCATCTTTGCTAGTTCTATTAGACATTGTGATGTCTGATATTGAATAAATCTTGTATAGGTTCACCTTTGCGCAAAAAAAAACATACTATGTTCTTGTATTACATTTTCTTATAGACGATTATTTGATTCCAATTATTCAGATGCAAAATATATATTTAAAACGCAATCTTAAACAATCCCATAATAAACTTAATTTTCGTTTCCAATTAATAGTTAATTCACATGAGATCAGAAATTTCATATGCTTACTGGAATTTTTAGATAACAAGTCATATATCTTTGAAAATGATAACATTTTTTGGCAACGGATATTACATTTTCCAGTCACTAAATACATTTATGCATGTCGCTACTCGCTAGGATAGTCGTATAGACTAAACTGGCTCGTAGCAACATGCTCAACATTATTACTGAAATAATATATAGGCCTCTTAATATAGGAAATGAATGAATCAATCTCCTTTCGAGATACACTATCCTCCTCCACCGATCTACGGACTGTGCGGCCCAAGTCTGCTGCCCTCTTCCGCATCTTCTCAGTTCTCCCCTTCACTTGAATCCATTAACCTCCTAATAACATCTTCCACGACCACTGACGTCACCAACTTGTCTCTATGCGCCCAATCCAGCACCACCAATCCAATTAAAAGAAACTCAGTAATGAAAAAAGCATTTCGTGGCTGATCAGAATGCATTGGCCAAGTGGCTAATGGTACGCCCATTGATATACTCTCCATACTCGAGTTCCATCCACAATGACTCATAAATCCACCGGTCGCCAAATGTGCCAAAATCTCCATTTGTGGTGCCTAACTCCGCTCCACAAATCCTCGCCCTTTCACCCGCTCTTCAAATCCGTCTGGTAACTCAATCAGCTTATCCTTTGTCACCAAACACATCTCATTTGTCCGCGGCTCGCGCTACCCATATAAACCTCTGTTGGCTCTTCTCTAATCCAATAGCAAGCTCTGTAATTTGTTCATCACTAAATGTCGTTGTTGTCCCAAAAGATACATAAACAACCGAATTAGGAGGCCGCAAGTCCAACCACTGCAAGCATCTTTGACGGTCTTCCGAAACCGTTACAAATGTTTTGTCACCCGGGTTAATCGGCCCGACTGCCCATATCTTCTTTTCCCGTTTATTAATACTACTAATCTCATATGTCTCTAGGTACTTAATATATTCACCTTCAATAACTCTTGACGAATCAAACAAAGTACCAACTTGGAAACCTTCATGCAGTTGTTGAAGTTTCACGAACTCTTGAAACTCGGGTGATAAGCATTCGTCTTGAGACGGGAGTCTGTTCATCTTTTCTACAAGATCCGAGGAGAACGGCCCCTATACGGACTTCCACATTGAGCAAAACGAGTTGAAAGCAGATAAAGGACTAAATATGTACGTCTCGACATTTGCTATGTTATTCACATCCTGAACAACATACGACATCATAAAGTCATGCACAACAACAACTCTCAAGGCCACTTTAGTTAAAGAACGTACCAGGTCCGTAACTGGACCTCGGAGATGAAGAGTTGATTCGAAAGCAGGCTGTAAATGGGCCGGGAAGCGGTTCGAAGTGTTGGGAGATGGAGAAGTGAATGAAGGTGTTGGAAGTTGATGGAAATGGATTATGTTCGAGAGAGTACAATATTGGAGGCGTGACTTTATTTGGTTGATATGCATGGTTGTGTTAACGTAGTGAATAGGGATGCTGTAAGTTGATATAAGTTGAGACATGTATGCGAACTGGTTAAGATGACCATGAGCTACAAACGGCACCATCACTACTACTATCTCGTCTCCGGTCATTTTTGGGATTCGTATATTGTCTTGTTTTTTAAGATGATTAGTGCTCCAATACAACAAGTGGTGCATTTGTTTATATCTGAGCAGCGATAAAGTTTATGAGATTAAATTAAAGCGAAAATTACCTAGGAGGCCTCTGCACGGACCACTTGTCCTGCAGAGGTCTTATTTTTTTCCAATATCCAAAAAGGCCACCTATTTCGTTTCAAATTAGCAAAGAAATCTTTGTAGGACACGTGTCAACATCACGTTCAATATAACTGGAAAAAAGTACTTCAAAGCAAATTTGAGGAGAAATTTTACACAACGGGCCCCACCACTATCTTTTATTTGACAAAGCATACCATTTCGCTGCACATTTGAAGCGAGATTATCACACCTAAATTCATATTGTATCTTATTCATATTATTTTGTTGAATATTTCACACACTTTGAGACACAATATTACATTCATGTTAACTCTATTTTTTAACATTTTTGAGTTCGCTGGAAAAAATATCATCAAGGACAACGCAAAGGAGAAAATGAGTAAAGTTTTATACAACATTTACATTTCAAATAACGTGAACAAAGACTGAAAATATCGTCAACTTATTACATAAAAAACCATACAAACCCTAAAACAAAATAGTTTCATTGATGCTTAAGTACATATATCTTTTTAAGTATGTTAACACCCCTTAAACTATCATTTACTTGATAAAAGAACACGTACCCATCCAATATTTGAGCATGTGTTTTGTGTAAAAATAGTTTAAAGTAAGAAATTTACAAGTATATAAGGCAATATTAACACCTCATTTTTGTTTGTATATAAAAGTAACTAGTCTCATGACCCGGCCGATGGCCGGGCTAGTTTCAAGTATATTATTTGTTATAATTTAGTAACGTGTAGTTCCATGGCCTGATAATTTAACGTGAATGAATGATTTTCCTATGTTACTATAATAACTTGTAAAATGGTAAAAAGATGATTGATACTTAAAATTATTGATAACAATGGGTTGCAAAAATTTCAAAAAGCCTACTTATTACAAACATGAACCAACAACCTACTTATTACAAACAGGAATAAAAAATTATAAGTGCATGGTGATTGCAACTTTAAACAATCTACTTTTGTGGCAATCTGTTCAAAATGAGTGTCATAGTCAAAAGTGGACATCAATTCAAAATATGGCCTATAATCATGGATTTCTTGCACAATGATCGTGAGAAATCTTTCAGTTGATTTTTGTGAAGTCTTTTGATTATTACAACTACCTTGCCATTGTCAAGCAAGACCTTTCACCATTTAAAATCTTTATTCACTCATTGGTGATCCATCAAACCTTTCCAACCAATCACACAATAGCCTACCACCTCTTTAAATGTTTGCTCTCCAATATCATGATGAATTGCACCACTCCTGTCTCCAAGTTATAGCTCCATACCTGGAATACAAAATCAATAATAATTCACTATTTTCTATATAACAATTATTAAAGGGAAAAAGTGTAACTTTGTAAGTGAATGAGCATATAGAACCTAGAGCTTCTTAATTATATATTTTAGAAAATTTCCTAAAAATCTATTTAAAAAATAATAATTTTTTAATTACACAATGGTATTTCTATAATTGTAAAATAGCAAAACTGAAGAATGTACAAAAAAACAGTTCACACATGCCAACCTGTCCACAATTTGACCCGTGGTGTTGTGTATGGAAGATTGGCTATAAGTAGATACATAAGATACTTAATTCAAAAGCAACATTGAAAACATGTAAGTGTAAAATTCTTGAATATATACTCACAATCATAGGATAAGGTATCAACATAACTAAATGGGTCGATTAGTGCTACATAGAGCGACACATTAGATTCAGCATGAATCCAAACAATGCTATGTGGTGCGAGGTTCATGCATAACGCTCAATATTTCTAACATGTATATTGCCTGTAGTAAAATATTGTGAATGCAATGATATAAGTTTTGAAATCATACTTGACAAATGATTTAGACCTCAAACATAAAGCTAAAAATGAATAGTAACATTGTTCTCTGCTGATTCAACATTAACTTCATCATCAATAAATTAATCAATCTTAACAGCTTTTCCATTATCCTTCTTCACCCTCGTCTCTGCGGATTTCTTTTCAGTCACCCTAGTTGAGCATCTCGTGTTGTATGCTTTCTGCACATCAGTCTCCTTTTTCACAGCATCCACCTTTCTCTTGGTGTACATCAATGTAGGCTCCACTTTCTGATCCACCACACCCTCTTCATCCGCCTCCTCTTCGCACTCATCCAGTTGGCTGCTTACATTCCGGCAAGAGGAAGTTTCAATAGCCTTCCTCCTGGAGCTCGAGATAGCAGGTGTTTTGAGCATCTCGTTCTTTGATTCCTCTGCGGCGATAGTTACAGTACCAAACAACTTTCTCATTTTCGGTTGTTTTCTTTTGTCGAGTAGATGTCCTGCATCGGGTTTGAGGAGCCTTAGGCGAGAAAACCTCAACCTTTTCTGCTTGTTGAACCACATCACCTGCCTCGGGTTGAGAGACATGACATTCAAATACTCCTCAATACCGTCAACCTATACCCAATTTAATACAGATTGAAATCAGTGACATGTTATATGCACATAAATAACACACTCAACTAAAACACTCTGAGCTATGTTAACCTTAAAAAATTAACCACATCAAATACAACATAACACGATAAAAACACTATGGACATATATACAAGAGAACGACAACTATTTCGCACATCAATAAATAACCAAATCAATCACTGTGTCATTAATCAGCTTGTAAATTTTACACCAAAATAAGTTGCAGACCAAAATTTATTAAACCTGACAAATTGGTAATAATTCATACACACAGTTTTCTTACTGGATCTTCATATGACTGTTCTTGGAATCGATAATTGTTCATATGCACATGAATCCATTTTCAAAACAACTATCTAACATAAACAACTATTATTCAGGATGTTTATATAGCAAAAATCGCCACTAAACCTACTAATTAACGCGAACAACTGGTTCTGATATCAATACAGCACAAAATCAATAACTGTTTGTCATATGCACAACAATTTAAAATACATAAAATCATTACCAAATTATTTCATCAAAATCAACACGGGACTACTTTCTAGACTACTTCTATATAACAAATCGCCACAAATATCGATTTCTTAAATCACAACAAAACAAAATAAATCACATCAGTCCAATTTCTAATTACATACACATTAAATTAATAACTGTCGATATGCATAGTAATCTACTCATTCCCCTCAACACATACAACGTATCCTACAACTCCGACAATGAAAATTTTATTTTACTTTTCTTATCATTCGATGTCGTCAAACTCCTCAACTTCTTCCCTAATTCTCCATAACTAACCATCCTAACCAAACACCATTTTTTATTACCTCGTTTCTCAATGAAGCGTAAGCAACAATGACATGAGATAATCTCACCACTTTGTAGCAAATCCGCTCTTAAAAGGATAGCTTAATTTTGCAGAATCAACGACTAACAAAGAAATCCTATCTTATTGTAAAATTGAAAGACATGGTTGAAGATGACCTAATATAAAAAGAACCATCAATGACAACACTTTTAGCAATTTTTTATGTAAAAAAATATGTTTAAAAACATGTAGCCACTCTAACTGTCATAAAGTAATGTTTAACATAGAGTGCACTGACCTTGCTAATGAGTAACTTTCATTGAACTCACGACGCCGCTGTTAATATTATAGCAATAAGAGCCAGATGATCTGTGTTATGTGCGACCTGCCAACTGAGCCCAACCGCATTTTTTTACGAAAATTTAGATACAAATTCCTGCATTAAAGAGCAACAAAAATATTAATAGATGTTTATGAAAGTCTACAATTAATTCCTATATTGCTTAATATACCTGAGAGTTTATCTAATCCTTATATATTGCTTAACAAAAATATTACCAGAACGTCTCTCCCGTTTTCAAAACGACTCTTTTTGGTTTATCTAATCTATCAATCCTTATATATTCATGTTTTCGAAACACTTGAGACGTTTAGTTATCTTATAATACAGCTTTAAACCGCACATCTCTACACTATCTTCTACAACTAATTGCCTAATTTTAATTGATTGAATACCATATAAAACATAAACAATAAATCACTGAATTACCTCTGGCCGTTGAACGTTTGAGTCTATGATTTTCATGTAGACCACTACAGGTTGCCGCTTCCCGTTTGTTTGTACCAAAAACAACACCAACCATTATTATGTTATAAACTAAGCCTTGGCCGCTACATTGTTCGAAAGAAAAGAAACTGCTAGGTATTTATGGTGCAAGAATTTTATAGTTACCTGATCTATAGGGTGGCTGACTTCAGACAAATGTTCATGTAAACATTACAACTTACTGTAACATGTCAAACTGCATGGGCACGATCTATGAGGAACTCCTGCAACTGTCATGAGAAAAAGGGATCACCCATAATGTGGATAATTTTATCTTTCTTAATAAGAGTACTCACTTCTGGCAGTAGCTTTCTGAGGTCAACAAAAGTTGACGGTAAGTCATGGTACTTGAAAAGATGATTATTATAAGAATCAAACGGTATTATAGATGTACTTACATAAGCGGCACCTCCGACTCTTGAAAGATACCAAGGGGTCTTTCGCTCTAACCCGCATTGCAATTCGGCTATCTAACCAACCCGTATGTATTTTATTCTCTCTATAATCCGGAGCCTAAAATAGAGATTGTACATGTTAAGACTTTCAATAGAAACACATGCACATACACGCAGATAAACGTGCCTAAAAGGAGGTCAAGAGACGTAATCTGTAGTACCTTGGTTGTATCGCCTCATGAGTTAATCTGTAGTACCTTGGCTTCATGATTCATAACTACATAAACCGATCTAATCAAGTATCTTCCTGTACAAAAATGGAATGAATTAGGACACAAGCCTACAATCAAGAGTAGCTACATTAATCATATCACATTCTTACCTCTCCTGGATTTCCTTGCACGATTTCTTGAGAGATTCATGATCTTTTGCAAGTTCTACATTAATCTCTAAACAAAAGACAATAAAAAAAAAGTGTCTTGTTAAATTCTCATAGTATCTAATGATGGAATAATGACACCGAAAAGCCACATTTACTGTCACAAACTTTTTCATCCAACACATTATTCCGTTTGAATTGTGTACACAGTTTCAAGCGCTTCAAATATTCCATGAGCCTATAAAATATACAACATAAACTCATATGGCCCTCAGAAAGATAAGTCTAAATTTGTTAGTTCCATACCTGTTCACCAATGCCAAGTGAATCTCGAACAAAAGACATACGTATTATCTGCAACGTAGTGGAACTTGTGTTCTCAGCAACCACCATAAAAGTTCTAATCCTTGAATTTTTAGATGGTAGGTCCATATAACAGAACTCCCTATAGATTAAGACAGAAAAAGAGAATTTAATACAATAGTTTTAATGCATATGTGAACACATTTATGGAATGAAGATATCTGGATAATTTCAAGCTCAGAAAAATAGTAGAAACTTCAGATTACCTCCTTAATCTCCTTGATTTGTTGGTCAATCCCACCAGGTTTTGGTTCATGCCCATTCCAAAAACATAAGTCTTTTATAAGACCAGCCACATCTGTAAAACCATAAAACATCAGAGACATTTATTTAAAATGTAAGCACTAATTCTAGGATTTTTAGCTAGTCAAATATGTTATTCACCAATGGTCAAGGTCTGTAAACAGTATAGGTAGTAACTTCTATAAGTTACGGACTTGGTTAAACTAAACACAGTAAACAGAAAATTATCATCGTCGCATGCATTATATTCCATGCAACACATAACCAAACTAATAACAATAGCTCTCATTTCAAACAACTTTATAACTGATATATTACTAAATAAGGAATACCCTTTCCGATAACTCTTGCATTTTTTAACAAATACATAGGAAGCTAAACCTGGTTTGCAATTAGCAATATAACCTTCAAATGTTGGATTTAAAAAGTTCTGGTCCAACCCACCTATTTCGACCCATTAGGCCTTGTTTCCGCGAGATACCACTTGTTGGTTGCCGTGGTGAGACACAACATTAAAGATCTAAAGAGGTCCTAAATTATGATTAGCTAAACTTTACAATGTTATTACAGCTATCTTAAAATGGTCAAATGGGTTAAATGAAACAAAAATGCCAATGGCTCTTACAATCGATATGACCATCATTCTCATACCATACAACTGATTGAAATTGCAATAACCACATAAATTTATTTGTGGGCCGTGCTTAATTTCCATTCATTAAATAAAGTTAAATATTTCTTAAAGAAATGTCATTTTGAACTGGTGATTCTGTTAGCGCGTTACTATAATGCAAGTTGTAAAAAGTCGTCACATCTGAAAATAATGACAAGGGTACCTTGCTTAGCACTGGGTAAGTACTCTAACACCGAATTGTCCAATCATGCTAACATCAACACCAGCAGTGATGGCTTCCATGAACTCCTTGGTTCCGGATCTAGCAATAGTACCCCAAGTTGTCCACCAAATGTGAAGCATGAATAAAAAGATCAAGATAGCCATACCTGATGCAGGGCCTTTGATTTCCTTTCCATACTCTGCAAATACGACTTCAGTTATGATCATAAATTGACCAAAACTAAATTCAGTTAGTACTTACCACATAGATCAAAAGTCAGAAGAATTGACAATACATACCATGCGAACATATTTGATCCCCTAAAAAAAATTCCCCAAATTTCCAAAATCCACAAAAATCGCTCAAAAACCCTAATTTTTCACAGATTCGTGAAATTACCGTCAATTAGTGACAATTAACGTGAGATTAATCGGATGGGATTGATGATTTGAATTGATTTAAAATTAGGGTTTGAATTATGTGAGTTTAGAACACATAATGATGATGAGAAAAGAAAGGTGGGAGGCGCGGATTGATAGAATGAACCGATTGTGTTGGTGAATTTTTGGCAATGGAATTGATTGTGTTGCTGAAGATCCGGATGGGTAGTAACAGCTTGAAGGAGGCGTGTGTTCTTGGTTGTGTTTGTGTGTGTGAGGCGTGTGTAAATAAATAGGTGGCATTGCCACGGAATTAATTTTTGCCAGCATGGCATTTATGCTTGCCAAGTGGCATATGTGACTCAGCATGTTCCTCTATTATATATGTGGGGAGATTGTCTAAAAAGGGTTTATGTCAAATAAAAAAGGGTAAGATTTGGTTGGGGCCGAGAAGTGTAAGATTTCGCTTCAAATGTGCAGCGAATATATGCTTTGTCAGATAAAAGATAGTGGTGGGGGCCCGTTGTGTAAGATTTCTCCTCAAATTTGCTGTGAAGTACTCCTTTTTTTTTTTTTTTTTTTTTTTTTTTTTTTTTCGGTTATATTGAGCGTGGTGTTGATACGTGTCCTACAAAGATTTCTCTCGCCAATTTGAGCGAAATGGGTGGCCTTTTGGATATTGGAAAAAAATAGAATCTCTACAAGACAAGTGGTCCGTGCAGAGGCCTCCTAGGTAATTTTCACTAAATTAAAGGCATCAAGAGTCTAGACCAATTGGTAAAGTATATTTAATACATAGTTTTGTATTATATGAATATTAATTTGGGTGTCGTTAGACATATTCGATTCATCTTTTATTCTCTTATTAACACAGCAAATATTCTCTTATTAACACATCAAAAGACAGTTTTTATTAGAGTAAACTACATCATTCGTCCTTCTGTAATACGTTGACCATCAAGTTTCATCCTTTGACAAAAAAAATTGCATCGTTGGTCCTTAACTGCGAAACGTTAGTCATCGTTGGTCCCTCACACTAGCGGTTGGACTAACAGGCGTTAAGCCTTGTTAAGTGGAGGTATTTTGTCTTTTTCCACCCACAAGGACGAATGGTGTAGTTTATCTCTCTCTTCTTCATCTTCCTCATTCAACCCAACATAAAAGTTCTATGTTTTAGGCTTCATCATTTATACATGAACTGCTTTATACTACAGATTCGTTCAAAGTGGTAACTACTTTTCTAACTACTTCTTTTTTTCCAACATAAAAGTTCTATGTTCTGCTTCTCTAATTTTTTTTCCAACAACATGAACTCCAGCTACCATTTATACAACGACACACCACCGGATACCACACCAGCTCTCCGGCCACCACTATCGACTCACCAAACCACCAAACCATCACCACAAACAACCCGTGTCAAAAAATCACCACCATTTTTTTTTCTCATTACCAAACACTATCACTTTTCTTTCTTTTCTTTATGTTCTTATCTCATTATCATCATCCAACAAAACCACCATCACCCAACCGCCACACCTACCATCAAACCACCATCGCCAAAACCCACCACCACAAACCCGCCACCTCCTGGCTCAGGCCATTTCTCACTGGTCTTCGAGTAAGATTAAAAAGAAGGAAAACAAGAAAGTTTTACCCTTTCTTTCTTGACATCGATTCGTGTAGTTAACAAAACGAGCACCGGCCACCATCCATTGTATCTTCTTATCATCTCTTGTGATATGCCATGGGAAGAAGAGAAAGGTGAGAGTGATAGATCTTTCTTGCTTCCTTGTTTGACCAAAGATTGATAGTGATTTATCAATAGTTTGAGGTACCAAGATGGTGATAGGTCATCCCTTTTTGTGTTGCGTTTGGGATGGAACGAAAGGGAGGAAAGAGTAAATCAGTAATTTCTTGTTTGACCTTGCTCTAGAATCAAAAGAGATTCATCTTTCATCAATGGAAACCTAGGGTTTGATAATAGATAGGGCATGAGGATTGTTTTCCCAGGAAGGGAAGATGAGAAATACCTTTCTTGTTGCAGGTTTTGGGAATAGGCAAAGAAGAAGGAATAAGGAAGGAAGTGGGGGCGGTGGGGTGGGTGATCTTGTTGCAGGTTTTGGGAATAGTTAAAGTCTTTTATAGTTTTATAAATTTTGCAATTAAAGTGAATGGAAAAAGACGAATATACCCTCGTATTTGGACACATAACGAGCGTTACAAACGGTCGTTAGAGGGAGGGACGAACGGCAAATAACGTTTCGCAGTTAAGGACCAACGATGCAATTTTTTTGGTCAAAGGACGAAACTTGATGGTCAACGTATTACACAAGGACGAATGGTGTAGTTTACTCGTTTTTATTATTTTACTTTTTTATATTTTTGTGTTTAAATACTTTCGACTTATTAAATTTTATATTTTCTATTTTGTATTTCTTTTTATGTACTTTTATATAAAGTTAAAATTAAAAAAGTAAAAAAAAAATAAAAAAAATAAACAATAAATAAAAAATAGGGGGTACTGAAATCTATTTTGAAAGGATATCTATATCCATTCTCATTAAGTTTACAGAATTGATACTCGCGTCACAAAAATTAATGCATACATCATAATATCACATCGCTAATGCATATGTTAAAATATGGTATCTGCATAGTTGTGTGCGTGTATCAATTTATATGGTATGAGTATTACTCCCATTAAATTTAAAGCATTTAGATTCTAGACCGGTTTAAGCAATTTTCGGTTTAATGTGGTTGATGACTATTTAATATAGTTTTTGATATGTATTTAATAACTACAATTAGGCGATGCTTATATTATAAGTTTGAACTTTATAATTTTATTAAGAGTAAATTCTTGATAAGTATGCAAATACTCATCATTTTGTACCTTTTAGATCGCCAAAACATCCAAAACACCGTCAAAGCATCAAATGATAAAATATCACAAATAAGTGTTTTATGTGTTTCAAATGCAAAATACCAAAAGCAGTGAAAACGTATCAAGTTTGCATAATTGGCGCTTTAGTCCCCAAGTTTCAAAAGTTGTCAAAATAGTCCTCGTAAATCAAAATAAAGCAAAATATCATTTAAGGTCCATGGGATTCAAAAGTTGTCAAAACAAACCCTTCAAAGTTTAAAAATTACAAAATGACAACTTTAGTCCCTAAAGTTTAAAAATTGTCAAAAATAGTCCTTGGTGAATTTAAAAGTGAAAATAATCAAAAGTAAACCTTGTACTATTCATATATGGCATAATTGGTCCTTGTGTTAACTTTGGAAAAGTTGGTGTTCATCCCTCAAAAATCGACAAATTACAACAATGGTCCTTGTGATAATAAGCTTAAACCAAACGGACCTTTTGTATTATTAACCCAAACACTGACCCTTGGACCATGACCCTAAACCTTGAGCCGCTTCAAAACCCATTTGAACCCCCGCCAAAATCCCACGTGAACCCCACTTATTATTAAAACGGGTCAAAAAGTCAAACCCACGTCACTATTCATCTTCCTCACAAAACCCGCCAAACCGAAACCACCGTGGTTTCCACCACTTGTTCCTACCACACCTCACCACCACCTTTCCATTGTTTAACCACTCCCTTCCACCTCCACATCCTCCCAAAATTCATTAATAACAAAAAACCGCTCAAAACTTTTGGCGCCAAAATGCCAAATTCATGGTTATGATGAATTTGAAGGATCCAATGGTTGAAATGAAGTGGGAAAGATTTAGAGATGTCGACAAAGCTAAAAGATCATTATAAAGAAAGAGATGAAGCAATGTGAAGGATATCTAGTTTAATTTTAGTTAATGTATGTCGTTTAGCTTAATTTCAATTTCGATGTAATTTTTAGCTTTCAAGTACTTGAATTAATCTATTTCGGTGTATTTTCAAATCTTTTTCAATCATCAATTTCAAGTTTCAATTTCGGTTTATGCAAATTTCAAGCTTAAAATCTCATATTAGCTTAATGTTGTTATTAGTTGTTGTTATGGACTCATAAGCCCATATAAGCTCCTATTAAAGCTTTTCTAAGCTTTTAGAAACTTTAAAACTCAGTTTAGAAGTGAAAATCAAAAATACAAAAAAAAAATCAGTTATAAATAAAAAAAATCAAAAATCAAAAATGATGAAGAAAGAAAGCTGGAGCAGGGTTGATTCTGGATTGCCCTTGGGTTAGATGCTTCTTGGGAAGCTATAGGAAGTGGTCTTGATCTTTGGTTCTCAGTTATGAGCTTGGAAGCAATTTGTAAGCTTATTTCTTGATTTTGACCATTCACTGTAGAATTGCTTATTTCTGCTTATCTCTGTGATTTTATGCTTCTTTGGTGTTATTAAGTTAGATTATTGCTTAAAATAGACTGCTTGTTCATTATCTTTCTTAGTTGCTTAGTTTTCATTTTTCACCATTAATATTGCATAATAGTAATCTATAGGTTTTTGTTGTTATTGTTGGTGTTTATATGCTTAAATCGATTCTTATATCATTAAATGTTCTTATGAATCGGTTGCATGGTCTTAATGTATCATGAAATCCTTTGAAAATCACAAAATCCGTTTAGTATAGGGGTGTTTGGTATAAACTGCTCAAGAAACTAGAGGTGATCTTGGTTGTTGTTGTTGTTTCAATAACTCAACTCAAGTCATTAAAGCTTAGTTCAATCACAAAATCAGTTCTTATAACTCCAAAAGTCAAAATCTCTTTGATCCTTCATTTTAGTGCACTGTCATGAATTTAAGAACCTATGATCATGCTCATTAGCTTATAAATAGATAACCTAGCTTATTTTAGACTTATAATAGCTTATAATAACAGTTTAAGTTAATTTAGATCAATCAAAGTTCATATAAGTCAGCTTATTTGGTTTTCATAAAAAGTCAAATTTTCTTATTTTCAGTTTTTGAATAAACTTGTTAATTTTCTTATGATCTTACTGTTAGGATTTAGGACTTAAGCTTTTAGTTTAATATTATTTTGTTGCTCATCTTCAATAGAATAATTTTATTTTTTTTTTGCTACTTATAAACGCTTATTTTCTAGCTTCTTTTAAGCACTTTTTCAAAACCTCCCTGTCATAAGCTTGCGGTGAAGTTGTTGTTATCTGCTTGATTTCACAAGCTTGTGAGCTTATTAGTGGGACCTAGGGCTTGACCCTTAGCTTTTGAAAGCCCATCTAGTGTCTCAAAGTTCCAGTGCTTATTTTTCTTTTCTAGCTTATTTAGTAGGGTCGCTAGTTGCTTTTGTTTGTCCCATTCACGTGTACACCGAATACTCGGTGTTTACAAGCTTTTCTCAAGCTCACACAAGCTTATTAGTGGGCCCCATTGTGATATTCTTGGCTTTTGGGAACCTCAATAAGCCACTTATTACATCCAAGCTTGCTTTTGGCTTTTGAGCTTTTGCCCTTAGCTTAAATTAGCCTACAAAATGACCGCAGCCTGTTTGGTTGGTAGGTTTAGTATAAGTGCTTATTAGCTTATTTTAAGCTTTTCGTGTGTTTCTTTGTAATTTTTAGCTTAATTTAAGTACCTTTAGCTTATTTTCATCTTATTTCACTTTTGTTTCTTTTTGTTTAGCTTATTTGGCCACTTATTTGAGCTTAAAAATCAATTTAAGCTCAAAAGCTTAAACTGTTAAGTTCTTAAGCTTCAAAACTGCTTACTTTTAAGTTCAAAAATTTTTGTTTTCATTAAAGTTGCTTATAATCAGTAGTTAAATAGTTTTGTAAAAGAAAATTCACAAAAACATCATTTTAAAAAATAGTGATAGCGTTTATTTAATATAATTTAGCTTTTTAATTTTCTTTTTCAGCTTATTATTAAGCATTTATCTGCTTTTATATTTTTCTTAAGTTTCTGTCATATTAAAGTATTTTTAGGAATTTTCTCAGATTTTTCCTTTGTCATCTAGTATTTTTAATAATTAATAATAGTTTAATTAATAATTAATTAATATTAAAGTATTAAATAGTAAAAATAATTTTTATTAAGTAAAACCATGTTTTTATATTTTTCCTAGCTTTGTTAATTTAATTAGAACCTATAAAAATTAATCTTATAATTTTCCCTTTTTATTTTCTAATTTTAATCCTTTAATTAGTTTAATTAGATTTAAATTATTAATTAAGTTTTTAATTTATAAAACCTTAGCTAAAAGACAAAAATATTTGTTTTAATTTTATAAATCTTTTAAGTTGTTCTAGATTTTTAGAAAATAAATTTGTAATTTTCTTAGTTAGTTTTGTATTATAAATCTTTTTAGATTAATTAAACTAAATTTTAAATAAGTTTAAAATAGTTTTGATTAATTAATTAATATTAAATTAATATAATATTAGTAAAATATTTTCTTTTAGATTTTAATTTTCTTTAAGTTTAAAAGTTTTAAAATTTTCATTTTATACCCTTTAGTTTTAAACTTGTCATTTTAAGTCCTCGTAGTTTTAAATTTACATTTTATTTACTTATTATATACGTTTGTTTAATCGATTGTTGTGCTTTATAGTTTCGTATCCAAATACAATTCCAATCAATCAAGAGTGTAATTATCAACCAAAATCCTTACCGATCATTATCCTTAGTGATCATTCTACGTCGAACGTTTTCAAACACCATTCAACCTCCGTGGGACTTAACGACCGGAATCCACTAAATTCCAAGGAAATTGTATTGAGTCCATAATAGTTGACTTTTGTTGACTAAAACCTTTGGTCAATATTTCTAAACCGTTTTGGAACGAATCAAAATTTTGGCGCCACGGGAGGCTTTAGCGTGTTTTAAACATTTTCAGACTTGCACATATACCACCTTTTGTAAACATTTTTTTTGTAAAGTTATCAAAATCAAAAAGTTCATTAACACTTTTCCTGAAGTGTTAACAACACCAAAAAAATATAAAACAACAAAACAATCGTAACGTTTTCTATCTTGTATTTTCTTTAAGGTGATTCTTAAAGAGGTACGATTTGGTTAAACGAGACGATACCAAAAATATTGTCCAAAAGTATTTAAACCCTTAGCACAAATCCATACCTACGTCTTTTTAGTGGTACTTAATAAATACATAAAAATCAACCACCGCAAACCAAGGCGTAACACCTACCAACCTGGGGTGTGAACATTAATAAGTTCCCAATCTTAAAGATCAAAACTTACCTTTGTGTCCTTGTGATTTGGTGTACCTTTTCAAAGAAGCCATTTCATTTGTGATTATTGGTTTAAGTTCACTTGTCGTTTTGCCTCGCATTTGTTTTTGAAAACCGATTTTTATACTTAGTGCATGCACTCGCTCTTCCACTCCACAAGTCCACTTTCGAGCTTGTAAGTATTCCTCAGAACGTGAGGACGCTCGCTCCTTCACCGTGATCGAGGAACGCCTAGCACCACCACCCCCGTCGTAATGGCGGAAGATAAGCCGATGAATGAGCTTCTCCAAGCACCCATCGAGGGTTACGGAGATGCCATTGTTGTCCCGACCATCGTGGGTCGATACCTTCGAGCTCAAAACCGGGTTGCTTAATCTTGTAACCCAAAGCCAATTTTATGGTTTTGAGCGGGACGACCCTCATGCACATATTCGATGGTTCAACAAGATTGCATCGACCATCAAATACAAGAATGTCCCACATGAAGCAATTAAGCTTCTTCATTCCCATTCTCTTTAGAGGACAAGCCCGGAATTGGCTTCGAGAAACAACCCCTCGCTCCATTGAGACATGGGAGGATTTAGTCACTAAGTTTGTTAACGAATTCTATCCTCCATCCCGAACTACAAGTCTTAAGAATGAGATAATGAAATTTACTCAAAGATTTGATGAATCATTCGGTGAGGCATGGGATCGTTATAAAGAGTTGCTCGAAAGTGTCCACATCATGGTTTTACCGAGTTAATGCAAATGGATACTTTCTACAATGGTCCGAACCAAACTAACCAAGACTCTTTAAATGCCTCCGCTGGAGGTAATTTCCGAGCAAGACCACAAAAGAAGCCTTGCAAATCATAGAAAACAAGTCCCGTGTCCGCCCTTTCCGAACAAAGACATATCGGCCTCAATCTAATGCGGGACCTTCTACTTCATCTCACGTGAATACATCTAGCACCGATGCTAAGATTGACAAACTCACGGATATTATTCGAGCTTTGGTTCTTGCTAACCAAAAGAAAGTCACTTTCACACAAACACCATCACATGGTGAAGTGAAGAAAGTCGAGGTCTGTGTCACTTGTGGTGGCCCTCATGCATACTACAATTCAGATCGCCACCGATGGTAGTCCGTTTGAAGCCAATGCTATAGCCGGTACTTCACATCGTGGAGGTAATCAATACCGTCCTCAAAATGAACCAAACTACCATGCTAATACTTATCAAGGACCACCCGGTTTTAACCGAATCATAACATGCAAAACCGAATCGTAACCAACCTAGAATGAACCAAGGTTATCAAAACCAAGGTAATTTCTATCCCGGACCAAATCAAGGTTTCCAACATCAAGGAAACTTTAATCAAAACAATTTCAATCGAGGGAATCAATTTCATGGAAATATGAATCCTAACCAAGGAATTTTCAACAACAAGGTCATAATCAAAACATACGACCTCAAAATTTCCTCCACTCCTCCAGTATGGAACATCCGATGAGCTTTTGAAGCAATTCATGAAATCCCAAGAGGAAATGAACAGTTGTTGGTTAGCCGATTTCGACATTAAGAAGTCTTTAAATGATCAACCCTCGGGCTCGGGAAAACTTCCGAGCAACACGATCGCTAACCCGAGGGGCGATGCTAAAGCGATCACAACCAAGTGGTGTTTCATATGATGGACCCGCTATTCCTACTACCTCTTCTTCTTCTCTCCCAAAGGTAGTGGAAAGTGAACATGAGGCGACAAAGGACAAGGAACTTCCTACTAATAACGGAGGTACCAACGATGTCCATCCTCAAGTTGTCCCGAAACCTAAATCCAATCAAGGAGTTGTTTTGAACCTCACATGACGTCTCGATTGAAAACCCCAAATCCAAATCTTCTATTCCTTACCCATCACATTTAAATGAGCAAAGCTACGCGAAAAAGCTACCATCAAATGGACAAATTTTTCAAATTTTCCAAGAACTACATTTTGACATAAGCTTTGCGGATGCTATCATGCCGATGCCCAAGTTTGCATCAACTCTCAAACACATGTTAAGCAACAAGGAAAACTGTTTGAAATGGCAAAACTCCTCTCGAACGAGAACCGCCGTGATTATCATGAAGAAGCTTCCCGATAAGCTTGGAGATCCTGGAAAATTTCTCTTACCTTGTGTATTTCCGTGAATGGTTGAATGCTTTGCCTTAGCCGATCTTGGTGCAAGCATTAACATGATGCCTCATTCAAGATGGAAGAAACTTTCTCCGAACCTTACTCCTACATGCATGACTCTCGAGCTTGCCGATCGCTCAATATCCCGTCCACTTGGCATTGCCGAGGATGTATTCGTGAAAGTAGGAAAGTTCCATTTTCCATTGACTTTGTAGTTGTTGATTTCGATGTCGATCCACGGGTTCCTCTCATTGTTGGACGAGGATTCCTAAGGACGGGCCATGCTCTTATTGATGTATTTGAGCATGAAATCACATTACGTGTGGGTGATGAAGTCGCCACCTTTAACCTCGATCAAACTTGAGGTACTCCTCAAACTATGATTCGAATCGGTTAACCGAATAGATATCATTGATGTTGCTTCGAAGAGTACTCTCAAGAAGTTCTTGGTTATTCTCATAATTCTTGAGTGGGATCCCACCACATCTTCTCAACCTATCATTTCCGATCCTTCCCTTCTTTCACTCCGTTTGAGGAAAGTGACTTCATCTTGGAAGAGATTGAAGCATACTTGTCTAGTGATTCGGTTTCATGGGAAATTGATCACGCCCAATTGACATCGAGGAGACATTCTTCTCATCGAGAAGATGCTCAATGATGATCCTTCATCAATCCTCCTCAAGAACTTCATAAAGATGAGATTAATCAAAACCATTGAAAAATCTAATGATCCTCCCGAAGTCGAACTTAAGGACTTACCACCTCATCTCGAGTATGCATTTCTTGAGGGTGATGATAAATTACCCGTCATTATTGCTCGAGATTTGAGTAAAGATGAAAAAACTGCTCTGATAAAGGTCTTGAAGTCACACAAGCAAGCAATTGCTTGGAAACTCTCCGACATTAAGGGTATCAACCCTGAGTTTTGTACTCACAAAATCTTGATGGAGGATGACTTCAAACCAGATTCAACATCAAAGAAGAGTGAATCCTAAGATTCATGAGGTTATTAAACAAGAGGTTCTCAAACTTCTTGATGCAGGATTAATTTACCCGATCTCGATAGTCCTTGGGTTAGCCCAATTCAACGTGTTCCTAAAAAGGTGGCATTATTGTTGTCACAAATGAAGAAAACGAGTTAATTCCAACTCGGCCGGTAACGGATGGCGTGTTTGCATTGACTATCGTAAGTTGAATGACGCCACCCGAAAAGACCATTTTCCTCTACCCTTCATGGACCAAATGCTTGAGAGATTAGCGAGGAACGAATACTATTGTTTCCTCGGATGGTTTCTCGGGTTATTTTCAGATCCCCATTGATCCACGGGATCAAGAAAAGACCACATTCACCGCCCATACGGAACTTTTGCCTACAGACGTATGCCTTTTGGCCTATGTAACGCTCCCGCACGCTCCAACGATGTATGATGGCCATATTCCACGACATGATCGGGAAACAATGGAGGTGTTTATGGATGACTTCTCGGTCATTGGGGACTCATTTCAAACATGTCTCTCCCATTTAGAAAAATGCTCAAACGGTGTGAAGACACCAATCTTTGTCTAAATTGGGAGAAGAGCCACTTTATGGTCAAAGAAGGCATAGTCCTTGGCCATAAGATTTCAAAAACGGGATTGAGGTCGATAGAGCAAAAGTCGATGTTATTGCTAAATTGCCTCATCCTACTACCGTCAAAGGTATTAGGAGTTTTTAGGTCATGCCGGTTTTATCGCAGATTCATACAAGATTTTTCTAAAATCGCCTGCCTATGACCCATCTTCTTGAAAAGATGCTCCTTTTATCTTCTCACCGAGTGCATCAAGCTTTTGAAACATTAAAGAAAAAGCTATCAAGCACCCATTCTCGTTGCCCCGATCGGGATTTACCCTTTGAACTCATGTGCGATGCAAGTGATTTTGCTATCGGTGCGGTCTTAGGGCAACGAGAACCAAGCATTTTCACCTATCCACTACGCGAGTAAGACTATGATCAAGCTCAAACCCATTACACCACTACGTAAAAAGAGCTACTAGCCGTGGTGTATGCGTTTGAGAAGTTTCGCCATACCTAATCTTGACCAAATGCGTGGTGTATACGGATCACTCGGCTCTCAAATATCTCTTTGCAAAACAAGATGCAAAGCCGAGATTGCTCCGTTGGGTTCTCCTCCGCAAGAATTTGATATCATTATACGTGATAAAAAGGAGCCGAGAACCTGGTGCGATCATTTGTCCCGTCTAGAAAACCCTCACCAAGATGTTTTCGAGAAAAGGAAATAAATGAAACATTTCCTCTCGAGACACTCAATGCGGTTACTTTTGTGGAAACTCTACTACCCCATGGTTTCTCGACTTTGCAAATTACCATGCGGGTAACTTCATAGTGAAAGGAATGTCGACCCAACGGAAGAACAAATTCTTCAAGGATGTTAAACATTACTCGGGACGACCCTACTTATTCAAAATCATGCGGATCAAGTCATCCGACGGTGTGTTTATGGACGAGGAAGCTATGGACATTCTCAAAGCTTGCCATCTTTGGACCCACCGGGGCCATCATAGTCCAAATTACACCGCCAAAAGGTGTTTGATTCCGGTTTTATTGGCCCACTATTTATAAGGATGCCCACGAATTTGTCAAAACCTGTGACGCTTGTCAACGTCACGGAAATATCTCACAAAGAAATGAAATGCCGCAAAACGCCATTCAAGTGTGTGAGATTTTTGACATCTGGGGCATTGACTTTATGGGGCCATTTCCATCATCTCGAGGAAACAAATACATACTTGTGGTTGTTGACTATTTGTCAAAATGGGTTGAAGCGAAAGCTTTACCCACCAATGATGCCCGAGTTGTTGTGAAATTCTTAAAATCTCTTTTTGCTAGGTTTGGAACTCCACGAGCTATAATCAGTGATCGTGGTACGCATTTCTGCAATGACCAATTTGATAGAGTCATGCAAAAGTATGGTGTAACTCACCGCCTCTCTCTGCATACCACCCCAAACAAGTGGGCAAGTGGAAGTTTCCAACCGAGGTATAAAAGAATTCGGAAAGGACAAGAGGCGAAAACCGTGCATCTTGGTCGGATAAACTAGATGACGACTATGGGCCTTCCGTGACGATTTTATAAAACACCCATCGGGTGTACTCCATACAAGCTAGTGTACGGAAGGCGTGTCATCCGCCGATTGAGCTTGAGCACAAAGCATCTTGGGCCTTGAAACATGCCAACTTCGATATTCAGATACCGGTGATCACGTAAAAGTTCAAATGAATGAATTAAATGAACTTCGTGATCAAGCATACGAGAACTCTTTGATCTACAAACAAAAGACAAAGAAGATTCATGACTCCAAAATCAAGAACCGCGTTTTCAACGTCGGTGATCGAGTCCTTCTTTTCAATTCAAGATTGAAGATTTTCTCGGAAAACTAAAATCCCACCGGTCCGGACCATTCACCATCACTAAAGTATTTCCTTATGGAACCATTGAGTTATCTCAACCCGATGGTCCAAATTTTAAAGTGAATGGTCATCGATTGAAACACTATTTTGGAGAGGACATTCCACCCATGGTTGTCCCGGATCTACAAACTTTCCCCATGAACCAATGAATGCGGGATCGAGTCAAGCTAGCGACTCGGGAATCAAAACAAGAGCACACCATATGGGTTTTCACCCATATTTCGACTTTCTACTTTCTACCACCCTAGTGTGGGGAGTTGCCCATTGTTGTATATAAGTTTTTCAAAAAAAAAAAAAAAAATGTGTATATATCACAAAAATAATGGCCGTAGTATTTCCCTTTACGTTCTAAGTTTCGCATAACCGCGGTACTTTGAATATTGAGGGCAATATTCATTTCTAGTGTGGGGAATTCTCACGAATTTTATCATGTAATTATACCACCCAATTCCCCATTTTGGCCAAATTTTTTTTGGAGTAAGTGTTTTGCACTTACTCACTTACGGTTATCGATCCGCCATGTCTAATAAACAAAAGGATTGGCTAATCCAGAGCAAACGGCTCTTGGTAAAGATATCTCAAATCCGTTGACGGCTTGCAATTTGCCCAAAATTGTATGGTGTTCATTTCACCATATCTTTAATTAGTGAAGAGTTGGCTAGTCCGCAAGTTTATGGCTTGTGGTAAAGGCGGTTGGAAAACCATAATTGGTAATCGACTCACCAAAGATATTTTATCTAAGAGTTGGCTAGTCCGAAGCAAACGGCTTCGGTAAAGACAAATCAAAACCGTTGAAAGTCGGTGATTTGCTCAAAATAATTTGGTTATCATTGTACCAAGGTTCTTACTTGAACTAAAACAATTGGCTACTCCGAGTAATGGCTTTTGGTAAAGAGATGAAATCCATTAAGTTTTCTCAAAAGATTGCTAGGGACTAGCAATATCTTAGTGTGGGGATTGATGAGTATGCAAATACTCATCATTTTGTACCTTTTAGATCGCCAAAACATCCAAAACACCGTCAAAGCATCAAAATGATAAAAATATCACAAATAAGTGTTTTATGTGTTTCAAATGCAAAATACCAAAAGCGGTGAAAACGTATCAAGTTTGCATAATTGGCGCTTTAGTCCCCAAGTTTCAAAAGTTGTCAAAAATAGTCCCCTGTAAATCAAAATAAAGCAAAATATCATTTAAGGTCCATGGGATTCAAAATTTGTCAAAACAAACCCTTCAAAGTTTAAAATTACAAAATGACAACTTTAGTCCCTTATGTTTAAAAATTGTCAAAAATAGTCCTTGGTGAATTTAAAAGTGAAAATAATCAAAAGTAAACCTTGTACTATTCATATATGGCATAATTGGTCCTTGTGTTAACTTTGGAAAAGTTGGTGTTCGACCCTCAAAATTGTCAAATTACAACAATGGTCCTTGTGTTAATTAAACCAAACATGACCAAACCCAAGCCCCCACTTGATTATTGGAGCATGACCCAAACCTTGAGCAGTTCAAAACCCATTTGAACCCCCGCCAAAATCCCACGTGAACCCCCACCTTATTATTAAAACGGGTCAAACCCAGTCAAACCCACGCTGTCACTATTCATCTCTCTCACAAAACCCGCCAAAACGAAACCACCTCCACCACCTTGGTTTTCACCACCACCTTTCCACCTCACCAACACCATTGTTTACCCACTCCCTTCCACCTCCACATCCTCCCAAAATTCATTAATTGTTAAAACGCTCAAAAAATTTTGGCGCCAAAATGCCAAATGCATGGTTATGATGATTTTGAAGGATCCAATGGTTGAAATGAAGTGGGAAAGATTCGAGATGTCGATGAGTCTAAAAGATCATTATAAAGAAAGAGATGAAGCAATGTGAAGGATATCTAGTTTAATTTTAGTTAAATGTATGTCGTTTTAGCTTAATTTCAATTTCGATGTAAAATTTAGCTTTCAAGTACTTTGTTTAATCTATTTCAGTGTATGTAAATCTTTTTCATCATCAATTTCAAGTTTCAAGTTTCAATTTCGGTTTATGCAATTTTCAAGCTTAAAATCTCATATTAGCTTAATGTTGTTATTAGTTGTTGTTATGGACTCATAAGCCCATATAAGCTCCTATTAAAGCTTTTCTAAGCTTTTAGAAACTTTAAAACTCGTTTAGAGTTAAAATCAAAAATAAAAAAAAATACTTAAAAATAGTTGGAAAATCAAAAATAAAAATGATGAAGAAAGAAAGTTTGGAGTGGTTGATTTTGGATTGCCTTGGGTTAGATGCTTCTTGGGAAGCTATAGGAAGTGGTCTTGATCCTTGGTTCTCGCTTTGAGCTTGGAAGCAATTTGTAAGCTTATTTCTTAATTTTGAACATTCTTTGTAGAATTGCTTATCTCGCTTATCTCGTGATTTTATGCTTCTTTGGTGTTATTAAGTTAGATTATTGCTTAAAATAGACCGCTTGTTCATTATCTTTCTTAGTTGCTTAGTTTTCATTTTTCACCATTAATATTGCATAATAGTAATCTATAGGTCTTTGTTGTTATTGTTGGTGTTTATGTGCTTAAATCGATTCTTATATCATTAAATGTTCTTATGAATCGGTTTATGGTCTCAATGTATCATTTCCTTTGAAAATCACAAAATCGTTAATTAAAGGGTTGTTTGGTATTAACTTTGTTCAAGAAACTCAAGTTGTTCTTGGTTGTTGTTGATCTGTTTCAATAACTCAACTAATATTAAAGCTTAGTTCAATCATAAAATCGGTTCTTATAACTCCAAAAGTCAAAATCTCTTTGATCCTTCTTTTTAGTGCATTGTTAGAATTTATATGCCTATGATCATGCTCATTATGCTTATAAATAGATAACCTAGCTTATTTTAGACTTAAATAGCTTATAATAACATAATTTAAGTAGATTTGATCAATCAAAGTTCATATAAGTCAACTTATTTGGTTTTCATTAAAAGTCAAATTTTCTTATTTTAGTTTTGAATAAACTTGTTAATTTTCTTGTGATCTTCTTGTTAGGATTTAGGACTTAAGCTTTTAGTTTAATATTATTTTGTTGCTTATCTTCAATAGAATAATTTTATTTTTTTTTTAGCTCGACTTATAAACCGCTTATTTTCTAGCTTCTTTTAAGCACTTTTTCAAAACCTCCCTGCATGCAAGTGAGTTAGCTTTAGCTTATAACTTTTGTTGTTGTTATTTTTCATTTTGAGCTTATTTGATTTCATGCTCATGTTATTTTCTCACATCACTCATCGAGCTTATTAGTGGGACCTAGGGCTTGACCCTTTTTAGCTTTTGAAAGCCCATCTAGCCATCTCAAAGTTCCAGTGTTTATTTTTCTTTTCTAGCTTATTTAGTAGGGCGCTAGTTGCTTTTGTTTGTCCCATTTCTTGTGTACATCGAACACTCGGTGTTTACAAGCTTTTCTCAAGCTCACACAGAGCTTATTAGTGAGCCCCCCAGTGTGATATTCTTGGCTTTTGGGAACCTCAATAAGCCATCTTATTACATCCAAGCTTGCTTTTGAGCTTTTAAGCTTTTGCCCCTAGCTTAAATTAGCCTACAAAATGATTTGCAGCTGTTTGGTTGGTAGGTTTAGTATAAGTGCTTATTAGCTTATTTTAAGCTTTTAAGTGTGTTTCTTTGTAATTTTTAGCTTAATTTAAGTACCTTTAGCTTATTTTCATCTTATTTCACTTTTGTTTCTTTTTGTTTAGCTTATTTAGCCACTTATTTGAGCTTAGAAAATCAATTTAAGCTCAAAAGCTTAAACTGTTAAGTTCTTAAGCTTCAAACCGCTTACTTTTAAGTTCCAAAATTTTGTTTTCATTAAAGTTGCTTATAATCAGTAGTTAAATAGTTTTGTAAAAGAAAAACACAAAAACATCAATTTTAAAAATAGTGATAGCATTTATTTAATATAATTTAGCTTTTTAATTTTCTTTTTCAGCTTATTATTAAGCATTTATCTGTTTTTATATTTTTCTTAAGTTTCTGTCATATTAAAGTATTTTTAGGAATTTTCTCATATTTTTCCTTTGTCATCTAGTATTTTTAATAATTAATAATAGTTTAATTAATAATTAATTAATATTAAAGTATTACGTAGTAAAATTAATTTTAATTAAGTGAACCATGTTTTTATATTTTTCCTAGCTTTGTTAATTTAATTAGAACCTATAAAAATTAATCTTATAATTTTCCCTTTTTTATTTTCTAATTTTAATCCTTTAATTAGTTTAATTAGATTTAAATTATTAATTAAGTTTTTAATTTATAAAACCTTAGAAAAAAGACAAAAATATTTGTTTTTAATTTTTATAAATCTTTTAAGTTGTTCTAGATTTTTAGAAAATAAATTTGTAATTTTCTTAGTTAGTTTTGTATTATAAATCTTCTTTAGATTAATTTAACTAAATTTTAAATAAGTTTAAAATAGTTTTGATTAATTAATTAATATTAAATTAATATAATATTAGTAAAATATTTTCTTTTAGATTTTAATTTTCTTTAAGTTTAAAAAGTTTTAAAATTTTCATTTTATACCCTTTAGTTTTAAACTTGTCATTTTAAGTCCCTGTAGTTTTTAAATTTACATTTTATTTACTTATTATATACGTTTGTTTAATCGATTGTTGTGCTTTATAGTTCGTATCCAAATACAATTCCAATCAATCAAGAGTGTAATTATCAACCAAAATCCTTACGATCATTATCCTTAGTGATCATTCTACGTCTAAACGCTTTCAAACACCATTCAACCTCCGTCTCCTCAATATTTCTAGGGACTTAACGACCCGGAATCCACTAAATTCCAAGGAAATTGTATTGAGTCCATAATAGTTAAAATTTAAGCATTTATCAAATTTACTTTAAATGTTGACTAAAACCTTTGGTCAATATTTTATTATTGTTACAAAACATACAACTAAAACACACTACTCGCCAAAAAGTTTAGTTGTTTCTTTAAAGTCACTGCATCGTGCGAGTATATGTTGCTAGTATTTTTTAAAGCATGTCAAAGTAATGTAATACCCCAAAATTCGTTTTTAAGTATTATATTACAAGTATTGAGTAAGTATGACTACGACTTTTATAATTTAGAGGTTGTACGTGATTGGTTAGTCAAACCCGATAGTCAAACTATAAGTCAAATATTATATAAATGGTTTTAGAAAATTTAATGTGTCACAATAATGAAGGAGGAGGGCAAAGGAGTATTATTGCCAAATGACCAAACTTATAACTAATTTAATCTACCTTAGAACTTTCCCACGACTTCCGCACTTTTCTTCATATTTCTAGTTTATCTTTGTGGGTGTGTATGGGACGAACAAAACCAAGAAGGGAAGGAAACCATGAAGCTTGATGATCTAGTTATGAGGATGATTAGGGTTCTAACTCTAGAGATTAATCCTTAATAACAATCTTTTACAAGTAAGCAATCTCTTATTGTGTTGAATTGGTAAATTTATAAGTTAGAGTTCTTGAGGTCCAAATTGGGGTTTTGGGTAATTATAGTTCTAAAAAAGTCTTGACGTGGTTATAAGAATGGGTCAAGGTTAATTGATGATTAAATGTAAAGTGGTAATTTTTGGATATGATCAAGATATGATCATATGATGAAGATGGGTATGTTTATGGGTTATGTAAACCTTATTTATCTTAGTTATGAAAGAGATAAGTTTATGTTGGAATAATCTTGTTTAGGAATCAAGTGATGTGGTGATAGCTTTATTGAGTTTTAGCTTTATACACAAGGAAAGTAACCATGGTTATAACATGTTATTATGTTGAATGATCACTTATGTTATGTATATTTGATGTGTTAAGTGTTTACGATGTATGAATTAAGAGGCTTGGATAAGGTTGGAGGTAGGCCAGTTAGGTTGACTAACTAAGGTTATTGGTTTAATTTGGAACTAATCAGGATATAATATGGATTATGTTGATTGATGATGTGTGGACATGTTTAAGGTAATCAAGTGTGCCTTGTATGCAAGTAAGTATATGAATGATTAAAGTGGATTTAGTCTTGATGTATATGTAATGCTTTTGATTATGATATATATTGCCGGTTACTTACTAAGCATAATGCTTGCAGTTTAGTTGTTTAACCATTTTGTAGGTATGCTATGATTAAAGAATTGATTTAATAGTAGTCTTTAGACACTAAAAGGAGTGGAAGTGCTAAGCTAATCGATTAGGCAAGTAAATTGGTAGATAACAGGGCTAAGAAACAAGTTAAACCCCCAAAGTGTCATATGATGTAAAGTTATGTAAAACGCTGAGTCCTTGTTGTGTTTTAATAGTCAATTTGCTTGATTTTAAGTGTGTAAATGGGCTATGCTCAAATGGTGCTAGAAATGGGTAAAAAGGGTGTTTGGCTAATCCCTCATAGTTTTGTAAAGTAGTGTCCATGGGTTATTTGGACCAAGTACATTTATGAAAATGAAGTATATGTTGCTTAAATGTATTATGGAAGTTATTATGATGTGACGAGTCTTGCAAGTCGAGTTTTCGATCAATTAGGTGAGTTGGGAAAACTTTTCTAGGCATGTGGCCTTAGCTGCGCTTACTATGGGTGTTACGAGGCTTCCATTTGTCATTTGGAGTGCTCAACCAGCGTGTGAACAACTATCAGTTTTGGTCATTTTCTGAATTTTGTATAAAATTAATTGTAAGTCCGTTGAAGTCGTGCCACTTGTCATTTTAAAGCTAATTGAGTCTACTTTCAATTAAAAATACTTTCAAGAGCTGGTTTGAAATAAAAACATATTAAAGTCTTTGATTTGTAACAAAGGTCTTTTCCGACCATGCCATTTATGCAAATATTTTGATTAAATCAAAAAGGGGCGTTTCAAGTAATACAATAGTCTTAAAGTTATGAGTTGAAGCATTGTTTTAATATCCATAGCAGCAGTTTCGTTTGTTATCATGGATGAAACAACGTATGTGTTTTTATTACGAATGTTTTATTCTTTTATTATAATGTCGTGTTTTAACACCTATTAATATACATGATATTATAAAATCGCAACAATTTTATAAAGCAAGTTTTCTGTCGGACCGACCTTAAATCTAGCTCACATATATTTCAAGCTTGTGCGTATTAATTCATTATATTTTGAAGGGTTTAAAAGTAATTTAATTAACTATAAACCTTAATCATTTTTAAAACTCGTTTCAACTAGCTTTAGCTTATGAAGACTTGCAACTCATAAAATTTATCATAAGCTTATGTGACAAACAAAGCTTATTTTATAAGCTAGCTTGTTTTAAAACTTCAATCCTTTGTAACCTTCTATCCCTTAACCTCTGCACACAAGTTACTAAAACTCTAAAAAGAAGAGTTTTGTTAAGACGTGATGTGCACATGTTATAGTGTATAGAAAATGAAAGGTTAAATGACTTAATATAGAAAATATATCTATTTTTAGCAAGTGCACATTTAGTTGATGTTTATTTAAGGGTTACGTCCAGAAATAACTCATGAACTTATTAAAATTTTTAATTATAGGTTACATATTTTATAAAATATCATTATCATCATTTAAATTTTTACAAATTTTTACATATGAGTATTATATTTTTATCTCGGTCGCTCATATAAGTAATGTACTTTTATCTCGGTCCCTCATTTGAGTAATATACTTTTACAAAATTTTCACATATAGGTTATATTTTCCAGTACACAAAAGTTTGAATAGTGATAATGGTTTTTATAAAGTCCGTAACTTATAATTGAAAATTTTGATAAGTTCATAAGCTATCCGTAAACTTAACCTTTATGTAATCCAATATTGTCATTATATGGACAACATTTGTTTCTTAAAACAAACATGTATGTAAATGTTGTGTAAGGACTTTCTCTGTAAATATGCATGAAAACATAAGGCATAATTCTGAAACACAATTGGTAACAAGATAAGCATCCTTTGAATAACCCAAACAGAAAAACCTGCGGAAAAGAATTTAAAAATCGTATCATTAAATTATAAGTTGTCATTCTTTGATATCGGTGTAAATTTAAATACGTTTATTATATGTTGAATCTTTTTTATAATAGTTTTGCTTTTTGTTTTATTTGGTTTGGTAAGTCAATATTAAATTTGAGTGTTGATCGTTAATTTAAATGTTGTTTTACAACGTGCCGTCTTTTAATATAACAAACCGAAACAAGTTGCAATGTTTGTTTATATAGCATGATTGAATCATTTTATTTTGCTTATTCATAAATTACTAGACTATAGACCCGCGGGTTTCGCGTGTAGTTTTAGAAAATATATTTTAATGGATATATATGCAATTCTCCATTTATTTTATGTTATTAATAACAATGGTAGAAACTTAAAATACGTGGGCTAATAGAATACAAAACCTAAAACAACAACCTCAATAAAAGTAAATACACAAATGGTAGAATTATAAAGATGGTGGTAAAATAAAGTTTACGTGACTGTAGAAATAACACAATTGTTGTCCCACGTAAATGGATTAACGCTAAAAGTATAAAATGAAACATTATTCATAAGAACACATAAGATAGATATATGTGACCATCTATTAACAATAACTTGACACACATTAAAGCACTCAAAATTCATGTACCATAACACCAATAACATGTCGCGTCACGTATGCATCGCCTTTAACATTTAACATTAACATCCCCAAAAAACACTCACAACTAGGGGTGTTATCGGGTCGGGTTGAGTCGGGTTTTGAATTTTTTGAAAGTCACCCGCAACCCGACCCGATAAGTAATCGGGTTATCGGGTTCGGGTGGGATTCGGGTCGGGTTATATCGGGTCGGGTGATTCGGGTCGATAAGAACACATAAGATAGATATATGTGAGTCACAACCATAACATCCCAATAACACCAATAATATTTCATATTTTCAATTTTAACCCCTAAACTAAAACAAACACTTCATTTATTATATTAAAACAAACATTTCATTAAAACTAAAAACATATTACAATACAAGATTAAAAAATAATAAAAAAAAAAATACAACGAAATAAAAAAAAAAGAAAAGAAAAAACACACTGCGCAATTAAAAAAAACATAGTAAATACTTATTCATCGTAAATCATTTCTCTTGTTGTTGTCCATGTCGTTCAAGATTCTTCCGCCAAACATGCTCCATAAGGTCTGTTGGAGTTGGGTATGCGTTGTCGGTCGTGTATTTCTTTTGCCTTCATTGTGAGTATCACATCTTCGATCCATCTTCGTTGCCTCAAATTTCTTGACGGATCCACCACGATTCGTTATAGTCGCATAATTCAAATTTTGA
Source organism: Chrysanthemum lavandulifolium (assembly GCA_022545495.1). Taxonomy (NCBI): domain Eukaryota; kingdom Viridiplantae; phylum Streptophyta; class Magnoliopsida; order Asterales; family Asteraceae; genus Chrysanthemum; species Chrysanthemum lavandulifolium. Next base: position 233,501,522 of record CM040243.1, on the reverse strand, counting down.
TCTTTTATAATCATGTTATGCATAATAATGCAACAATACATGATTCTACGTATCGTGGCAATTTCATATTGACGTGCGGTTGTTGTAGTATACCCCAACGACCTTGAAGAACACCAAAAGCATGTTCAATATCCTTTCGGCACTTTCTTGTCTCCTTTTAAAGTACGTATGTTTTTCATCGGTTGTTGCCGTGAAAGATTTGTGAAAGTTGCCCACTATGGATAAATTCCATCACCAAGTAATACCCTGTTCATACCTAGTTCCGTTGACCATATAAGGTGCTCTTGGTGCATTATCGCAAGAAGGTCGTCGAATAACGAGAGTTATCTAAAACATTAATATCATTATTTGCCCCGCCATCCCAAAAATGCATGCGGATCCATAAATCTTGAGAACAACGACTTCAAGCATAATTGTTGGGTATTTTTTATCACCCTAGCAAATGCCCTTGCCAAGCCTTTGGACAATTTTTCCATTCCCAGTGCATGCGATCAATGCTACTAAGCATTCCCGAAAACCATGTTTTTCTTCATGTTGTTGATAAATTTTTTGAATGTCGGCCCATGTTGGTTTTCTTAAATACTCCGGCATAAACAAATCAATAATACATTTGTTAAAATTATCAAGACATAATTGTGAAGTACTCACACCAATTTGCAAGTATTCATCAAATGTATCGGGTGAGGTGCCGTACGCCAATTGGCGTTTGGCAGACGTACACTTCATTAGAGCACTTATACTCATTCGACCACAAGCATCGGGTGTTTGCCTAAAGTAATTAAAATGATGCGGAATATTATCGGAAGTATAGATTCAATACCTTCAACTATTTGCGGGAATAGTTTCCGGCTCATCTGAAATCTTCTACGAAAATTCGGTTTGAATACTTACAACCTTATGCGAAATAATCGTTCGTGAGACGTTCCTCGCAAGCTCACGTTCACGATATATATGGGTGCGAGCAGTAGGATGTTGAGATTCAATACCTTCTTCTTGTTCCAACCGAAGGTGATACTCGTCTTGTGGACGCCATAAATTGGAAGTCTGCTAGGTCTTCTCGTCTCGACCAGGCGGAGGAATATCACCACTTGATTTGGATCCATTGTGAGCAATTTGATTTTTGAATTATGAAATTGTGAGAGGAAGTATATAAAGTGTGAGAGGAAGTGTGAAAAATAGAGTTTTAGTTGGTATTTATAGTGGTAAAATAATGTTTTGATTTTTTTGATTTTTTTTTTTAAAAACTAGCCGTTAGGGGGTTTTATGTATTTTTTTTAAAAATGCAACGTTAGAGGGACTTCTTTTGTAACATTTTCCAATTTTTTTTTTCTTTTTTTTCTAGCCCTTAACGGGCGTTAAAGAGGCAACGCTCCCCCTCCAACGCCGTTATTGGGCATGCCTTCCAACGGATAACGCCTCCAACGGCGTTAACGAAGCCCTTAACGGGCGTTATAGCGTTAACAATGGGAGTGCTCTTACACATTATGTAACAATGTATTTACCCCGAAACCAAGTATAAGTCATATATTAATAAATAAGTAATCCCAAATACGAGTGATGGCATAAGTTCTTCCCTTCTCTTTTGATCACAGATACTAAAACTAAAAGGCAAAAGAATCACCAAACATGTTACTTATTACAAGCAAATTGGGGGTTTTGCCTATGATGCTTGATATTGCTAAAACTGTTAAAGGAACCAAGTGTAAGTCATATATTAAAAAATAAGTAAGCACAAATAAGAGTGATTGCATACGTTCTTCTCTTCTCTTTTAATCACAGATACTAAACCTAAAGGGCAAAGGAAACACCAAACATTATCTAAAATTATGAAAAGGATAAATCCGAAATTAAAATCACAGAAAGTATGTTGAAAATGTAAATTATGAACAAATTAATTCCTAATTTCAATTAAAATTAATAATCAAAACAGTTTGATAAACAATATCAAGCATCATAGGCAAAACCCCCAATGTTACTTTTACTAAAACTAAAAGTGGTAACACCGTCGAGTGGTGTAGCCCGTTCCCAGTTCCTGCGCACAATTACAAGCAAAAGAGTTGTGAGTGTTGCAACAGCCATTGAATTCACACTATATGAAGGCAGCTTAGTGGACCCATAGGAAATTTGTGTCCTTCCCCAAATGCTCCAAACTTCACCAGTAGTATTGCCCAAAATAGCAATCCCCAATTTACATAACAATTTAGGTATTTATAAACAGACCACTAAAAGCTCCATTCTTAAAGATCAGACTATCACATAACTCATTGAATATATAAATAACAGCAGAAACTTGATTCACATGCTCTTAGTTGCGACTTGTCCTGACCGGTGACCACCGCTAAATTAAATACATCACCTCTATTATAAGATAAAGGCTATTAATATCAGAAAAAAATGCTATAGATATCCTTAGAAAAAAGCTATAACATTTAACAACGATGCATTACATGAAACTAAAAACTATGGATTGATAGTATGCCATGCATTAATACTGAAGTTCACCGACAAACAACAACAGCTTGTTATGGATCTAATAATCGCACCCTAACACAAAATAGAAACGGGTCAAACATGGCAATATGGTCAAATGGGTCAAAAGTCTCCCATGCTAGACTGCTAGTTTTCAAGTGCTTAAAAAAATTAGATTGATCTATAGTTATTAGGTGATACCTTAAGTAAAGAGTGAGCATGCTTATTATACATCAAAGTGGGCTTCTCTACATGTAATGTAGCATTGTCGAGCCTCTTGTTGGTCTAAATTTTCCGGGTCATCTACACTTCAAATTTCATTAGTCAAAGATCTGTCATGAATGAATGTAGGATTATAAAGTAGAACATCAAGTGTTTAAGATCAAATTTGATAAGTGGTTTTCAAATAAAAAAAGATTTCAACTCAACGAAAGTATAAATGGCTTTCATTCCTTGATCTTAAAAGTTGAAAGCGTACATAACATTAACATTTGGACTACTTCAAGTAAATAACATAGCAAACACATTACATATGTTCAGCCATTACCATCACTATTAGATTATCAAACTGAAAATGTTACCACAAACAATTTAAAACGATACAGCCATTACCATCAATATTTCTTTCTAGTAATAGAAAATTACTAATTTTTTCACCAAACACTACAGAAGTGCAATAACAAATAAAAGCGGGTACCTTAGTTATATCCCCTTCCTGACTTGGTATCTGCAAAAGTTTGAAATACAGAAAGAAAAACATCCCCAAATTTCAAAATAAAAAGTTAAAGACTTGGACCAACTTACCACACACCGAATTCTGAGACTTCCATCACGCACATGGTAGGCACCAACTTCACTTACACTTTCCATAACATCAAACAAAACCCCATTTCTAATTTCACCTTCAACATCTTCACTAACTCATACCCTTATCTTGAAGGCGCCATAATTTTTCATCTTTTAAAGAATCTCAAAGATGACCCCTTTTGCATAAGATGTCTTATGGACCAACCATCAAAGCAGTAATCAAAATCGGAAGCGGATTACGAAACCAATCAATATTCAAAAATCGTTTAACCGAAAATTAAAACCGAATATCGATGAAATTAATGCAAGGTCCTTGATAAGAATTCATATGAATCAAGCTATTAAAAACAAATTAATTTCAATTAAAATTAATAATCAAAACAAAATCAGCAATATGCTCTTAGGCAAAACCCCCAATTTGATTAGGGTTTATAAAAATTGAATTTAAAAATATAAACTATACATAACAACATATTATAATTAATTAGAACTATACATACCTCGACCAAAACAAATTCAACCCTGAGAATTTGACTAACCGATTGTAATGAGTTAAGTATTTCATGTTGCTCGATTTGGATAATGGTTGTGAAACATATAGATTTTCATAACTTTTTGATTATGTAACATATAGATTTCGAATTTGTATGTTTCCATTTATCCTCTCGTGTAACATTTGGATCTAAAAATGTATTTGGTAGTTTGGTTTCTTGAGAAAAATAGGGAAGTGTGTGAAAAGTAAGCAATATTAGAAGAAGAGGTACATTTAAGCACTTCATTTGCAAGAAGAACACTAGTTTGTTTTGTCTTATTGAAGACTTCTTTCATTTTCTTCTTTTTTTGAAAGAAGTGGAAAAAAAGTGATTGAAAGAAGTGGAAAAAGATGAAATTTATGTCTGCATAGTAGAAGAGGAAAGAAGTGATTTTACCTCTTATGTGCGAAAAAAAACAAGTTATCAAGGAAATGTCTGCGCGCTTGCGGACATAAAAGCAAAAAAACTGCTTTGAAAAAACAAACAAGGCCTTAGATTGAGAATATGACTTATGAAAGTGTGTGAAACGTGGCTTTATGACGCAAGAATATGACGTCAGAATTAGGAGGAATGGAATTCAAAAAACTTTTTATTTATTATATATAAAGATGTTTACTAAAAGATAAATCTTCATCATCCATTTAATTTAATAGTAGAGATTAACTTAAGTTTAATAGATAAACCTAAGTTTATTGTTTTTTTTTTCTTGTCTTTTTGTCTTTCTTTTTTATTTACATTTTTTTGATTTTTTTTCTTCTTATTCACGTTTTTTGTTTCAATTCACATTTTTTATTTTATTTTTTATTTTTTAATTTCTTTTTCAGGTTTTTTTTAATTCGTGTTTTTTTTCTTCGTTTTCATCCGTTTTCATACGTGTATTTACGTTTTCATACATATTCGTCCGATTTCATACGTTTTCGTCCGTTTCCAAACGCTTTCATCTATTTTCGTCCGTTTTCATACGTTTTCGCCCGTTTTCATACGTTTTACATTTTTGTCCGTTTCATACGTTTTCGTCCGTTTTCTAACGTTTTGTCCATTATTCATACGTTTTCGTTCGTTTTCATACGTTTTCGTCCGTTTTCATAATTCTTATTTCGTTTTCGTCCATTTTTCATCCGTTTTCAGACGTATTTTTACTCTTTCATACGTTTTCGCCTGTTTTCATACGTATTCGTCTATTTTCTTACGTTTTCGTCCATTTTCTTAAGCTTTCGTCCATTTTCATACGTTTCTGAATATCACTTGTGATTATCTGAATATCACTTTGTGATATTCTGAATATCACAAAGTGATATTCAAAAAATTATAAGTGATATTCAAAAAATCATAAGTGATATTTTGTTAATATCAATTTATGAGAATAAGAGCTTATGTAGGCCTGATCATTGATCTTTCACAGCTTGACAACTCCAGCCTTTGAACTTCTAATATCTTTTCACTTTAAGCTCGCACAACTGAAATAGCTATAACTGAAATAAGACAAATTACACAATCAGTCCTTGGAGTATATATGTTCCGGTTTTGAGTTAATTTTGAACATTTTTACATTGGAGATGCAGTTTTATTTTTGTAGGCGAATAACACACTAGCTAGTAGCTAGAGGCGAGACTAATAAAAACGTGTAATATAGTGAGTGGTAGCGTTTGGATGACCACATCTACGAGTGACCTTTAAATGTGAGGATAAAAGAACCAGTTACGGAGATTGATAGCAAGAGGTGAGTATACAAGAGGAGTGCCGGAATTGAAAAGAGCTTGTGACCATCATTAATTATAAATGTAACAGGTTTCAAGTTCGATCCACCTTTGCTACAATTAAACCTAAAGTGACCACTCCACCTCCCTCTAGGGGAGGGCATCAAGTTGTTTGACTCTGTGGCTCAGGCTTGCATTGATTAGTCAACAAAAAGTTCGGAAACAATGGTCACCCAAAAATAGTAGTTCTTGTTTTGTGTTTTTTTTACTAAACGGGAAACGTACACCCCTTGAAATATCAACCTGTCAATTGAGGATCTCCTTAATTATACCACTTATATCGTTAAGTGCCCATTGACTGTTTTGACTATTATCAGATTACTTTTTCACACAAATTTTAGAACACATCATTTACTTTGCACAAATTAATTCTACTAGCGAAAGATTCACCTTATTAAACCATGTTCTACATAATAAGCAATACGGGAAAATACAGATACTATACAAAGACACCATATTAATATACTGCTTAAGATAGAATTTGATCTCGAGGGATAAAAGGAATTTTACAAATAACGGAATTCCAAAGGAAATTAAAGAGAATAACGAGTTTAATCTTGACATTATCGCTATTAAAAATGCTCCACCCCTGACCATAAAAAATCATCAACCATGAGCATATCATGATCAGTAGATTGAAGAAAAGGTCTGTTCGCTAAATCCATTATTGACGTCCAATCATATGAGGTATTGCTAAATGTATATGCCATATATGGCTTCATCAAACTATCTTCAAATGGCTTAACTTCAGATGACAGTGATGAATCACTATTCGAGCCCACATAACATGAGTCACTAGATGACGAAGATGATGACGATTTAATGTATTCTGCTGACAGTGTTCTTACAGATTCAGCTGCTAGCGATATATCAGCTCTTTCTTCCTTCACGTGAGAAAGTTTGCTCATACTGTTGTCTTCATGGCTTTCTAGATTTTGGGCGCTTTTGTTTTCTGAAAATGAGAGATCTGCACGTTTTCGCAAATGTGTGTGCCAATGATTCTTTATCTCATTGTCGCTTCGTCCTGGTAATTCTTTTGCTATCAGTGACCATCTGAAGTTAACAAACATTAGCATACCATTAATTAGTTTTTGTAATTATTATTACTATTTATGATGATAATAACAAGTATCATTATGAGAGTCAGGCATATATTAGTGACCAACTGTCTATTAGAGGGAAACCAGTCAATCGACATTAACTTACGAGGAAAAAAAACACAATAGTAGAGACTTAAAACATAATTATTTGTTTTTTCTATAATATGGAATTGACATTTACATACTTGCTGCCAAAATCTCTACGCAAGTTAATTATAAGATCTTCTTCCTCACTGGTGTAGTTTCCGCGTTTCACATCTGGACGAAGATAGTTTACCCATCTAAGCCTGCAACTCTTGCCACATCTTGATAACCCTGATATATTTTTATTTTATTTTTGACAAATAGACGTTAGAACTAGTTTAGATGTTTAAAAATGAAATTGGGAGACCGATAACAGTTAGTAGGATCAGTTAAGGAGATAAAGATTGTCATTCGTACCAGCTAACTTGGGAAGTTCTCGCCAGTTCCTGTGGCCGTATGTCTCAATATATGCTTTCAACTTGCTATCTTCGTCTTGGCTCCAAGCACCTCTTTTAGTTCCATTTTTGTCAAAATAAGGTGCCCTCACCATCTTAAATTTTGTAACTGATCTCTTTTTTATTATGATGTGCTAAGCTAGCTAACTCAAATCTTATATTTATACTACATTACATATGAAACAGCCAAAGCGTGTTTTGGGTATAGCACTCGCCAAAATTAGACTTTTAAGTAACGGATTTGCATTATTTTAAGCTTAAACTGATGATCTTAATATTTTTTTATTCATAAACATTCAGCAAAGTTCTGTCTGTTTATTGATTTATCTGAATAGAAATTGATTTTTAATATCTTATTATAAGTTCAAATTATAGTATATATTTTTGACCATAAATAACAAGACAACCATTGAAGAATCCACGAACGTGATCATATTCAAGTCTTCTAATGTGATGACAAACTTATGACATTGATCTATATGTAAAGTCATCGTATAATACTAAACAAAATACTCGATTGGCCGCCTTAAACATTTTGTCTTCGATCAATATTTAATTGTTGGCATTCTTAACTCGTTAGATTTTCAGGAATATATTTTTGATTTTTTTGGTTACGTAGCATCATTCTTGTCATTAGTTTGATTATTACTCGTATTTGCATGAAACAACAAAATATATATCATCTTGCTTATCACATTCATTATATCGGTGCAGCTTGCTACCCGTTTGCCTTCCACCAATATGTAAATCCTATTTTGATGAAATAAAAATTCATGTTTTGTCTTCATTATACATATCAGTTATTAAGTCATTATTAGTTGTCTTTGAGTGACGTTTGTATAAGAACACAAATGAGACATAAAACTGTATTTCAGTGGGAAAAAAGAAAAAGAAAAAGAAAACAGGACAAAATGCGATTACATAACTATGACAACCAGGGGCGGTATTAGAAAAAAATTTAAGAGGAGGCAAACGTTAAAAGTGGGTGCCAGTAACTCGACCTTTGTTGCTAATGAAATCGATTTCACTTTTAATGAAGTTAATTTTTCGGTATTTCACTACAAGAAAAAGGGCCTTTTAGGACCTTTTCCTGCGACGCCTTTTAAAGCAGTGTCCCAAAAACACATCTAATGTGACAAGCTAGTTTAAGAGTCCTATTAACATGTAACCTAATAGGACATTTCATGTATTGGTCTTATTAGATGAGTTTTATAAGACACTTACTCATTTGAGTCTCGTTATGATATAACATAATACGACACTTGCTATTTAGGTCCTATTATCTTATGTTTTATAGGACTCTAAGCCGTAGAGGTCATATTATATATAATCTAACATGACAAAGGTATATGCGTCCTATTAGATTCGATTTTATAGGACACTTATATGGTTTGGTCGTATAATGAATAAATTTAATAGGACACTCAGTATAGAGGTCGTATTAAATAAGTTTTATGGAACACTTATTTACTTAGGTCTTATTATGAAAGAAACTTGATATGACACTTGATATTTTAGTCTTATTATCATTTTTTTATCGAATAGTTTATTGGTGTCTTATTGTATTTACCTTACAGGACACCTAATGTATACGAGTTATAACACATTTGATATATGTTATAATCGTATTTTACAAAACTTAAAAGTGTTACATAGATTTATACTAACGTTAGTTTTTTTTACAATATTTAAAAACACACACCACTCTTCGAACCAATTAGCTAGGTTGAAAATGTCATTGAACTCATCTTCAAGCATGAAATTAAGTGATCAATGCTCGGCTGAACTGGGTAAAGGGGAGTAATAAAAACAAGAAGCTAAAACGTGGTGTCCGATACTTTTGGAGTGAACATGTTATTAGTTTCAAAATCATCAAAGACTACCTTAGCTCGGCTGAACTGAAGTGAAGTTTTGATCATTGAGTTTCATAGTTAACTGAAGTTTTGATATTTCAATTCTATGCTTGGCAAGTTCGTACTACGTGTGGGGAATACAAACATTGGCTACACATACTCTTCCAAATTAAAAATCATTACGTGATTTGAGTTTGCATGATGATCTAAATTAAATTTTGCGTGGACTAGTTGACCAAAATGTCAGAAACCGTAACACATTAACATAAAAAACATTATGTGAAATTGTGTACTGTAATTGACTCGATTACATCCTAAATCCAATAAAATGTCACATGTAGTTTATAATCTATATTGAATTACTCAATGTTTTGAAACCCGGGTAGACCCGGCTGGGTTAACCGGTCGGACCGGTTCCGGGAAAAAAAAGGGGTAAAAAAAACCCGGGTTTCTATAACCGGGTTAACCGGTTACCCATCGGGTTTTGAGTGACCCGGGTCAACCCGGTTCTCGAAACCCGCCCGGGTTTGTTTTTAATTTTTTTTAATAAAAACCGGGTTGACCCAGCGGTCGAACCGGTTGATCTGGTTATTTTTTATTTTTAAATGAAAAACCGGGTTGACCCAACGGTCGAACCGGTTGACCCGGTGACCGGTAACTCGACCGAGGTGATTATAAACCCGGTTTTGGAATTACTCATAAATCTCAAATTTATGATATAAAAATTTGATTATTAAAAATTTGATTAATACACCCGTCTTACATAAGTTAATAGTTTATAAATTAAACTAAAAATTCTTGAAACAAAATATATTTCCCACTTCCCTCCCTCTTTTCCCCTCCAATGTTTTTTATTTTTATGTACATCCCGCCGAAGCCCGCCAAAGCCCATTGCTCTTCCTCACCATTTATATAGATCTGTATTTCTCCTCTTTCTCGGCACAGTGACAACCACCAGAACTATTATCACAAAACAAGGTAAAATCATCTTTCACATTCTTTTACTTATCTAAGCATTTTTATGAATAAATTATGTAAGTATATCATAAACTTGATAGAGATCTAGTCTTATCATAATTTCAAAATATAGAAACCCTAGTTTTTTAATTTGATTAATTATGTTTGATTCTCTTCGATTTTTGTAACTAATTGATTAAATTGAGTAAATGATAAGTAGATGCCCTAAACTTTTGGTTATATCTCCAATCTTATTAATCAAATTAGGGCAATAAGAAAATATGTAATGGTTTGAAGAGTTACTGTCCTTTTATTCAAACACTGTGATTGAATTTTAATTTCATCTACTAGTGCATCATTTTGTTTATCGGAGATAAATATGTAACTGAAATAATTATGCAGTTCTCGTTTTGAGCCTTGGAAAATAATTCAACTTAGCGTTTTGAGGACAGAACAAAACATTGTTTAAGCAACCTTGCATTTGTTGTAACTTTGGGTATTTCTTAACTTTAAAGATTAACTAAATAATTGTTACTAGTGTCGGAGAATAGGCGCCACTTGAACTCAGACGATGCCGTCAAGGAAGGCTAAGAGAGCAAGGAAGGATAAGAGAGCTTGCACCAGAAGTGAAAATGACAGCCAACAAATTGAAGATGTACTTCAGACGGAGTCAAACCATTCCGCTTCACAAACCATGGCCTAAAGTTGGGAGTGCTAAGAAAGAGATTTTGCTCGATGTCTTAAACGTATTCTAAAACTTCCTTCATATTTAATTGTCAAATACATATATGTGTCCACATCTAACGAAATTAATGAATTTTGTTTTGTAGGATAAGTTTGATCTTCCGATGGGCTGCGATGATTGGATTTTGAAGTCCTTTGGAAAGAAGGTTAGGAATTGGAGGGCGAGAGTGGAGAAAGACTATTATGATCCGTCAATGCCTTATCGTGAAAAAATTAGTTACAAGCCAAAACAAGTGCGTGTGGGTCAATGGAAGAAACTTGTTAAGACTTGGAATAAAGAAAAATCAAAGGTATGTTAAACTGTTAGCAAGTGTATCTACCGTTACTTATTTTGATTACAGATTCTTTAAATTAACCATCAAATATGCATCTACTAGTATTTGTTTTGGCCTGCATATAATTGTTGCTGTATGCATATAGCATGTATACAATATTATATAACATATAAGTAATTATAAACCTTATACACTATTCCAGTTTTCATTAATAACCTGATCCATTGCTTTGTTGGTTGAGATTGGTACATTGGCATTGTTGAATTTAGTTATAACTCACAACAGTCTTTATATGCTTAATCCCTTCAACAGGTCGGAGCTGAAGTTTACATCAAAAGCATTTTTAACTTAGCCGAGATTGTAGCGAAGGGAAGGATTAAGAGCTTAGATCCAAATGAGATTGTTGGAGGTGAAGAGTTAGGACCCAAACTGGTGCGAAGTTAATCTTCAAGTGCCTATTAAAAGAGATGAACACTTGGTGAGACGATATGGATTGTTTATCACAATTAATGATGCTATTGGTGCAACTGTCGCATGGCCTTGCCCTTTTGTTGCGGTATGTCAACTTTTTAACCGTATGACAACTTATACCAGTAGGATATGGGTTGGGGCTGCAATAACAGGAGTTATTCTAATGGGTTATAATAAAGTAGTTTGCTTCAATTTTAATTGGTTAAGGTTGGGATATTAACACTTAAAATGTGCATGATCAATTAATAAGCTGCAATGCCATTGTCTTAATGTACAGACACATTTCATCTACGATAATTCCCCATCAGAAGTTTTAGGAATGCCATTTAGTGGTCCAGGTCATTTTAATATGTATTATACCCTTTATGAACTTGTAAGTTAGTCTTAGGTGCTAAGTCTAGTTACTCCTTTGTGAAAGGATATACTGTTTGAAGTGGCCATTACCACTTAGTAATTTGTTAGGCATTGCTCCATATGAAATTCCTTTTTTGCATTCACAGACCTGTGGAGTAATGATTTACTATGTAAACCTTATACTTGACCATTTTATATTCATGCCAAATCTATTAGCAAAACTTTGACTTGACTTTGTATGTTTTAAAAAGAACCTGGTATTAGGAGGGATTATGGCTCTTTAGTGAGATGTTGTAGGTGTTTTCAATCATGCATTTTTTTGTTTTGAGGCTTTTTAGTCTAGTGATTAATATTTGTTGATATTAAAAATTAAATAGGTTTTGATATCTTATGTTTATGGATTGTATAATTGCAGGTGGTACGTGATGATGATGCGTGAAGGTGATCCATGATGGCTTAGATTATCTACTTCGGCTTTAGTTCTCATTGTAGATATTTCCATGTAATAAAATTTCGAAGACCATTTTGGATGATGTTAGCCTTAATTGGGTTAAAACTTTTGTTATGAATATGACATTTAGTGCTTTTACCTTCTACAACATTGACTCATCAAGCTCTTATATGTTTGTGTTTTATATCGTGTTCAATTACAATTGTTCTTATGACCTACAATTGTTTCATGAAAGTATATTAAAACCAAATTTATTTAAAAATAAAAACCGTCTTATAATGTATGTATGGTCATGACACTAAATTTTGTCCCAACAAGCACTTCTCTCAATATGTCCTAAAGAAACACTTTTTTAGGACGCATTAATGCGTCTCAATACACTCGAATAAGAGTTGATGCAACACAAAATTTTGTCCTAAAAAACACTTTTTACGACGCATGAATGCGTCTCAATACGTGATAGAAGGTTAACATATTTTAGAACACTTAAAAGTGTCCTATTAACTTGTCTACGAGGACAAAAGTTGCGTTGTATAAAATGTTTTATGAGACTATTTTTTTGGTTTCATAATCTTGGCACTTATTAGGATGCTTATAAGTGTTCTAATAATTTTTACACTTTATACAACGCCTTTATATGTGACACTTATACCATTGGTCCTATTATGCTAAAGGTCCTATAAAGTAACATAATGGGACACTATTCGGCGTCCTATAAAACCTAATTTCTTGTAGTGTTTGTTTACATATGAGAACCAAAACTAAGAATTAATGATGATATGCACAATAGTTAGCACATACTTGCTTTTTCTGATCGATATTAACTCAGTAGTTGAAGCAAAAACAAAAAGTTAGACAACAAAAATTCACAAAACTATAAAGTAGCACAAGAATCAAACATTATATCTTCATGAAAGTGCAAATGTCTTTAACCACTTGGCTAACGACTCATTCGTTGAACGTCTAATATGTAACCATAACATATCTACTCATCCGTTGAATGTCTAATGTGTAACCATAACATATCGACTAATCCGTTAAACGTCTAATGTGTAACCATAACATACCGACTCATCCGTTGAACGTCTAATGTGTAACCATAACATACCGACTCATCCGTTGAACGTGTAATGTGTAACCCTAACATACGGACTCATCCGTTGAACGTCTAATGTGTAACCCTAACATACGGACTCATCCGTTGAACGTCTAATGTGTAACCATAACATACCGACTCATCCGTTGAACGTCTAATGTGTAACCATAACATACCGACAAATCCGTTGAACGTCTAATGTGTAACCATAACATACCGACTCATTCGTTGAACGTCTAATGTGTAACAATAACATATCGACTCATCCGTTAAACGTCTAATGTGTAACCATAACATACCGACTCATTCGTTGAACGTCTAATGTGTAACCATAACATATCTACTCATCCGTTGAACGTCTAATGTGTAACCATAACATACGGACTCATCCGTTGAACGTCTAATGTGTAACCCTAACATACGGACTCATCTGTTGAACGTCTAATGTGTAACCATAACATACCGACTAATCCGTTGAACGTGTAATGTGTAACCCTAACATGCGGACTCATCCGTTGAACGTCTAATGTGTAACCCTAACATACGGACTCATCCGTTGAACGTCTAATGTGTAACCATAACATACCGACTCATCCGTTGAACGTCTAATGTGTAAGCATAACATACCGACTCATCCGTTGAGCGTCTAATGTGTAACCATAACATACCGACTCATTCGTTGAGCGTCTAATGTGTAACCATAACATATCGACTCATCCGTTGAGCGTCTAATGTGTAACCATAACATACCGACTCATTCGTTGAGCGTCTAATGTGTAACCATAACATATCTACTCATCCGTTGAACGTCTAATGTGTAACCATAACATACGGACTCATCCGTTGAACGTCTAATGTGTAACCCTAACATACGGACTCATCCGTTGAACGTCTAATGTGTAACCATAACATACCGACTCATCCGTAGAACGTCTAATGTGTAACCATAACATACCGACTCATTCGTTGAACGTCTAATGTGTAACCATAACATATCGACTCATCCGTTGAACGTCTAATGTGTAACCATAACATATCGACTCATCCGTTGACCGACTCATCCGTAGAACGTCTAATGTGTAACTATAACATACCGACTCATTCGTTGAACGTCTAATGTGTAACCATAACATACCGACTCATCCGTTGAACGTCTAATGTGTAACCATAACATATCGACTCATCCGTTGAACGTCTAATGTGTAACCATAACATATCGACTCATCCGTTGAACGTCTAATGTCCAACCCAAACATATCGACTCATCCGTTGAACGTCTAATGTCCAACCCATAACATATCGACTTATCCGTTGAACGTCTAATGTGTAACCCTAACATACGGACTCATCCGTTGAACGTCTAATGTGTAACCATAACATACCGACTCATCCGTTAAACGTCTAATGTGTAACCATAACATACCGACTCATCCGTTGAATGTCTAATGTGTAACCATAACATACCGACTCATTCGTTGAACGTCTAATGTGTAACCATAACATATCGACTCATCCGTTGAGCGTCTAATGTGTAACCATAACATACCGACTCATTCGTTGAGCGTCTAATGTGTAACCATAACATATCTACTCATCCGTTGAGCGTCTAATGTGTAACCATAACATACGGACTCATTCGTTGAGCGTCTAATGTGTAACCTAACATACCGGACTCATCCGTTGAGCGTCTAATGTGTAACCATAACATACCGACTCATCCGTTGAGCGTCTAATGTGTAACCATAACATACCGACTCATCCGTTGAGCGTCTAATGTGTAACCATAACATACCGACTCATCCGTTGAACGTCTAATGTGTAACCATAACATACCGACTCATCCGTTGAACGTCTAATGTGTAACCATAACATACCGACTCATTCGTTGAACGTCTAATGTGTAACCATAACATATCTACTCATCCGTTGAACGTCTAATGTGTAACCATAACATACCGACTCATTCGTTGAACGTCTAATGTGTAAGCATAACATATCAACTCATCCGTTGAACATCTAATGTGTAACCATAACATACGGACTCATCCGTTGAACGTCTAATGTGTAACCATAACATACCGACTCATCCGTTGAACGTCTAATGTGTAACCATAACATACCGACTCATCCGTTGAACGTCTAATGTGCAACCATAACATACCGACTCATCCGTTGAACGTCTAATGTGTATTGGGATGAAATGGAGTGATAAAATCGTATTCTTTTGACGTCGTTAACAACATAAAGTAATTAAATTTTACGAAAAAAATAAATAAACAGTTTACCCCGGCGACATGTCGCCGGGGATTATTTTACAGTCATTAAACACACAATTTAATTAATTTTACCCAAAAAAAAGTTAAATAGTTTTCCCCGGCGACATGTCGCCGGGGATACCTACCCACCAAAATTTTAGTTATCGCGCCATTTACGCTAAACGACAAAAACTATACCTTTCCCCAGCGACATGTCGCCGGGGAAAAAACTTTATCATAAAGTAGATGCGGATATATTCTTCATCAGAAAAAAAAAAAAAAAAAACCTTATCCTCCTCCTTCGTGGCGATTTGCAAAAAACCATCACCGATTCACCAACAATCATCAATCATCACCACCACCGCATCCACCATCACCACCAACGCTTCCACCATCACCACCACCACACGTTAAGCGGTTTTACAAATTTTAAATGTTATTCAACTAAATTAGTTAATTATATTATGATTTTTGCAGATTATTATTGTTGTAAGTTGTTGTTAATTAAAAAGTGAAGTTTTGTTTTTTTTTTTTTTTTTTTTTTTTTGGCGATGGCAAACGAGGACACGAGGAGCAAGAGCGGTATGTTATAATTTTTGATTATTATTGTTGTAAGTTGTTAACTTGGAAAGTTTTTTTTTTTTTTTTTTTTTTTTTTGGCGACGAGGAGGCTAGACAAGGTATGTAATAATTTTTTCTCCTTTTGGTATCCCGGGTGACATGTCATTTGGGAATGTTTATTGTTTAAATTTTGTTAGTTTATAGTTATTATTAGTTCAATTGCCTTGAAATGGTATGTATGTTAAAAGTGAAATAATATGTATGTTAAAACTCTTAGCAACATACATACCATTTCCCTTTTTTCAACTTTTGAGCCGTTTATAATAATTTTGTTAGTTTATAGTTTATATTTATTATTTGTTGATATGTGCTCGTTTATATTATTTTGTTAGTTTATAGTTATTATTTGTTGATATGAGCCGTTTATAGTTTATAATAATTAGTTGTTTTAGGATTTTAGTGATTAATTTTGGAAAATCCCCGTCTAAAATTAATCATCCTATAGAAAACCCGTCCGAAATTAATTTATTAGAAATTAATTTCGGAAAGTCCCCGTCTAGAAATTAGTTGTTTTAGGATTTTAGTGATTAACTTTCTACTAGTTTGAATGACTTGGATAATGCGACCTTGCATATAGATGGTCAATCAACGGTGGTTGACGCACCGCCAAATATCATTGATGTTCCTGACGAAGACGATGATATTATTTGAATGAATGAGTTGTTGTGGATTGTTTAAATGAATGAATGAAATTGTTGTTGTGGATTGATCTTGAGTTGTAACTTGCAAAATACACTTATATATTTGAATGAATGAATGAAATTGTTGTGGATTGTTTAAATGCGTATATTTATTTGGATGTGTATGTATTTGGATGTGTGCATGCTTATATTATTTTGTTCATGAATTTCTATATCTTATGCTAATTGTACTTGTACGGATGTCGACAGATGTTGCACGGTACCACGGCGGTGACGGTGGCGGGAGGATCGTCCCCTCCGACAGCATACCCACGGTTCTTTGGGCAAGCTTCATTAACAAAGGTAAGAATTTCAGATTATTGTAATACAAGCATAAATTTGATACATATTTATGACTTTTATCACTAACTTGATTTTGCGAGCAAAGGTAAACGAAAGCCCAATTTGGGCGGCGAGGGCGTGAGCGGTGAATACGCGACAAGACCCGGAACCTTCGGTGAAGGCAATCGCAGACGAAAAGGTCCGTGTCGATCACTTTTGAGGTGGGTGACAAACAAACCTAAACCCTCTCGGACCCAATGCGGCTCTTTGGTCTAACTTCATCGGGAGGTCGTTAGGAAGGTCTTGTTGTACTACCCTTCTTGGGAGAAGGTCCAGAAGGAGAAGAAGGCGGGAATCATTTCGAGATATTGGGGTCGAGTTATCCTTTTATGTTTATTTCATTATCGTGTTCATTTATTTAATTGTGTATATTTATCTAAATTCGCTTATTTATTTATATCATATAAATAAATAAACAAATTAAATAAATATATAAATTATATCTCTAACTCTCTTTTCGTTTTGTTGTATATGATTGCGAGACCTGTTTGACCTCGGGCCGCACATCGACTCCTCCGTGGCCCCGGATCTACGAAGGCATAAACTCGCACCTGCAAAAGCCTACAATACTAACAAGGCTTCTTTCAAGGCCAAACATTGGAAGGTAGACCCACCATGGGGATTACGATGCGGAGGCGATTAGGCGGGCACGTCCAGGAAACTACTGACGGGTGATTGGGATGAGTACATTAAGTTTTGGAATGATCCCAAGAACACTTCTCGAGCCGCTACAAATCGGCTTAACTTAAGCAAAAAGCAAGGTCATATCTAGGCGGGGATCCGGTGTTGTCTCGCCTGAGATAATATGGTAATAAACATTATAATTATTTTACATGCATATATACATACATATATATATATATATATATATATATATATATATATATATATATATATATATATATATATATATATATATATATATATATATATATATATATATATATATATATATATATATATATATATATATGATTATACGCTTTAGTGTGTTGTGATTTGTCGTTTTAAAATTATTCATCTTATATGCGTGTGTATATACGATGCGGAGCATCGAGACTCATGAATACCCGTCACTCATCGACACTTATTGGCGAACACATACTGTTGATGGGGTATTCCTTAACGATGAGGACCATGGGATATATGTAAGTTTTGTTTCAAAACACACTTTAATGAATTATCGAGAAATAATGTAGCAACCCGACTAATATATTTACTATCTTGTGTTTTGTCACTACATGGGACGAGATGAAAAAGCTTGAGGCCACGGTCAATACGGAGGATCAAATCAATGCGTTGGCAAGAGGGGTAAGCTTTGGGCATATTCCGGTGTGGGTGGCGTATTGCCATCACGGGCCACATCCAGCCAAGTATGCCCCCCCGTAGTCGGTCACCAAAGATGTAGGCTTTATCATGAGTCTCCTCAAAAGCGGCGACAGATCACGCGGATATGTTTAGGGAGTATGACTCGGGTGGTGCTAGCGGGAGTGGTGGGTGTGGTGATGGCGAGGAGAATGGCGGTGATGAGGATAACAACGAGAGGTAGTTGTGTATATATTATTAGTATGTTACATTGGTACTAGCTTTAGGTAGTTGTGTTATATATTATTAGTATGCTACATTGGTACTTTAGGTAGTTGTGTTATATATTATTAGGTTCATCTTGGCGCCATTTAAACACTTGTTTCCCTATCTATCAATGCACATATTGACTTTTGAGTCGTGTTTATGTAAAAGTTGTGATCTATTTGTATTGCGTTGATCCGTTATATGGTATTTGTGTTTTGGTACAAGTTGTGGCGAGTCTATCTGAGGTTTTGAGTGTACAAAGGTTTATTTGGTAGATTTTTAGGAAAATTAGGAAAAATCTGAAATCGTCAGACCGCTGTTGCATTAAAAAAAAATGAGACCTTTGTCACGGGATAACACACACTAAGCGTTGACAAGTCAACGAGAAAACTAGGTTTCCCAAATGACATGTCGCCGGGATAGTAGGCTAACTCGTTGACTTGTCAACAAGTAACCATAGTTTCCCGTGACATGTCATTGAGGATGAATAATCTCGATAATTAAGCGCCTTAATCATTTTGTAATTCGATTATTCCCAATGACATGTCATTTGGGGATATCCACCGTTGCACTCGCTTCTTTGACTAAAATTGAGTGGGACCCACGTCGTCGCGGGGATTGTCGTGGGGATACAATCCCTTCTGAGGCTTCCCGGTAGTATTCCCGGCGACATGTCACGGGATACTTTCAAGTGACGTGTCGTGAGGGATACTTTCGTGACGTATACGTGAGGAAAGCTCTATATGTCGCTGGGGTAGCCAGTGAATGTTGTAGTGTCAATATTTAATTGTTGGCATTCTTAACTCGTTAGATTTTCAGGTATATATTTTTGATTTTTTTTGGTTACGTAGCATCATTCTTGTCATTAGTTTGATTATTACTCGTATTTGCATGAAACAACAAAATATATATCATCTTGCTTATCACGTTCATTATATCGGTGCAGCTTGTTACCCGTTTGCCTTCCACCAATATGTAAATCCTATTTTGATGAAATAAAAATTCATGTTTTGTCTTCATTATACATATCAGTTATTAAGTCATTATTAGTTGTCTCTGAGTGACGTTTGTATAAGAACACAAATGAGACATAAAACTGTATTTCAGTGGGAAAAAAGAAAAAGAAAAAGAAAACAGGACAAAATGCGATTACATAACTATGACAACCAGGGGCGGTACTAGAAAAAAATTTAAGAGGAGGCAAACGTTAAAAGTGGGTGCCAGTAACTCGACCTTTATTGCTAATGAAATCGATTTCACTTTTAATGAAGTTAATTTTTCGGTATTTGTTTACATATGAGAACCAAAACTAAGAATTATGATGATATGTGATAGTTAAGACATCTTGCTTTTACGATCGATATTAACTCAGTGGTTGAAGCAAAAACAAAAAGTTAGACAACAAAATTCACAAAACTATAAAGTAGCACAAGAATCAAACATTATATCTTCATGAAAGTGCAAATGTCTTTAACCACTTGGCTGATGCAACTATTGAATAAATTTTCACAGTTATACTATTTACTCATTTATGGGGCAAAATGAAATTCTCTAATCAATCGACATTACTCGAGTGAACTTTGTAAGGACAACTGCCTACACTGCCTCCATTGTGGTACCGCCCACAACTAAGTAAAAGTATACGGAGTATTTCGTTGAAGCAACACAGTACTTTCAAAAGACGAATATACAACTAAGACAATCACCTATAAGTATATCTTGTTTATTCTTTTACCGAATATAAGCATATCTTGTTGACATATCTATATTCTATATACGATATAAAGTATTAAAACCTCAAGTCTCAATGTCGAAAAACTAAGTATCACTTTTACTATTATATGTTGTTTTTAACATTTTATCATCTAACCAGTGTTTGAAATCCGGTTGGGCCTGGCCGGTTGAACCGTTTTTGGCCCAAAAAAGGGGCTAAATTGAATCGCTTTTACGAGGCTTGAAAATCCAGTTTGACCGGCCGAGTTTAATGTAACTGAGTTTGATATTTTCTTTTCTTCATATTCTAGAAAATGTATATGATAACTTCGGATTGAACGTGATGATGAATAATGTTGTTTTTAAGTATAAAACTTGTATCATCGTTAAATTTTATGTGTTTGATATTATATAATATATGTTTTATAAATCTATAATGTTAATGGTATTAAACATTTTAGGCTTTATGTATATTTGGTATTAAATATTAGAGGTTTTATAGTTGTCTAATGAGCCAAAATATTGCAATATACTAAATAGGAAAACTGGGTAGATTTGGCGGTCGAACCGATTGAACAGATAACCCGATGACCCGGTAACTCGATCGAATCAATACGAGACCCGGTTTTTAAAACATTGATTCTAACCGTTATGTGTATAGATATGGCAGAACAACTATTTTCTAGCAAGCTAGGTAACTTATAACTTGCATACGTTTATTTGCGAGTTATTTTGGTTTTTATGTATGTATTATTGTTAATTTGTGTGAACTTTTGATACTTAAACATGTATGATTATTATAGGTCTTTGAAAAGAATGTTGACGGAAAGGTGTGGAGACAAGGATAATTGGAGCAAATGAGGAATTGATCGAGCATAAGTCAAATGAAGAAATCCATGCAGTATACTTTTAAGTATGTTGAAGTTGGTATAATATTTTGGCCATGACTTCTTTCTCTAGACTCCAATGTGGACGATTCAAAAGGCTACAAAACCAAGAAAGGAAGCTCTACAACTTTCATGTTGGGACCTTTACTTAAAGCTCTACAATTATCCCCTAAACATATTATTTGAAACATAAACTTTCAAACACAGTAAAATTTTGTTTTGGTGAGAGCTCGATACAGTCTTTCACTCTTACAATGAGTAGCTTAATTGGCTCATCAATATTCGTTTGCCTAGGCATTTGAAGGAGTTTTTTGAAGGTATTTGTTACGTGATGTGGTGGCTTATTTGGCGGTTTAGAAACCAAATGTTGTTTGGTCATTCTCATTCAAGTCGGGAAACTCTATTTGACGATGTAGTGCAAATGTCCTATATGTGGATAAATAGTCGTTCTAAGTCTAAGATTAATTGGGTTCCTTGGTTAAAAAATCTCAATTGTATTAGTTTGTAATCTTTTTTAATTTCTTGCTGTTTCTAATAAAATTTCCGCCGTTCAAAAAGTAACTAATATTGCAATGATAGATATGACACATAAACGCTGCTATAATTATTATTTAGTAATAGTAAGATATTAAAAGATGCACTCTGATATATTTTGCGAAATTTTAGGCTGGACACAGTCGTGACCCATGTCATCGGGTGCCACATCAGCTTTCTCTCTCCGGCGACCAGACACGACCAAGTTGCCACATTCGATGTGACGAGACTTTTTTTTTTTTTTTTTTTTTTTTTTTTTTTTTTTTCAAACATTTTAAACAACAAATTTAAATTCATTAAAATTAAAACATTACAATACTAAATTAAAATAAACATTACAAACTTAAACTAATAATCCAAACTGTAGCATTCTTTGATTGTTTCCTTGACTTTCATCAGTTCGGCTAGTTGTCGTGGGGGCAAATTTTGGTCGACTAGAGTATTGTAGAAAATTACGTCGGTCTCCCGTTTAGATAGCGTCATGAATTCCATCGTCTTTTTTTTGAGCTTAAGTTTCTCGCTTTTCATCTCCAGCTCTTTTTCCCTCAACCTTATGTACGCATCTTCTATACCCTTACCCTTAGCTTTTTCCCCTTTTGACGGCTTGAATTTGAAGAAGGTGTTGGCTAACGAACCAATAAATAATCTGATGGTTGATCACGAGAGGAGGAGGATGATTTTTTCCTTGCTGCGTCACGACCTTCTGGTCGTGATTCTCTAGTCTATTTCTCATCATCAGAATCATCAACGTCTTGGAAATTCAAAGGACCTTGGGTTGACCCCGAGGTAGTTATAGAACCCGTTGTTTTTTCTCCGACTATTCGTTTGGAAATCCGACATCTCACAATTCTTCCAAGCATCATGACCCCTCAAAATTTCCCAACACTTCTCCAAGGTAAATCATGACCGTACATCATACGGTATTCTCTAAGAGCTTTTTGTTTGTCGTCTACATCATTCTCACAACTTCCATGTTTTTTCTTGACATTATCAATAATAGCGCAAAAATTTCCAGCCCTATTACGAATCCTATTCTTCCATTTGGTCGTGATAGAGTTGTAGGTTCTTTCTGAGCCAGTTTCCTTTTTAAAATACGCTATCACCTCCTCCCAAAAGCGGTGCCTGTTCATAGCGTTTCCGCTCGCCTAGTTTTCCGACACAAAAACCTAAGCTCTACAAAGCGCGATCTCTTCCGCCTTTGTCTATGGTTCAGCGACCATCTTGGTTGCTTCAGGATTCTTGCCTTTGTCTTTCGCCTTTGAAGCACGCCTTGAAGGCTTCTTTGGTTTGATGGGGGAAATCTCTTCAGCATTGGCGGTTTTTTCATCGTCATCGTTATCAACGGGAATGGAATCGTGGTACAAACCGTGGTACGAACCGTTACCCGAACCTTGCCCCATCGAAGCATCTTGACTTGGATAGTTTTGGGTCGGATACTCAGGCATATAATTCTCCTAATCTATTTCAAGATTAGTACTACGAAGCGGGGAATAAGGTTGGTACGGTTAGGAAGGATAAATGAAGTCCATGTTAAGACGATACGACGACCCACTTGGTTCTTGGCGGTAATCCGTGTTAGATCGTTGCGGTGGGACAAATTGACGGTTAACGTAAAACGGGTTTTGGTTTTGATTGGGTTGTGCTAGTTGTGATTGATATTCAAAAGTTTGTGGATGAAAGCGAGTACCCCGGTTTTGTGGTGGTGTTATGCCGGTTAATTCAATGTTGTTTTCCGGCGAGAAATTAAAATCCAATGCATTTTGGGGTAGTCGTGATCGTCGGTTTTTTGATTGTGGGGTATTTTTCTTTGACATGTTAAATTTGGATGAGAAGTAGATTGAGGTTGGAAGTGAATATAGATGAGAAGTAGTTTGAGGTTGAATTGTGTTTGAAATTGTGTTTGATGTTGGTATTTATAGGATGTAAAGTGGTAAATTTTTTTAAAAAAAAGTTGTTTTTTTTGTTGCAAACGGTTGGATTTTTTTGAAAAGTAAAGTTTGGAAATCAGTTGAAAATCCAACCAATGTTGGAAATTTTGGTGCCTCGACAGATGTGAAGACTGTTGATACAAAAGTTGGGCGTTCTTTGTTAGGGCTCCGATCTTCGTACCAATTGATTATTGCTGCTTGAGACCTGCGCACTAAGTAAACAGAAAACACCGTTAGGCTTATCGTGGGATTGTTTCCCACGATTATCCTCCGGCGTAAGAGTAAGTAATCGGTTTAGGGTTATGAAGAGTTAGGGTTTAGATCGTACCTTTAATGAGGGATAGGGTTCCCTTTATATATACATGAAATCCTTATTGGTTTCGTGCTCCCAACCTTGGCGTATCCCGCCTAAGTCGGTTGGTAGCGTTTATCTCCACATTAGGAGATATCCGATATCTAGTTCCATAAATAACTTTGGGTTTGGGCCTCGTGAGCCCAAACACTTATTGGTTTAGCCAGTTCATCTTGGGCTTGCTAATAGTTGTCATTGGTCGGGTTCGTGACCCGGTATAGACTATCGTCATCGTGCCCCCAATCTAGTATGCTTGATAACTATTTGTGGATGCTAGACTAATAACTTCAGATCAATAAATAAGCTATGAGCGTAACAAAAGAAGCCAAAAAAGGTTCCCGTCTTGAAAAATAAACAGTGTATCTAAACATAATATTTAAAAATGATGTCTCGTAAATCGAGGGAAAGCAGCTGTAACAGCGTCACATCAAGTGATCTAGTCCACATATTGGAGATAGTGGGATCCACGTATCATTCATCGCGTGGATGAGAAAACTTATATAACCATCAACCTGCTTTTCACTGTGATTATCACAGTAAAAACTCAATCCGCCATTGTTAACAAACCTTCAACTTGCGACCTAGAAAACTACTATTCCCAAGGTAACCGTGCGTGCGCGTATTAAAACAAAACCATGGTCAAAGTATTATCTAATTTTACATCCAACATATCTGAGGGCGAACTTCTGGAGTTCGCTTCAGATTATTACATTCCCCTCGCGGTGCATCCGGAAGTTCGGTCGCAGCGTCAATCTGAACTTCCTCGAAGGAAAATAGGGTATACGCGTTTTTCGAGTTCGCGAATCAACGCGTGCCAATATCTTTATTTACGGCGGCGTGTTGAACTATTACCGTCTGCATATATCCCACCGCACCGCATAGTGCGGCTAAGATTACTAATTTTGAGGTTAATTGCGATTGCGGCAATTAACCCGATTATCCGACTTTTCAGCGCGTTGTACCACACAGCGTGGTCACACGGTGGGTATCATTCGCTAAGCGTGGTTGGCGCCCGTGTTACGGAAAAATTAGACGCGCTCGGGGTGGGAGAAACATTTTTACGGGTGAGCGGCGCGTGCTTCCCTCGTGCTTCGATTTCTATACCCAGGGTTCACTACCGAAGGATGAGCGCCCCCTCCCTGGATCGTATAATGTGGAGGATGCGGATACAATAAACACCAATCGCATCCCCATCAATTCCTACCCTGAGGAATATTTGGTGCACATGGGCATTAGTCGCAACTATTTTGGTAGACCTGAGGAGGTTCCAATCTTTATAGGCGCGGATGGCCAGGGTGGGTGCTCGTCCTTCGCATTCCTTTACTTTATTAATGTATGCTTTCCGTCCTTCATTGTATTTATAATAACTTGTGTGTTGTTGTCTTCTGTGGCGCATAGATGGATCTATTTAGGGTCGTGCAGCTGGCAAAGCCGCTTCAGGTGGATGTAGGGACACGCCCACTGAGAGAGGGAGAAGAGCCCATACTTGATGCTACCGCAGGGCGTACCCTGGAGATGGATCTGGGAGAGGCATGGCCAGCTCCTCTGTCACTCTGAAGGCAGCACTGCAAAGCGTGCCGAGCCCTAGAGTGCCTTCTCCATTAGTGCGAGAAAAGAAAGTAGCGATGGCGGAGCACATGGAAGAAGAAGAGGAAGAGGAGGACCCGGGTTTGAGCGCAAGAGGTCGCTTGGAGGTGATGGCGCAAGTTCATCGAGGAAGCGCCCGATTATCCTAACGATTGGAATCATCATCTAGTGATCTTCGTCGCCTCCCCTTCGCCGATACGTCGTCGCCCACGTAAGTAATGTTGTCAAGGTTTATCGCACCTCTGTTTATGCACGAAATTAATAATTCCTTTTCTTGTATGCGTGTTTGAAGCGATCATGAGTCGCCCCCAGAGATAGTCCAGTACGCTCTGAATTCTCTGAGCCAAACAGTCAAAACGTTGAGCCCTTGGCGGCTGGGGACGCACCCGTGGATCAGCTTGTTGAGGAGTTGATGGTAGCTGCTGCGCATCAAGCTTCACTATTGGAGAAGCTAAAGGCTAAGGTTTACGGGAAGCGGCCAAGGCGCGCAAAAGGATCAAAAAATTGCGTCGCTGGAGGCGCAGTTGGCTAGTGTCAAGGTTGAGGCAGAGGGCACGAATGCATATGCCCAGAAGCTCGCTGAAGAGAAGATGGCGCTGATGGGCCAAATAAACCTAGAGCGTCTTGAGTCATCGGTACAAAGCTTCGTGTCTCTAGGCATTGAAGTATCGGAGAAGGAAAGGAAGAGCGACCAGCAGTTTGTTCCCGTTCACTATCGTTTAAAGCAGTTTAAATATATAAAACAAGTTAATAGTGAACTATGGTGAAATTAACATATGAAAACACACCAAGTAATTTTCAACATAATATTCTCATTAGAAATAAATCAACAAAGAATCGTTACCCAGTACTTGCGGAATAGTACTTGGGATTGAAATAAACAAAGTTGGGTGACTCTCTCTAAGCTCGGGCTAAGTCGAGCACAACTCTTAGAGCTCATTGAGCTATCTCGGGAACTAAGTTGTATTTGGAGGGTGAAAAGATGGCTGCGTGCGTGTGTGTGTTTTACAATTCACAAGCTTAACCTTTTCACTCCATCTCTTATGCTATTTATACATGTATGGTATTTGACTCTTTCCTAAGTGACAAGCGACATCATCTGAGAAGACAAAATCTTGATGTATTTTGTCTCATTCTAAAGACTATTCTAGGTAAGAGACAAGACTACTTTCCTAAGTTCGGTGATGACAGGCACGATCTTTGCCATTCGGGAAAGTTGACTTAAGTTGATAAGGACTTCGTCTTATCGATTCAAACTTTTCCGCCTTGTCCGCTCTTTCTTGATCTTTACATCCTTGATCTTCTACTTGGTTTGTCTTGATGTAAGAGTTGGAGAGTAGTCTTAGGGATTCGGTGAGTTATTGTCATCACTCTTTGAATCCATCATCTTCTTCTTGACTCGGTCTTCACCCTTTAAGTTCCGCCTTTGCGGGTGGAGAGACTTCTTCTCGCCTCGTCTTGAGTATCCGAAGATGACTCATTTGCGAGGCTATGCACTCGGTGACTTGATTAGTGTTAAGCGGACTAAACACTTGGGCTATTTTCTATTCAAATCCTAGATTAAGGGGTTTGGGTATTCTTGAACCAACGGTCTCCCCTATTTGGATATACAAATAGCCTAAGTGGTTGATCGATGTAAGTGAGCAAGAGGCTTCTTTTGCTTGAATGTACTAATGAATACAATGAGGAACACCGGTAAATGAATAAAACATACATCGTTTATTGATCGATTACATAGTTCCTATTACTAGTACAAAAGATAAAACAAAATGATGTCAATCGGATGGATTCCCAATGCTTCAAGCTTGACCTTTTTGGTGATGAGTGTTTCTTTGTCGGGATGGTCTCTTATCTTGGCATTCGGTCTTAGCGAGAAACGATGTTTCTTTGGGGTTTGAATTTGAGAGGCCTTTGGTATGTAGCTCGACATTGCGGCCACACCGACTGATCAATATCACTCCATCTTTGAAGCGAGGGTTTCCATAGACATCAATGTGGAATAGCCCTCTTCGAGCTTCTCTATCACTAGGCAGTTCACAAATTTAACCCCTTGAGCGAGCTCCTGTTACACTCCGGTCCGAGGCACTTTAATCTCGGGTTGGAACTCAACTCTCTTCCTTTTGCGGTGGATGATTGTGGTTGAGATCCTTGAGGTGCGATTAAAGCGGCTGAATTCCAGTTAAATTTGGACAATCTCTCGATCTTTCATATCTTTTCTTGAGCATTTTCATCGGTCCTTAACCACGCATTCTTCTTCTTTTCAATGATTGGGCCAAGCTCATCAAGTTCGATGATCCCAAAGTCGGTGAATTTGGGGATCATGGACCTCGAAGTGTCTTTATCAACCCTCTATAGACATTCATGGCGGTGGTTTGGTATTGGGGATGATTCGACATCTGTGATTTTTAGGAAGCCTTGACTTGTCATCGTCGATTGTACTCCTCGATTACGCTTTGCACGAGAGCTTGATTTTCTTCTTCTTTTCTTCCATTGCTTTTCATTGCGACCATCGAGCCGCTGAGCTTCCTTGAACTTTTGCCTGCTGACCCTTTTGAAGTTTGCTTGGATCTAATCCCATATTTTGACTTCTTGGCGACAACCTTTTCGGTGCTTTTCTGTTCCTTTTCTCTTCCTCGACTTGTTTCAACCTTTTTCTTCTTTAGCAAGGTGTTTACTTATTTGTTGTGGTGTGGCGGTATTGATGTCGCCGATTTTATAGGGAATCTTCTCGGGCTCGAAGTTGCCATCTTGCCTTTTCCTTTGTCTGGCACGAGGAAGATGAAGTTGCTACCGGGGTGGTGGTGTTGTTGTTATTGGGTGATTCTTGTCGGTGTTGTTGTTGATGATGTAGTTGGTGGGATTGATGAGATAGGTGTTCTTTGAGGCGGGTGGGGATGATGAGATTTTGCCATTGATGATGATCGTGTTGGCTCCCCTCGGTGTGAGAAGGAGGATCTTGACAATATTCTCCCCTCAGCTATTTGCGGAACCGGTGAGGGCAAGAGTTGGAGTAGATCTTGAGGGGCGGGTTGCTTGACCTTTGAAGGCTGATAAATTTCGGTGATCATGGCCTTAATCTCGAAATATCTGCACGAATACCGGTGACCTTTGCATCTAGATTAGCTTGAGAGATCTCTAATGCGATCAACAGGGGACCAAGATTCGAGCCATAGAAGATGAGGCTGAGCCATAGCGAGATACGAGTGTTCAAAGAGTCCTTGAGGTGCGAAGAGTCAGGCGAAGATTGGAGACCACGAACATTGGCGAGTTGAGCATTTCAATTAGTTCGATCGGTTGAGATGAGTTTTCACATACACCTCGGTGGCCTCCGGCACTTTGGTATTGAGTCTTGGGTCTTCTTCTTGGCGTCACGATTTCATCGATTGTAACCCACAAGTGCGAAGATGCTTGAGGAACTTAACGAGTTTTCATCGATCGATCGGTGTTGGTACATAAGATCTCGATGCTCATGAACATTTTCGTTGAAGGTGAGCACATCGGATCGAAGATCGGCGTGGTAGCGGTGACTTCGATGTGTTGATCCCAAAATTGTTCGATAACCCGATATCTGATTTCCTTGAGGCTTTAGTGATCCTTGAACCATTGTCTTTCGATGTTGGAAGAATATTGTCAAATCGGTTGAATTCCCAATTTGGATGAAGAGAGTCGAGTCATTATCTTGAGGTGAAATGGTGACTCGGTATGCTCCTTTGGATCGGTGAGGCTCTTGTTCGACTTGAACCTCGGCGTCCATTTCTTCTCGGTGATAAGATTTCATCATCGATCTCGACAAGCTCATCTTGAAAATAGTATCGGTGACATCGACAGCAGATTAACGGGGATTGTTGATGGGTTCCATATCGTGGTGGTATGTTTCCTACGAGTCTTTGTCCCCGTTGACCCCTCGGACTTGGTGGGAGTTTCCAGTGCCTTCTTTGGAGTCGAGGATTGGTTTTGGGTTCCGTATCGGTGGGTTGTTTCTTTCCTCGAGTCTTTGTCCCCAGTGACCCACGAGACCTTGGTGGGTGTTTCCAGTGCCTTTGGCGAGTCGGTGATTGTTGTATCCCTATCGGTGGGTTGTTTGTTTCCCACGAGTCTTTGGGATCGATCGGTGTGCCCTCGGACAAAGGCTTGGATTGCTAATGTCATCCTTTGGGCGTTGTGGAAGCGCTCCCCTACCGGTGGGTTGTATTTTTCCTACGGATCTTGGGGAGTAGTAGGTGTGACCAAGGGCCTTGTTGTGATGTCGGTGTCCTTCGTTGTCCTTTGGGGTGGTTGTTGCGGTCGGTGGGTGTCTTTTGGTCAAGGGCTTTTGTGCCTCTTGGGTGTGCTCCTGAAGCCTCGGGGCCACGAGACTTTGGTTTAGTCTTAGTCGATCGAGACTTCCCTTTTCCTTTTAGAGCGGGGTTTGGAGACAGATCCACTTTGATTGTTCTGACAATCATGTGGGCCGTCAATTCAATGGGAGTGACGAGGATGGGTCCTTTGAAAATTTGATGGGCTCGGGATGCGGTAAATTTCCAAATTTTTCATCTGAGTATAATTTGAACCCGATGCGATTGCGAGCACAAGAGACAAACCTAGGATCGAAGCGTGCCGTCCTAGTTTTGCTCTGTAGCCGTTCGAGATCACTGTAAATGATCTCTCCTATGTCGACGGTGACCCCATTCATCAAGCGGTATGCCATCATCAAGCGAATAGAGTTAACTTGTTCGGTGGATGAGTGGTTCCATAGAGGACACGAATCACAAAAGTGAAGAGGATCCTCCAAGCCACGGGAATGAGCTTTTAGTGGTGGGGTCTTGTCCAAAAAGTTGGATCTAAAGCGATTTGTTTTAACCCATCCTTCACTTGTGGAGGGTTCGGGATGGGCGACATAAGTGCCTTTGTTATAATCTAACCTGTTGTAGTGCAAAGCGTTTTGTAATCCGAGGGTGTATTGTTTTCCCCATTTAGGCGAACGATGAGATACTCACGAGAGGTCTAAGGTTATTCTCATCGATGGAAGGTGTCGGGTCAAAGGCTCTAGCGATGGCCCAAAACTCCACGAGGTAGTTTGGGTACACTCTTGAGGACATTTACAAAGGCCGTTTAAGTGGGCGGTTGAATAAAAATTTTATAATGTCTTTATAGGTTGGGACATTTTCGGGATATTCAAAATTTCCTATGACATTATTTGTTTTGAATTCAACGTTAGTAAGATCCCTACCCTTGAGAAGCAAGCGAAGAGATTGTGTTCTAGCCATTTCCATTAACGAAGATTTTAGGGTTTAAAAAATGTTTTGACTAGAACAATCAAAGTGTTTAGATCTCTTGAGTATGTGATGAAAAACTTTTGTAAATGTTTACAAGAAGGTTTTCAAAAGAGGTTTTGAGCACACACAAATGTTTTGAATTTTTGAAATGATTTTGTGAGTTTAGTTGCGAGAAAAGATTTGTGTGTGTTTGTTTGTGTTGGAAGAGGGTATTTATAGAGTGATAAGAGGGTGTTTTGTGCACAAATGGAAATATTAAGAGTCGGTTTTGAAAGGCGTTTGAATTTCCACATTTAATGCTACCACTCCATTACCCATGATAAAATCCGTTTTCAAGGAGCGATTGCGATGCTGCGGTAAAAGTGCACTTTGCGAGATAAAATATCAATTTGATATTTTGTGAGAGGCATTAAATGCCAAGTGGGATGTGATAAGACAAAGAGACATATATTCCTTTATTAAATTGGCATAGTTACCAACCTAGGACATTAAAGTAGCGATACTTGGATCATTTAGTTACTCATTCAATGCTCTTTGTCAAGTGTCGGGGACCCTGAATGAGTCTTACTCATTCGGTGAGAGGTTTATTTTGGTTGTTGGGGAGGATGAACCATTTGAGAGAACTTCTTGAGATTGGTTTCGGATACTTGACTTTCAATGTCAAGCATTCCCAATTCGACTTCGGTCTCACGAAGGTAGGTTCATCAAGGGTTTGGTGAAGATATCGGCTAGTTGATATTCGATAGGGATGAAATGAAGTTCAATATCTCCTTTCATTATGTGATCCACGATGAAGTGATATCGATATCAATGTGTTTGGTTCTTTGGTGGAGGGCGGGGTTGTTGGAGATTGCAATTGCACTAGTGTTATCACGGAAGATGGGCACCATTTTGTAATGGATGTCATAGTCATTGAGTTGACTTTTCATCCATAATACATTGGCGTGACATCTGCTGCTGACTACATATTCGACTTCGGTGAGGACATAATGCTTGATTGTTGCTTCTTTGCACTCCAACACACGGTTTTCCTCAAGAAATTAGCGGGACCACGAGGTACTTTTACATCCATGTTGCGGCCGACATAATCGAATCGAGTAACCCTTGAGATCAAACCACGAGCATATTGGATAATAGAGTCCAAGGTTTGGGGTTCCTTTCGGATACACAGTATTCT
The DNA here is from genome assembly GCA_022545495.1 of Chrysanthemum lavandulifolium. Lineage (NCBI taxonomy): Eukaryota > Viridiplantae > Streptophyta > Magnoliopsida > Asterales > Asteraceae > Chrysanthemum > Chrysanthemum lavandulifolium. The sequence goes on along the minus strand of CM040243.1, from coordinate 233,469,273 downwards.
TTTGGCTGCGGTGAGGTGAGATTCTTTGGGATTGGGTGATATCTTGCTATTAAGCAGTGAAAATTGTATATACGGTCTAGTAGCGGTTAGATACATCGGTGAGCCAACAATCCCTACGAAATGAGTTTGATTGGTGATTTGCCGGTGAGATCGGGTCCAAGGTTGTTAGGTGGGACCATTGGTGTCTTCAACGAGGCATAGTCAAATATCTCATATTTCTTCAAGAGATTTACGGTGTATTTCTCTTGGTGATGGATATTCCTTTATCGGTTTGCACGATTTGTAGTCAAGAAAGTATGTAAGTTCCCCATCATGCTCATTTCAAACTTCTTTGTCATTAGTTTTCAAGCTGTTTGCAAAGTTTGTAGTTTGTTGAGCCAAAGATGATATCATCAACATACACTTGGACTAGTATCACATCTGTTGGGTTCTATAGACAAGCGATTGTGTTGTCTATCTTTCCTCGACAAACTTGTTTTGGATCGGGAAGGTGAGAGAGTTTCATACCATGCCACAGGAGCTTGTTTAAGTCCATAAAGGGCTTTGTCAAGCTTGCGAGACATAGTCGAGAATTCACTACTCTCAAGCACGGAGGTTCTTGAACATACACATCTTCCTTGAGATCACCATTTAAGAATGCACTTTTAACATCCATTTGATAGACCACGAAGTTCATGTATGTTGCATATGCAAGGAAGATCTGATGGCTTCCATTCTTGCAACGAGAGCAAATGTCTCATCATAGTCGATGCCTTCTTGTTGTTGTAACCTTTGGCTACAAGTCGGCTTTGTTTTTAATAGCGATGCCGTTTTCATCGGTTTGTTTACGAAAACCCACTTCATTCCTATGACTACTACATCACGAGGACATTTGATCAAGGTCATGACCTTGTTTTTATCAAGCTGTTGCAATTCTTCTTGCATAGCTTTGAACCCGGCTTGGGTATTTTAGAGCTTGATGACACTTTTGGGTTCTATGTCGATAGGTAATCGGCATATAGACATTCATTGGTGAAGCTGCGGTTAGACTAGCGACCATGCTTCTAGTGAGCATGCCCTCGGTGGGTTCACCAATGATGTTTACAAGCTCAATGTCACGAGATCTTGTCCACTTACTTTGTGGTGCAGGATCGAGCTTGAAGATGTCCTTTGGGAGTTCGGATGTGAGTTCGGTGCAAGGGCCACAGAATCATTTAGAACATCTGTAGAGATGTCTTGATCGAGTTGAGGATCATGAGTTCTGAGGTTCGATCATTTGGATCATTGTTACTTATCCGGCGAGGACAGGTGATTATCAATGAACTCATTGATGGTTGGTTGGGGTAGGTTGTGAGGTAAGACATAATATGAGATGTCGGCATCGACGATATGAGGAATTGAGTTCGATGTTGTACTCATCGGGAGGATATCTTGATGAGTTATCAATTCCTATTTCCTCCTTGAGGTGTTGGTGAACTGATGCTTTCGGCACTTTCATCAAAGGTGACATGAAAGGTTTCCTCAACTTGTTGTCTCCTTGTGTTAAAAACCACGAAGGCTTTGGAGATCGGTGAGTAGCCTAAAAGTATCCATCATCGACTTTTGCATCAAACTTGCCTAGATGATCCTTGTGGTTGTGAATGAACACAGGACATCCAAACACATGAAAATAGGCGATGTCGAAGTCTTCCTTTGAAGATCTCATATGGGGTTTTATTATGTCTTTTGACAATGATTGACTGTTTTGAGTGTAACGAGCGGTTTTATTGCTTGATCGAAATGCTTTGAGAGGGTGAGCCATTTAACATAGTTCTAGCGACCTCAATGAGAGTTCTGTTTTTCCTTCAATGACCCCATTTTGTTCGGGGTGTATGGGGATGAGAAATTTTGAGAAATTCCTTTTCATCACGAAACTCTCAAGCTCTTGATTTACGAACTCGGTACCATTGTCGATTCGATTTGTTTATGATAATGTCATTACGGTTTTCAATCTTCACGATGAATGACATTATTGTATCATTGCTGACTCTTCTTGGAAAGAAAGTATACCCAGTGTATCTTGAGAACTCATCAACAATGACAAGTGTATACTTCTCATCTTTGGATTGATCTGGGGATGAGCGGTCCAAAGAGATCCATGTCGCGGGAGGTGAAGGCGACTTTGATGGAGAAATTTTGTTTGGTTTTGAATGATGCTCGTGGTGTTTACCCTTTTCACAGGCGAGCATGGTTTGTCTTTGCAAAAACCGGTGATGGTAAGCCAAGGACCTTGTTTTGTTTTGCCAAGTTGTTGAGGTTTTGAAGTTTAAGTGTGAGAGTCTCTTATGCCACGACCAATTGATAGTTTCGGTGGCTTTAGCAAAGAGACACGTTCCATCTTGGGAGAGTGTTGACATGTCTAGCACATAAACATCATCTCTCTAGGAGCTATCAACACAACTTCCTTGTTGGCATTGAAAATGGTACCTTGTTTATCATTGAATTGTACAATGTATTTAGCATCACATAGTTGGTGACGATGAGATTGTATTTGAGACCGTTGACATAGGCTATTCTAGAAAACTATTCCATTGCGGTTCTTGAACCATAACCTTGATGGGACATGATGAGTTATCACCAAATACTACCTTGGGCCTGGTTCCTTTACATACTTGTGCGAGATATTCCTTCACACAGTCATGCTTCTTGAGCATCCCTTGTCTAGATGCCAAATAGGTTCCTGGCATGTCTCTGCACAAGTAGTAAAGCGAATTAGTTTCTCTTCGTGACCCACTTACTAGTGGGCTTGGATCTCAAGGTCTCTTTGAAATTTGCAATCGACTCATGGTCGGTGGTTGTGTGCATGGTGCTACCACGGGTTTTGCATTTAGAGGTGAGGATGACTCGGTGACTACGGGTTGTTTGGAATTTCTCCTTGCATGAATAATCTTGTCATGTTGGGATGTCTCATGAGTGGATTACCGCATATATCACGGCATGTATTCATGAGACAATCATCGATGATGATCATTAAACCCGTGAGGCATAGAGGAAAAGGTTTTGCTCTATTCTTTGGAGCGATTTTGGAGGATGAAGCATCTTGATGACCAACTTTGGTATAGTTTGCTTGGTGACATCTTGTAGATGATCTGCGATCTGTGATCATCCTTTTGCGAGATCATGCAAAAAGGATTCTATAGCGATTGTCGATGGTATGGTGGTGTAATGACACACTCGCACTTTTGTTTGTTTTGGAGGTTGACTTAGACTTTGAGGCTGGAGGAAGGCGACTTTGTCTCCTTGATTGGTTGGGGACCTTTTCAATGGATTCCATTTTTGATAAGCTTCCTCACAAGTTCGATCGATTCTTGAATTTAGTCGACCGGTGGGGACGAGAGGATGTTGAAGTCTCGGTGGGAGTAGACTCTTGTTGGATAAGTTTTGCTTGTCTTTGTAAGATGGTTCTACCAAGTCGGACCTTTCTTTTGGTGAATGAGGATTGAATTGTAGTGGAGTAAGCTCGAGCTTGGGCGGCACCACGAAGAGGTTTCGGTGGTGGGCGGTGCTTGAGATTACGCTTGAGACTCGAGATATGATCGGTACTCTTGGGTACATCGGGAGTCAAGCATGCTCTTTAGAGCTTGACTTTCGGGCTCTAGAATCCTTCGAATCGAAATTTGGAAGCTTACTCTCGGGATTAACCCGTTCAATCCAATCTTTGGAATTTGGAGTTGTCAACATGTTGGTAATCATACCACGGACACAAATGGTTTTGAACATTGGTCTTTGTTGCGAGAGTCGGGGAGATGATCTTCACCTATGACTCTCTTTTTTGCTCTTGGGGCACCACGACATCAAAGACCACAGGATTCTTAGCGATCCAACTATCAAGAATATCTTGTTCCTTTTAAGTTCATCTTGAAGAGCACGATTTCTCTTAACTAGTTCGGTGTTTTGAATTTGCAAGGTGTGACCTCAAGCTTGGCTTGTTTTAAAATAAGCAATTCATCTCTACACTTGTTTAATTCAAAACTTAACTTGTTGTATTTTGAAAAGAGATTTAATCTTTGCTCTTCTACGAACTTAAGGTCAACATTAAGATAATTCATATAAGGCGCCAATCGAGTCATCATCCATAGATAGTAAGATGTTTACCTTCTTCGTAGTGATGTTGACCCATTCCCGTTTACGGCATGATTCTTCCCAGCTGCTAGCTTGTCCTCTTACGAGAGGGCCATCGGTCTGTGACATGCACCATTTCATCATCGATGACACGGCTCTTCATCGATCGAAGGTCTCGACAACAAGGCCTTTGTTTTACCACCGCAGTTGAACACTTTTGTTGTTTACGAGGGGTGGCCTCGAGCAATGCAAGCTTAGCTTTGACTTTCTTGTACTTAGCTTCAAAATCAACAGTTTTGTTTTGATCAGTTGTTTGAAAATTTTGATGAGGCCGATAGATTTTGGTTGAAATTTGCTAAAGCACGAGGTGATTTGACCACGATGGTTTATAAGAGGGTTGAAATTGTTTTGAAAAGCAGTCTTTTGCAAAATGACCTCTTTTGTGACACTTAAAGCATTCGGTGTCCTCATTTGCTTTGGCATTGAAAACTTTTGTTTCTTTTATAAACCTTGAGAGTTAGCAAGGTGCCCTTTCACGAAATTCGGTGTTCGGTCATTTAGGTACTCTCACTTGATCTCTCATCAAGCTCATCATCTGAATTTTCACGAAAATCTTGAACAACATTGTTAGAATAAGCGGTTGATATTGGTGATGAGGTGGTGGTCGGGGACTTCTTGACTTCACGAGACTTCTTTAAGTCGAGGTATCGTCATTGATGAGATTTTCCTCATAGACAAATTTCCCATAAATTTCGGGAAGCTCAAGATTTTGGATATGATTAGCATTCCTAAGTCCACGAGAGAAATTCAACCACTTCTCGGGAGGCATTGACAAAACCAACATTGATTTCATGTTTGGACAACTTAACACCATCATTTGACAGTTCATTTAAAAGAGTTTTGTACACGGTGTAAGTTTGAGAGAGTTTACGAGTCCTTAGCCACGAAGGTGTTATACTCGAGTTTGGGTCCATTATCCTGTTTTCCTTGGTATCGGATGGTCCTTCATGACTATGAACTAGGTCATCAGGTTTGCTTAGTTGTACTACGACTTATAACGAGACTCCATAATATCGTCGGGAAGACAAGATATTATGATACTTTTGAGTCTTTGGTCTGGTTGACCACTCTCCTTTCATCACAGGTCCTTTGAGCTTGAGTTTGGGCAACCCTTTGATCTTTGGGATAAATGGACCTTCATTTATACACTTGATATAATAAGGTTCCATCGATCAAATAGCAAAGCATTCGCTTTTCCATTTGTTGAATTTGCCAACTTCAAGTCTAGGGCAGCGGTGAATAAGCTCCACCCTTTTATCGACTAGTTGGGGTACATCAATTTGACCATTTAGGATCCTAATTTAAAAACTTTTAGGCGGCCTAAAAAGCGAGTTTTATAATTAGCCTTGCTCGATACCACTTGTTGTTCCCGTTCACTATCGTTTAAAGCAGTTTAAATATATAAAACAAGTTAATAGTGAACTATGGTGAAATTAACATATGAAAACACACCAAGTAATTTTCAACATAATATTCTCATTAGAAATAAATCAACAAAGAATCGTTACCCAGTACTTGCGGAATAGTACTTGGGATTGAAATAACAAAGTTGGGTGACTCTCTCTAAGCTCGGGCTAAGTCGAGCACAACTCTTAGAGCTCATTGAGCTATCTCGGGAACTAAGTTGTATTTGGAGGTGAAAAGATGGCTTGCGTGTGTGTGTTTTACAATTCACAAGCTTAACCTTTTCACTCCATCTCTTATGCTATTTATACATGTATGATATTTGACTCTTTCCTAAGTGACAAGCGACATCATCTGAAGACAAAATCTTGATGTATTTTGTCTCATTCTAAAGACTATTCTAGGTAAGAGACAAGACTACTTTCCTAAGTTCGGTGATGACAGAGCACGATCTTTGCCATTCGGGAAAGTTGACTTAAGTTGATAAGGACTTCGTCTTATCGATTCAAACTTTTCCGCCTTGTCCCGCTCTTTCTTGATCTTTACATCCTTGATCTTCTACTTGGTTTGTCTTGATGTAAGAGTTGGAGAGTAGTCTTAGGGATTCGGTGAGTTATTGTCATCACTCATTGAATCCATCATCTTCTTCTTGACTCGGTCTTCACCCTTTAAGTTCCGCTTGCGGGTGGAGAGACTTCTTCTCGCCTCGTCTTGAGTATCCGAAGATGACTCGAGAGGCTATGCACTCGATGACTTGATTAGTGTTAAGCGGACTAAACACTTGGGCTATTTTCTATTCAAATCCTAGATTAAGGGGTTTGGGTATTCTTGAACCAACAATTGTATTAATGAAGTAAAACACTTATCTTGGTGTAAGATAGGGTTTGGAACCATAAAATCTTGTACAAGACAGCCTTGGTTCGGTTTAGGTTTTACTCCAAAAGACTACACACCAAATCTTGAAAAATTGGATTCCATATATAATATTACATATGCGACGGCGTCACCTTATGTTTTGTGACGCCGTCGTGTCGCCGTCATTAGGGTTTCACCTTGGCCACGTTAGACTTGCGACGGCGTCACCTTATGCTTTGACGCCGTCTCTTTAGCCGGCGACGTCGGATTACATCTAGGCCGTCGAGTTGCGACGGCCTACTCTTTTATAGCAGCGTCGTCACTTGAAAATGGGAGTTTGGCTTCCGTCCCGTCACAAAGATCCTCCGACGGCGTCGCAATTAACACCGACGCCGTCACCTTATGTTTCAATGACTTTAAGTGTCTCGATTCGACATTGGCCATTTTCTTCATATAATCGTGCCTTTTCGTCCAAATAAGTGCCATTCCGACATTTTGCCTTCAAGAGACCTAAAAGTGAAAATGAGCGATATTAAGCAATAACGGATACAAAAGTGATCAAATAAGGGCTTAAACGACCCTAAAAAGGTACCTTTAAAACCTTATCAAATATCCCTACACTTGGTATTTGCTTGTCCTCAAGCAAATGTGCTTTTAGCCAATTAATTTATAAGTTAGGGGTAATGAAGCATTCATTCAAAACGGTCCACAACACATATAAGCCCCGTAAAAGTCATAACAAGCACGGAAATCACATACTAGCACATCACATGGGGTGTTTGGATACTCACATCTCTCTCGGGTGTATATGAAATATAACAAATTGGAAAGGGAAGATAAACACTCATTAACCGGTCCTGGTACATAGATTACCATAGGCTTGTGAATAGATCAAACCTCCATCGCTTTGGCGTAAGCACCTAGGAAAGACTATCAAAGAGGTCTTTAAAGGTTTGTAATGTTAGGCTTACGGTAGGGAAACAAAGGGTTTGGTGGGATAGGCTATATAGTGGTGGTAGGTCAAAAATCTCTTATGTTACAAGCATACGAAGAATGGCGTTGCTAAGCCAAGACTCGACACTATAAACTCTAGCTAAGCTGAAATAAACAAACATAAATTTAAAGGATAGATGTAGGATGGTAGCCGTATGTTTTTTTTTTTTTTTTTTTTTTTTCATCACTCTATTTTTTTTCTTTTCTATTTTTTCGATTTTTTTTTTTTTTTTTTTACACTTTTACTCTACCATCCTCTCAAGTAACATTAAAATAATAGGGATTTATAGGCACATCCCTATACTTGAATTTTATTACTCTAACACTAATTTGACCCGAATTGAAAAGATCAAAACACTTGGGGTACATTATTACGCAAACAAAGGGAATTTGAATTAACGTTCCTTCCAGTCATTTCATAAACTTTAACTTTTCCCATGAATCCCAATCGTCCCAAAGCGTATACAAAGGATATGACTCGACTTAGCAACTCATGCAAGCAACTAGATAATTGAACTAAGGGTTTAGGGTGATAACAATAATGCACTAAAGTGAGTGCATACATGGTAAGCTAAAGCGATTTGGGTGTATATTTGGGGTGGGGTGTAAACAATGCTCTTCATTGATATTCGGAAAACCGAAACATCACGAGAACCGCGAAAAGGATCGGCTCGAGGGGTTAACTAGGGTATCGTGTACTAAAGATGAGTACAACATAGCGGGTGTGGGAATTACTCAACCGATGTGGAAGAAGTAATTATATTACGGGTATCAAATAAGGGTTATCCTAATGCCTCTTATCATTTAGTTATTCCTAACTACACAAGTGTAGTCTTACTTGCGATCTCGGAATGCATCACAAAACAAGTTCTAGAATCTAATATACTACCGGTTCACACTCTAAGCATTGAAGATGAATGCTTTTAATTCCTACTAATCTAAGGGCGATCCTCACATTTGGGTGGAATTTAGGTGGTAAAGGGTTTTGTTCTAGTCATGCAACTTCCTATCCGTGAGGCGCTTTTGTTAAGACTAATGGCCCACTCTTATATGTCATAGAAAATTTCAAATTTGGTGCCAAAATTACCCTAACCGACATTTTCTCATGGTTTATTACACAAATACAATTGGACAAAGCAAATAATCAAGGATAAGCATAGTTTCAAAGTTCCGCTTTATTTTCCCTCCCTACACTTAAACTGAACATTGTCCCCAATGTTCCCCAAAGTATCAAAGTTATGATAATTGGAAGGTAATTAAAAGCGAAGAAACTAGTACTCCACGATTAGCTCGGTAGGATCCGTGTGTGAAGTGGTGGTTAAATCCTTTCCAAGAAGAATTTATGCGTGAAAAGCTCCTTCCAATCTTTGTAACTTCTTCTTGATAAATTAAACCGCACACTTGAAGAAAACAAAGCGAAACCTTCGCGTAAAATCGGCGGTAATAATATATATAAGACTCGATTTAAACTAAGATATAATGCTTGTGGAATGGATGTTTACAAAATTTCGGAAAATTAAGACTTGGAAAATTCCAAAATTTTTAAGTAGCTCGAGAAAATGAGAAAAAAGTAATCTGTTGTTTTACTCCTTCGGCCGCCGTCAGTTGCGATCTGACGCCGTCAGTTATCTGACAAAAGCGGTTTGCGATTTTACGGAAAAAATTCGGAAAATTTACATCTTTAGAATATGGAAAATTTTTACGCAAAACATCCATTATGACTCGATACAAGCATTTGACTCGAACAAACACACAAATATATCTTTTAATGAATTGTTATTCTCATGTTTACGTTTCCTTGAAAACGTGTGTGATCCTCCCTAAACTTATCCCTTATGTAAAATACCTTTATATGCAATTAAGACGAGGTTAAAAACAAAATAAAGCATTTTCACAAAATTAAACATTAGAATAAAGAATCAATAAAAGATATATGACACTAACAAGAAAACAATTAAGCATGGGTTGCCTCCCACGAAAGCGCTTTTCTTTATTTAAGAGTCTTGTAGCTAGACTCGTAGTCGTGCTCCTACGTACCGATATAAGTAAGCCTATCCTCAACAACATAAGGATCAAACTTATCATTCAAGTTCCTAATAGTACGTTCGGTTAGATATGCCTTTTCAAACTTCTCTCCATCGGGATCATAGATTGTTATCCTAATGTGCCACTCTCCATTACCGTCACTAGCGGTCTATCCCAATCCCATTTGTGTTTAGATTTCTCAACTTTCCACTTATTCATGACAAGGTTGACGGCAAGCTTCCTAAGAACTCGGTCATCTTCCTAAATACTAAGGCGTCCTCGAGCGGGTTCACTTCCATGTCCCTAGCCATTTCTCTTTCTTGGAAAGTTGCTTTACTAGTGAAGGCTTCATCTAGGTAAAAAGGTCTTTGGGGGCCTATGAGGTTCTTATCTATCCAAGGTCCATATCTAGAAGGCTCTCTATCCAACCTAATCTCATGTGGGATTTCTCTTCTTTGTAGTACGTATGCTTTTGACATCGTAAATTGACCTAGCACTCCCTCTCCTACCACTATCTTGGACATCTTACAATCGATGATGGCACTAGCGGTAGCTAAGAATCCTCTTCCTACTAGTAATGGGCATGTCGGGTCCTTATTCATGTCTAGCACATGAAAGTCGGCCAAAAGAGTCAACTCTCCCACGTGTACTACCATGTCTTTTATTATTCCTACCGGACGTGCAACACTACCGTCCGCTAGACCTAATATGGTTTCGTTGGTTCTATTTTACCTAAGTTAAGGCTTCTATGGAGGGACAACGGAACAAGATTGATGCATGACCCTAAGTCGGCTAGGCGTCGAGAGGTTTGGAAGTTCCAAGCCTACACGGAAGAGTGAATAGCCCGGGATCGTCTAACTTCTTAGGTAAATTATTTCTCACAAAAGCGGACCCGTGTTTTCCAAGCTTAAGTTCTAACTCATATTTTTCTTTTAAAGCATTATAATAAGGTGCATGAGCTAAGACCTCAAGAATCGGTTTTCTTGATGGAGTTCATATACTCCTCCTCTAAACTAGGTTTGGATTCTGGTTGTGGGTTTCTCAGTAGGTTCCACCAACGGTGTAGGGCCTTAGTACCTTTTGGATGGCTTGGAACCCTTTTTGATAAGCGTTCACCGAGTGAACCGTTGGGTGTGAGTGCATGTATGTGTGTTCTCCCATGGTGAACAAGAACATGAAGTCGACTAAATCGAATTCACTTTTGGGTTCGATGAGTGTGTAAATACTCATCATTTTGGTTAATCGAGCTGCAAAACACTTAAAATGCTCGAAATGCATCAAAATCTTGAAAATATCTCAAAATTGCATTTTATATGTTTCAGATGCAAAATGTTCAAAATCGGATGAAAAATGAGCTAAGTTTGCATAATTGGCGTTTCAGGTCCCCAAGTTTCAAAATTGTCGAAATAGTCCCCGAGCACTTAATTTTAAAAGAAAAATCACCAAAGGTCCTTTTAAAATCATAAGTTCTCAAAATTAGTCCTTTGGTGAAAAATGTCAAAAGTTTTGAGAAATTACAAGTTTGGTCCTCCAAGTTTCAAAATTGGCAAAATTAGCCCTTGGAAATTTGAAAATGTCAAGTTTGGTCCTTGAATTATTGAAACTTGTCACTTTTTGTCCCTTGGAACAACTTTGTGAAAATGGCAGCCTAGTCCCTTGTTTTTCAGAAATTACAAAATGGTCCCTATGATTATTAAATACAAGCCCTTGTCAAAACTGCCTTTGGACCTGTCAAATCCTTGTGACCCCTGCCTTTCCCTTTGGACCCTTACCAATTTGACCCCCCCTTTATTATTAAACCTTGGTCAACTCTGGTCAAATAAAAACACCCGCCAAGCCTTTCTTCCCCACTTGCTCCCCTACAAAACTCAGACAAACCCATCCCCCCAGCTCACCTCTGCACCCCTTATCACTCCACCTCTCCTACCTTCCAAGGAGCATTAAATGCACCTCTTACCCCTCACTCAACCTCCCAGTTGATAAAAGCAGTTTTGGCGACAAAAATCAATCCAACGGCCAAGATGAATTCAACAGATCCAATGGCTTCAATTCCTGCTGGGATATGTTCAGAGTAGTGAGAGAAACAAGTTTGGGTATAAAAGAAGCAAGAGGAAGAGAAGAAAAGAGGAGTCTTTAGTTTTTAAATTTTCATTAAATGTCGTTTTTAATATAAAAGTTGTAGTTAAGTTAAAAATCTGTCATCTTTTGTTGTAATGCACTTACTTTAAGTTATTTAATCAATATAAACCATTTTCAAGTACTAATTTAAGTTGCATTATCAATTTATGTTGTTGTGTTCACTGTTGAAAATTTCCATTTCAAAGTCTTATATACAAGCTCTTATTAGCTTATTTTTAAGCTCAAACAGGCTTATATGAGCTTATTATAGCTTCAGAAGCTTCTATATCAATTTCAAGCTACTTTGGATTTTGGTCAACATAAGTCAAACTGGGGCCAAAATGGAAATGGAATTGGATGCGGGTTGAAGCAGTGTTGGAATTGGGTTGATTCGAGTTATTGGGTTGGTTTAGATTAGGCTAGTGGCCCTTTGATTCTTTAGCAAGCCTTGTGGCTAAGTGGACAAATTGTAAGTTAATTTCATGATTATTGCATAACTGTTCTTGTGGTCTAAATTAGTTTTAATCTGTTTATTAAGTGATGTTTAAGTTAATTAAACTCATTTTGATCAATAACATATCTTTGGTTCGAGTGGTTAACTCATTTAATTTACAAATCGATAGTTTAAGATAGTGTTTGGATTTCTTTGCATTCTTGTTTTAGAGGGTTATCCAGTGTTTGAGACTGGTTGTTTCAGGCTTATTAAGCTTTATTGAACTCATATCTGTCTTCATTTTGTGCCTGCAAACCACATAAGTCATTTTCACCATAAATCTGTCTCACTAGTTTATCTGTTGTGATTTTGAAAATTCAAACACTTGTTTTGTGTTTAGAATTTATAGAAATAGCTTTCAGTAGTTCCAATTCATCATAATATATCATAATCAGTCAACAAATTGAGCTTAAATCTCATAAAAGTCAACATTTCATTTTTGCTTCAAAAGTCAAAAGTTGCAAATTCAGTTTTTCAACCAAATGGAGTGATTTTTTCTTGGATTCATTGCTGAGCCAAATTAAGTGAAACTTGTTGTTTTAAAACTTAATTTGGTCTAATTTCTTATCATCATTTTATAGATTTTTGTCAAATTTTATAAGCTTCAAAATGGGTTGGCAACATGGGAAAAATGCCACGTAATCGACTCGAGATTCACCGAGTCGCGAGTCTTGTAGACTGCTGACCGACTCTTGAGAGCTTGTCCAGGGCTAACCTTTGGTTTAGAATCACCTAGCCAGGTCTAGTTTAGGTTCCAACTCTTTCTTTTCAGTTTCTTGCTTATTTAGTAACTTATTTCCTAGTCCAAAGTAGTAGCCTCACACTGTTTTAAGCACATAAGCCTAATCACCAAATCTATTTAAGCTTGCAATCCAGAGGTTTAGGATAGTTGTTTTTAGTTCATTTTGAGTTCTTTTAGCTTAATATAGCTTCTGTTTCAGTTTGGTGCTTGTTTGTGTTCATTGGCTTATTTAAAGTGCTTATTCTTAAGCACTTTGCTTTGCAGCCTCATTTTCTTACACACAAGTACCTGTTTTCATATTTTTCTCAGATTCATAATATTATTTTAGAGTTTTCCTGAAATTTTCATATTTTTCTAGGTCGGTTTACTATTTTTCTTAATTAAAATCAGTTTTTAATCCTTTTTAAATAGCTTTTAATACAATTAATTAAGAAAAGTTTCAAAAAATAATTTTCATTTTTATTAAGTTAAGATAAATATAAAAGACAAAAAAAAAAATTTCAGATTTTTCTTAGTTAAATTTGTATTTTTAGCAATTTAAGTAGTTTTAAATAGTTTTTATTTCATAGAAAATAAAAAAATATTCATAAAAATACAAAAATAGTTTTGAAAATTCTCTTTTGTTATTTTAGATTTTTCCAAGTTAAAATTTTATTTTTCTAGCTTTATTTCATATTTTCTTGTATTTTAGGCTATTATTAAATAGTTAAAATTAGTTTTTAATTAATAATAATTAGATATATAGTTATAAAAATAATTTTATTTTTCTAAAAATTTTATTCTATCATTAGGTTTGTAAAAATGTCATTTTCATATTTTTAGGATTAATATTGATTTAGTTTCACATTTTCATTTGTACGTCGCGTAGTTTTTAATTTAAGTTTTAAACAGAAAAATAAAAAAAACATCATTTTGCAAATAGTGATAGCGTTTATTTAATATTTTTATCTTTTAATTTTCTTTAATTTGCATTTAAGCCTTTGTATTTATAGACTTTTACGTAGTTATAATAATCGCAATCCTCTTTCAGATTCAAATCTCTCGATCACATTATCGTTTGGTGATTCATCGCATAGCTCATTGGGACATAACGACCGGAAACACTATACTCTCCGGATCTTCATTGCATTTGTTTCGGTTGTTTGAAGTTTCTTACGGTCGGCCATTCACAAGTGGCCGGCTTGTGTGAAAACTTGTTGTTAGGGAGCGAATCGAGTTCTTTATAGTATCACTTGGGGTGCTCCAACTTCCCGTTCATTGAAGGCTTTTAAGAGGGCATCAAGCTTGTTTGTCATCTCGCTTTGTCTTTGCTTAAAATCGGCTTCAAGCTTAGTCAATCGAGTCTCTTGAGATGGCGGGAATCTAGATGCAATTGCCTCAAGATTAGTGGGGTTCCGGTGTTTAGAGTTGAACCTATTAGGTGGACTAGATGAGCTTTGGGGTATGCTTGAGTTTTGGTTCCACTTAATGTTAGGGTGATTTTTCCATGAGGGGTTGTAAGAGTTTCCTAAGTTGTTTTGTTCGGGCTTGAAAGTGTACCACTTCTCTCCCGCTCCGTCGGTACGCATGGAGGCGTAGTCCAAAGCTTGTTCGGGAAGTCTTGTGCAATCACGAGTGTCATGGGGACCCTTGTTGGGATATGAAAGTGCGGAAGATATGAAATCTTGAAGATATGAAAAATCTTGTAAGCGCAGAAATCTTGAAAAGCGTCAAAGAGTCAAATCTTGCTAAAGACAAAGTCAAATCATTGCACTATGAAGTCAAAGTACTACAAGAACAAAGAACTGTTATATTCGTTTATGGAAAGTATTGTAATTCTATGTTTAGATTACTTGTCGTACAAGGATACAAATTGTAAACCGACTAGGATATCCTTGAGCCTATAAAAGGACTCCTAGATTGGCATTAAAGGTGCGAGTCTATGAGTTTTAGAATTTCTGAATTCACAAGTTATTTAGTGTTTTAGAGAAGTTTGATAATCTTAGAGTTGTTTAGATTATGCATAATAAGCATATTTAGAGTTTATAATAAAAGTTATTCTTCTTAGCTTTGTTAAGTAAATTCGCGTACTTGATAAAGATTGCTCGGTGTTTCTTTGTTAATAACTTAGGATTTATCCGAGGTTATTAAACCTTAACAAGCTAGTTAAAGTTAGTTTGATTAAAGTATATCGATCCAACAAGTGGTATCGAGCTTGTGTGGAAACTCGACTAGGAAGAAACCCTACTTCAACTATATTCAAGATGTCGATTGAAGTGTTCCACCACCCTCAATCACCTCACTCAGATTCCAATAATCAAGAAGGAGAATATGATCTCGGTGCATGAAGATGAGGCGGTATATTGCCATTACGAGACCATGCTCTATGGAATGTAATTATTAATGGCAATGAAGTAGTTCGAACCTATTAATATTCTGGACAACCTATAGCACCAAAGGAAGTCTTACCGGTGACAACCTAAGGAATCAAGAAAAGGCACTAAATATTCTCTTATCTCGCCATTCGGATGGACATCTTCTAAAATTTCATGATGCTAAAGATGCTAAGCGACTCGGGCTGCTCTCAAGACCAGATTGGAGGAATGAAGCCTCTAAGAAGATGCTTGAAATTTCTTTGAAACAACAGTTTGAAACTTTCACGATGGGTGAAAGAGAGTCTTGATCTTGCATATGATAGGTTTCAAAATCTCCTCAACATGTTGGAGTTATACAAGGCGAAGTGTCGGTTGAGGATGCTAATTTGAAGTTTCTAAGGAGTTTGCCATCTACATGGCATGTGATTGCTACAATGATCGAGAGGACAACAAGGTTTGGATGTCATGGACTTTGATGATCTCTATCATCAGCGAAGGTGTATGAGCATGAGATGAGTGGTCAAACAAATTCTAAGTCTCACAAGTGTAGCTTTTCTATCATCTCGAAAAGAAGGCGTTACTTACATCAAAAATACCTTCTCCTCAAAGTACTATTTCTCAAAATCTTCATTTACAACTCCCTTTCATATGCTCGTGAGCCCCACCACCTACCACTTTGCACTCGGATGAAGTTGTGTGCTCCTTCTTGCACAACAAGCCGTTTACATCACTTAGGAAGAGGATGTAGCAGTTGAAGAAGATGCACTTGAAGAAATTGATATCGGTGGCAAGTTGCTATGATCACCGCAAGGATCAAAAACACATGAAGAAGGCAGCAAAGTATTGATTTCAAACCAAAACAAGGAATAACTTTGAAAATCCCAAATTGAATGCTTCAATTATCAAAAGATCGGTCACTTTGCAAGGAGTGCAAGTTTGCTAAGTATCAAGCAAACAGAACATCCGAGAAGCCAAAACTTGAGCTCAAAGAAATTCCAATTCTTGAAACAAAGGCTTTGGTTGCTCAAGAGAAGTTATCAGTTGGTGGAGTGAAGAATTTAATGATGAACCGGTGACTTCTTGTATGGTAGAAGTGGGAGATGTAGTTGAAGACACGGTGGATGCATTGAATTTGAAGCCTTGTTTTTGATGAAGAACACGAACATCTTTGCTGGAATCGATGATGGCTTTGGAGGATTTGATTGGAGCAAAGAAAGTGAAGATGATCCTGTTCTTCTTGCAATGGTTGCTACTTCACCAACTCGATCTCCTATCTACGAGGTATGCTCAGCGTTATGAGTTTTATCAAAAATTACTTATGATTATGTGATTGAAAGAGATAATTGTGTTAGGGCTAGGTGCGAGGTAGCAGGTTATCAAATTACTTTAGAGTCTATGGAAGCTAAAATTATAACACATGAAAATAATGAAATGGCTTGGTGAAAAGTATGAACAACGGATTACCGGTTAAAACTTAGTGAATGGAAACTAAAGCGTAAAATTCTTTGAAATTGAGAAATTAACTAAGAGAGAGATGATCCATTAGAAAAGTTTCTTTGCTGGAATGAATATGGTGCGTCCCATGTTACTTATGTTGAAAAACAAAGAAGAGCTTACATTAGGATTGGATTAGGTTTTGGTATGAACTTTGATAATATAGAAGAAAACCAACCTAGTGATCAAGATGTAGGTGATTTTGAGGACATAACCACTAGTGATGATGAACTCATTAACTATGTAGATACATCTAGTAATGAGGGCTCAATAAGTGAACCACCTCCGAGTATAAGAAAGACAAAGGATATGTTGCACATCCCATTAGTCATCAACCCATAAGGCCGATGTTTCTTGATTTGGAGTAGGCAGTCTAGAGTTTAGGAAGAAGCTTGTTGCTCGATCTAGATCCGAAAAACCCAAAGAAGTTGTTGAAAATAATGTTCAAAATCAAGCGGTACCTTCAAATCAAAGTCTTGCTCCACAAGCGATATCTTCAAAGTCTTTTCAAAAGCAGATCTTGCTAAACCTTTTGGGATAATTTTGGTCAAAACAGGTTTAATCATTCACCTAGAAGGCAAAATAATTTTGGGCATAGACATAGAAGAAATCACTTTGGACATATGGGTCAAAAGCGTGTTTTTTGTGTTATAGTCCTAATCACTTAATCAAAGATTGTGATCGACACTCGAATACCTTAACAAATTTCCAAAGAACAGATCATCAACCACAAACCTAGAGAGCACAAACCGGTTTGGAATAATTAAAATAGGATTAATTACGAAACTTCACACGGATCACGAGATACCCACATCGAGAAGACATTTTCAAAACCTTCAAGATCTCACGGTACTTTCCAAAATCTTGCTTTCGAGCTAAAGTCTTGATCCCACTACTTGGAATAAGAATCCTAGGAGATCTCACTATCGACCTAGAAGGT
Organism: Chrysanthemum lavandulifolium; assembly: GCA_022545495.1. Taxonomy (NCBI): domain Eukaryota; kingdom Viridiplantae; phylum Streptophyta; class Magnoliopsida; order Asterales; family Asteraceae; genus Chrysanthemum; species Chrysanthemum lavandulifolium. The sequence continues at coordinate 233,451,715 of CM040243.1, read as the reverse complement.
ATTACAATTCACATGGGGATCTAGATCACGAGAACCACGTGTTAAACCAGAATGGGTTAAGAGGAAGGTACTACCGAGGACACACAAGTACTTTCAACAAAAAGTGAATATGATGTTTTGTGATACAAGAAAAATCTAATAATCTTATAAAAGAGATTTATGTTGAAAAACCGAAAGTTTTGAAAATCCATGCTAAAGATCAAAAGATAATTTTGGATCATCATTTGAAAGATAGTGGAATTACATACTCAAAGAATTTGAGTTTGTAACTCCACAAGGGAACACAATTCAATAATGGCTTGGGTTCCTAAAATCACTAACTCTTTTCTCTCGTATGCGGGGCAACCCGAAGAGGAGCTTAAAGATCATCTAATTGTGGATAGTGGTTGCTCGGAAGTATGACGGAGACAAAGAGATTACATCGATTTTAGAAATATTAGTGGAGGAAGAGTTGCATTTGGGAATGATCCCAATGGAGGAAAGATTCTGGAAAAGGAACTATCAAAGCGAGGGCTTATCGACTTTGAGAATGTTAGATATGTGAAGGAGCTTAAATTCAACTTGCTCTCGGTCTCTCAAATTTGTGATAAAAAGCATCCTGTGTTATTCAACGACACGAATGTCTCATCCTTTCCTCGATTTTAAACACATTGATGATGACATGGTAGTACTTAGAGTACCAAGGACTAATGATGTGTATAGCTTAGACATGAAGAGTCTACATTCTTATGCAAGAGCCACATGTTTGGTGGCTAAAGCAACATCTGAAGAGGCACATCAATGGCATAGAAGATTGGGCCATGTTAATTTCAAGAATATCAACAAAGCGGTCAAAGGCAATCTAGTTAGAGGTTTACCTTCAAAGACTTACAAGAATGATCAATCATGCTTGGCATGCAAGAAGGGTAAACAACACAAAGCTTCCTACAAGAAGCTTGAGGAAAGAACTATTAGAGAACCATTGAGTGTTACATATGGATTTATTTGGACTGTCTCGTGGCAAGTTTAAATAAGAAAAAGTATTGTTTGGTTGTTACGATGATTGCGAGATTCGATTGGGTTTTCTTTTTGGGTTTTAAAGATGATACTTTTGATGCTATTCGGACTCTCATAATAGCTCTTGAAAATCAATTGAGACTCAAGGTTAGAGGTATTAGATGTGATAACAGGCCGAGTTCAAGAACAAGCTTATGGATGACTTTTGTGCAAATAAAGGCATAAAGAGGGAGTTTAGTATTGCTAGAACACCACAAACAAAATAGTGTTGCGAGAAAGGAAGAATAGGACTTTGATTGAAGTAGCAAGGACAATGCTAGCGATTCCCATCTACCTATTCAATTTTGGGCGTAAGTAAATCTTGCATGCTATGTATATGAGTCTCTGTCACCAAACCACGATGAAGACACCCTATGAATTGGCGATGGGCAATAAACCCAACATTTGTTTTATGAAGCCTTTTGGATGTCCTCTCACTATTTTAAACACCATTGATAATCTGGGAAGTTTGATGGCAAGTCGAAGAAGGATACTTATTGGGTTATTGCACTAATAGTAAAGGCTTTCAGTGTACAACGAGTTACTAAGAAGATTCAAGATTGTCTTCATGTTGAGTTTTAGAAGATCAAGACAATGAGAAAGGTAAAGGTCCCGATTGGATGTTTGATCTTAAGGTTTTAACTCCTTCAATGAATTATGTACCATTTAGAGAAGAAAATCAACTGTACACAATGGAGAAGATTTACAATATGTTGTTCATGGAGTTCATATTAGACTGATGTTGTTCTCGATGAAGATCCCGTAAGTCCAAAACAAAATCTTGATGTTCCCAAGCAAAATCTTGATTCTCCAAAACAAAATCTTGTTGCACCACAATCCTCATTATCTGCTTTGAGGACAATCTATTCAAGAGGAACTTAATCGGATGCTTCTTCAAGATGTATTAGCATATTCTTACATCGATGAACAAAGGAGAGCTTATGAAGAGGCAAAGAAGAAGAACAAGGCTGAGTACTCTCACAATTACTTTGACAAGATTTTCGACCAAAATCTTCTTTGCACTGTTGATGATGCTTTAGATGATTTGGATGATCCTACCATGCCCGAATTAGAAGGCGATGATGAGCTTGAAGATGAAGGTATTTTCTGATTCTAATGAAGGTGCTTGATTATACTAACTTAGATGATGCATATGGAGTTCCACGGTCTCCAATCTTAAGGATTCATAAAAATCATCCCTCTTGATCAAATCGTTGGTCCATCTATACGGAGTTATGAAAAGACACAAAGCTAAGAGTTTCACAAAACCTCATAATACTTTACTTAGCTTTGTCTACAAACAAAAGCAGTGAATCATAAGGACCATCAAACCGCCTATTTACTTGTTTTATCTCTCAAGAGGAACCCAAGAACATTGCTCAAGCTTTGACTAAAGAAAGATGGGTTGAAGCTATGCGGGAGGAACTTCTTCAATTTAAACTTCAAGAAGTTTGGGTTTTATGTGATCTTCGGATGGGAAGAGTTATCGGAACCAGATGGGTCTTGAGTGAAAAGAGATGAAAGAGGCAATGTTATCAAAAACAAGGCAAGGTTAGTAGCTCAAGGCTACGAGACAAGAAGAAGGTGTAGATTATGATGAAGTATTTGCTCGCTGCATGAGGATTGAGGCTATTAGAATATTTCTTGCTTTTGCTTCATATATGGGTTTTCGGGTTTACCAAATGGATGTCAAGAGTGCCTTTCTCATGGCACTATTACGGAAGAGGTGTATGTGAAACAACCTCCGGTTTTGAAGATCCTAAACACCCAAACAAAGTCTACAAGGTGGTTAAGGCTCTTTATGGCCTTCATCGTGCACCTAGAGCTTGGTATGAGAGGCTCTCACTTTCTTATTGCAACATGGATACGGGAGGGAGCTATTGACAAGACTTTGTTTATCAGAGAGAAAAGAAGGATATCATGTTAGTTCAAGTCTATGTTGATGATATCATCTTTGGGGCTACCAAACAGTCCATGGTTAAGGAGTTTGAGCGGTGATGCGAAGGAATTTCAAATGAGTTCAATGGGAGAGTTAACTTTCTTTTGGGACTTCAAGTTAAGCGATCAAAGGAAGGAATTTTTATCAGTCAAGACAAGTATGTTCTTGACATACTTAAGAAGTTTAATTTTGATGATATGAAGGCATTACTACACCTATAAAATCTATCAATTCATTGGGCAAAGATGAAGATGGACTGACTGTTGAAGTCAAGTTATACGAGATCAATGATTGGCTCTCTTATGTATCTTATCGCATCAAGGCACGATATCATGTTTGCGGTTTGTTTATGTGCAAGATATCAAGTCTCACAAAAGATCTCTCACATGAATGCGAAAGAGAATCTTCGTTATTTAAAACACCAACCAAAGTTGGGGTACATGGTATCCAAAGAGTCACCTTTTCACTTAGAAGCTTTTTCGGATAGTGATTATGCGGTGATAATTATGATGAAGATCAACAAGCTGGGGATGCCAATATCTTGGAAGAAGGTTAGTCTCCGGCAATGCAAGAAGCGAGACAATTGCAACAACATCATCTCTCAAGTTGAATATGTAGCTGCGCAGGCTGTTGTGGACAAGTTTTGTGGATGAGAATCAACTTTTGGACTATGGGTTCAATTTCAAAATACTCCTATTAATATTGATAATGAGAGTACCATTTAGATTGTGAAGAATCAGTTTATCATTCCAAGACCAAGCACATTTAGATTAGGCATCACTTTATCGAGAGATTGCTATGAGCACAGGCTCATTAATGTTGTTAAGGTTTACAGGATGACAATGTGGTGACTTACTCACCAAAGGCTTTGATGTTTCAAGATTGATCACTTGGTGGTGAGTATTGGCATGATTAACTACTAAGCTCTTGATTGGCTCGAAGCGGTCTATCTTTTATTAGTCAACCACTTGTGAATGGTCAACCATAAAAGTCAAACATTTCGGAACAAAATGCAATTAAGTCGGAGGAGTTTAGTGTATCCCGGTCGTTAAGTCCCAACGAGGTTTGTAAAGCTGTAATACAACGAATCTGTGATCGGGTGAATATTGAGCAGGAAAGGTTACGATTGATTACACTAAGGAAGTTAAATCTAATAAAGACTTTGAAGTCATTTAATTCTATATTTAAAATCGATTAACGTTTAAAACCTAAAGCGACGTTTAAATAAAATTATGTGAGCGTCGAAATAAAGCGTGAAAATAAAGTAAAATACCTACGGATATGGAAAATACATTTTACAATCCTAAAGATGCAAGAAAATTCTTGGAAAAAGAAAATTATTTTTTAAACTAATTATCTAATTATTATTAACTAAAAAACTATTTTAACTATTTAAAATACATTAAAATATAAGAAAATAGAAAATTAACCTAAAAATGAAATTATAAATTGGAAAAATCTAAAATAATATAAAACTAATTTTAAAAGCGAAAATATATTTTTGGACTTTTATGTATTTATTATTAATTAAAATGATTTAAAAATACTTAAAACTAATATTAAATAAGAAAAGGACTAAATGAGCTAGGAAAAATCTGGAAATTTTATGGAAAATCTAAAATATTATACTAAGCACGAGAAAAATATAAAAGTTAGATAAGCCCACTAATAATTTGAATTGGGCAAATAAAAAGTTTGAATAAGCACTTGAAATAAGCAATAAGCTATCCAAAAGCTATTATAAGTTACTATAGCCTAGATCTAACCTAAAATGAGCTAATGCAACTGATGGGGACCTAAAAGCACAAGCTACGAAAAAAAGCTCGCGACGATTTCAAGTCTAAACATGCCAAACTACTAACTAGCTACTTTAAGCCTACATTAAGCTAGCTTATAAAATTCCTAAAATAAACTAAAATGATCATGAAATCACGACCAACCAAAGATCTTATATCCCAAATTTGGATCAAATGGACTTATAACGAATCTGTGAAAATTCCACAAAGTTTGGCGAAAATCACTTTGCAAAAACAATAACCAAACACCGATTAGCGGAGTTTGAGCACAAAATGAAGCATGAAAAGCAGTTTGGATGGAGAAATAAGCTAGCACTCAGTTGAACATCTACAATAAGCTAAAGAACTACATAAGAAACAATTAAGCTAAGGAAACATCTACTATTGTTGAGCTTTCACCTCTAAGATAAGCTAAGGAAGGCTACCATTAAGCTAAGGAAAAGGGTGACTAACACGGTGTGGTTCATTGCAGAGCGGTCAAAGCAATGACACAGGTGACATGTTTTTGCTTATTTTTAAGCTGCTACAGGAACTCCCAAGCCTATATCATGCTGCAACAACAAAGTACGCATAGTGGAATTGCAAGAAAACTAATTATGGGCAAGGATAGACACTGTTACGGCTTATACATAAGCTGTGATCAGCTCCTTTTGGCCTGTAGTAACTAATGCAGAAAACATGGAAATGGACAAGCTTTTAACACTAATTTTACCCATGCAATAAGGAACCAAGATGCTAATAAAATGGACAGAGCATAAATTTGTGATACAAGATCTTAAGAAAAACAAGTTTTACCAATCTAGATTACCAAATAAATGGAAAATAATCAAGAACAATAAAGTAGTGCACATTCAAGACCTGATTTAGTAAAAAATAAAAATTTTCAAACCAAGTTCATACCAATCTTTGTTAAAACTATTTGGAAATTATAAGAACTAATTGAGAATCTTAAAGTGCATTTGACTGTAAAAGTCAATCTGGGTGAGAAAAGGTTTTAGGACCAGATTTAAGCTTTAACCAAACACCCCTTGATGGGTGAAAACACTTAAGACTGATTATAAAATCCTGAACTTGCCTCTCTTTTTTTTTCAACTGAACTTGTAACTTAACTAAACTATTTGGAACACTTTGAAAATAAGCAACTAGCGAATAAGCACTAAGTGCTTATTTGCTTGTAAAACCGAAAATTGGACAGATTGAATTAAAAGAACTTTTTCATTAATTAAAAAGAAACACTACAACAGGAATTCAAAAGACAGAAAACTTAATTTGCATTAACTGGAAAACTAAAAACTACATTAAAATTAAATTATAATGAAATTAAATATGGTACTTTCGACATTGAATTCGGACCAACTTTTACAACTTCCTAAACTTCTATTTATACTAAAACTAAAGGAGAGTCTTCTTCTTTCTTAGCTTCTTTCTTCTGTCTTGTTGCTGCTTCCAAAGCCCGACAGTGATGGGGCTAGTGTGTTGGGAGTATGGGAGTGACTGGGGAATAGGGTTGAGGGGACAGGCGTGGGAGTGCAGGGGATGGGTTTAAGGTTGCTTTTCCTGGTTTTGGGTAACAGGGAAGAAAAAGAAGAAAGGAAGAGGGTGGGGATTTTTATGGGATTTGTCAGGGGAAAGGATGGGGAGGTTGAGTGTTTCAGTGAATGAAGAAAAAGAAAGTGTTGGGTTTTATTTTGGAGGGAAAAGGGGTAAAAAGAAAAGGGTCGTGGGTTAAGGTTTTTAGTGGTGTGTGGGTTTATTTTTGTTTTGGGTTAATAATTTGTTTTGGATCCGGTTTGGTATAAATTAAGACAAGGACCAAATTTGCCATTTCCCAATTCTTGAGGTTGATCTTACCAACTTCGAAATTTATCACATGGACCAATCTTGCCAATCTTCAATAGTACAAGGATGAATTAAGTATTTTCCATTTTTTTTCATTTCAAGGACTATTTTGCCAATATCCGAAACTCAGGAGACTAAACTTGTAATTTCTCAAAACTTTTGAAATTTTTCACCAAAGGACTAATTATGACAACTTATGATTTTAAAAGGACCTTTGGTGACTTTTCTTTAAAATAAGTGCTTAGGGACTATTTACGCCAATTTTTGAAAGTCGGGGATAAAGCGCCAATTATGCAAACTTTGTTCGTTTTAATTTGTTTTCAATAATTTTGCATCCGAAACATATAAAGCGCAATTTTGGGATATTTTCGAGATTTTGATGCATTTCGAGTGTTTTAAATGTTTTGCGATTCAGTTGACCAAAATGATGAGTATTTACACACTAATCAATCCCCACACTAAAACATTGCTAGTCCCTAGCAATCTTTGAGAAAACTTAATGGATTTGAATCTCTTTACCAAAAGCCATCACTACGGAGTAGCCAAATGTTTCGGTTTAAGTAAGAACTATGGTACACCGATAACCATATGATTTTGAGCAAATCACCGACTTCCAACGGATTTGATTTGTCTTTACCGAAGCCGTTTGCTTCGGACTAGCCAACTCTTAGATAAAATATCTTTGGTGAGTCGATTACCAATTATGGTTTTCCAAGCGCCTTTACCACAAGCCATAAACTTGCGGGCTAGCCAACTCTTCACTAATTAAAGATATGGTGAAATGAACACCATACAATTTTGGGCAAATTGCAAGCCGTCAACGGATTTGAGATATCTTTACCAAGAGCCGTTTGCTCTGGATTAGCCGATCCTTATTGTGGGTTAGACATGGTGGATGATAACCATATCTTGAGTAAGTGAAAACACTTACTCCAAAAACAATTTTGGCCAAAATGGGGAATTGGGTGGTATAATTACATGATAAAATTCGTTAGAATTCCCCACACTAGAAATGAATATTGCCGTCAATATTCAAAGTACCGCGGTTATGCGAAACATAGAACGTAAAAGGAAATATTACGACCATTATTTTATTTTTGTTATATACACACATTTTTTTATGTTAGAAAACTTATATACAACAGTGAGGAAACTCCCCACACTAGGGTGGTACACGGGTGAAAACCCATGTTTAACTCATGTTTTTGATTACCGAGTCGCTAGCTTGACTCGACCCCAGATTAATTTGTTCATGGGGAAGCAGTGGAAGAACAATCTCCATCGGACTTTCATTCAAAATGTTTGTATAAACATTTGAAGCACGCGAAAGTTCCACACCGACGAGATATACATAGACGGACTCGGCTCACAAATGGTACATGGAAATGCCGGGGTCAAAGATGGTATCTTCACTCCCGAATGAGTGAAGAAGAGAAGAAGTCACGGGATAGGTGAAGAAAAGAAAGAAAGTCATAATGAAAATCATGACTAACTCATCTTCATCCATAAGAGAATCCATAATTTCAGTATTATGAATCTCATCATTTAAGCTCACGTGATCAAGACAAATCCCGGGTGTGTCATGATCAAAGTGGAAGTTATCATACTCCGGCGGAGATATGATATGAGTGAGTTCACCGGCGAACTCCTCGTGAAGAGAATCAATCACAAGATGTAAATCGTGAATTCTTGTTCCATCAGACTCATCACTATCCTTAATCCGGTATCAAAGAGTGGATTCTCATAAATTAAAGTGAATTCAGTCGAATTCAAATAGAGGATTAGTGAGAGTTGTTTTGAATACTTCAGAACAAAGTGATCAACATTCTCTATTGAATTGTTGGGATAAGAAGTGAGTGAGCGATCATTACAAGGAGACTTTCAATCTCTCCTAGATCGGCTTGAAATCAAAGAGACCATCGTTACTACGATGAAAGTGGGTGATGTGAGTGAGTTCATCGGTGAACTCCTCAAGAAGAGGATCGAGGCGTGGGAGTGATGCCTCAACATATTCGATGTTTCCATAGGAAGCACAATCGTCGCTAAAATCGGAGAAAGTTTCAAAATGATCTAGAGAATACTCAAGAGGAAAGAATTACACATATGCTCGAAGTTCCTGTGACTCTCTCGGGATTGGGACAAGGTTCTCAACACTAGACTTTATGAATTCGTCCGATTCCTTTTCGAGAACAGTGTCAAGATGCTCATCCCCATGTTTAGAGAGTGAGTGGGAATATCGGGTGTGATAGCGATTGTTTGAGAATGAATCTCAAGCTGCTGGGAATTGGGATATCAAGCGATGAACTTGATGAATCTTTATAGAATTGAAGGATATCAAGTGTATCCTCATCATCACTTGTCATCGGGAATAAAATGAAATTGAGAGCTAGATCAATTGCTTTTTCTTTTGCAATTGATTCCTAATAGATTTTTCAAACGCAATTTGGGAATTTATTTTAGCGACCGCTCTTGACTTGCAATTCTTCCATGGATTTCTCATGTGAACTTTGAATGACGGGACATTGTGGGAGTGGAGATTTGTCAAAACCGGAAGGTTGACATTGATAATCATCATGAGGACCCCCACAATATACACAAGAAAAGCGGGAGCATTTGAAAATCTTTTTTACTCAACTCCTCGGTTCTTTTCACTAACTCGGAAGCTCTAGATAAGTGTCTTGTTGGGTTTCTTTGAGGAGTTTGAGTCATTAACCTTGTGGAGGTTGGTCGTGATATGGATAGTCGTAATTGTTACAAGGAAATGGATTCCTGTTTGACAATCGAGTGAAATGGGGACCTCCCAGTTCTCACAACAAAATGATTGTTGTGGTGATTTGGTGAATAACATGGATATTGATCATTTCCAAAGTTCGAGTGTTATCGGATATTTGTTCATAGAAAAAGCGTGTCTCGGTGCGACACTCAAATCCTTGATGAGGACCACCACAAAATTCACACAAGTATGTCTCGAATCTCATGATGTGGTAGTCGATGAAATAAATTAGTCGTGTCATGGTAAGAATAGGGATCTTGGTTATGACGGACCCATTTCGACTCTACCATGCTAAAGCGAGATAATTATCATCATTATGAGGGCCACCACACCATTGACAACCAAAATGGTGTAGATACGACATAGGAAAGAATCAAAGGGTTTCAGAGGGGTTGGGATGAAGAATCAAAGATGTGAGAGGGTAAAGATGGATATTTTTGGATTTTTGGATAAACATTTTGTAAATATAAGAAAGAAAATCTTTTGGGTTTTGTGTTCGTTGAAAACCGATTTTAAAATATTTTCGGGAACCATTTTGTTTTATATAATAATAATAAGAAAATATGAACAAGGATGGTAAATATACAATGGATGTATATTCAACAACACGATGCTTCAAATTAAGTACGCTGAGACACCTCAGCGTGGCGCCAAAATTTGATTGGATCCGAAGCGGTCTATCTTTTATTAGTCAACCACTTGTGAATGGTCAACCATAAAAGTCAAACACTTTCGAACAAATGCAATTAAGTCCGGAGGAGTTTAGTGTATCCCGGGTCGTTAAGTCCCAACGAGGTGTGTAAGCGTAACACAAACGAATATGTGATCGGGTGAATATTGAGCAGGAAAAGGTTATGATTGATTACACTAAGGAAGTTAAATCTAATAAAGACTTTGAAGTCATTTTAATTCTATATTTAAAATCGATTAACGTTTAAAACCTAAAGCGTGCGTTTAAATAAAATTACGTGAGCGTCACGAAATAAAACGTGAAAATAAAGAAGTAAAATACCTACGGATATGGAAAATACATTTTACAATCCTAAAAATGCAAGAAAATTATTGGAAAAAGAAAATTATTTTTAAAACTAATTATCTAATTATTATTAATTAAAAACTATTTTAAACTATTTAAAAATACATTAAAATATAAGAAAATAGAAAATTAACCTAAAAAATGAAATTATAAATTGGAAAAATCTAAAATATTATAAAACTAATTTTAAAACTGAAAATATATTTTTTAGACTTTTTATGTATTTATTATTAATTAAAAATGATTTAAAAATACTTAAAAACTAATATTAAATAAGAAAAGGACTAAATGAGCTAGGAAAAATCTGGAAATTTTATGGAAAATCTAAAATATTATACTAAGCCTGGGAAAAATATAAAAAGTTAGATAAGCCCACTAATAAGCTGAATTGGGCAAATAAGCAGTTTGAATAAGCACTTGAAATAAGCAATAAGCTATCCAAAAGCTATTATAAGTTACTACAGCCTAAATCTAACCTAAAACGAGCTAATGCAACTGATTGGGACCTAAAAAGCACAAGCTACAGAAAAAAAGCTCGCGACCAGATTTCAAGTCTAAACATGCCAAACGGCCCTAACTAGCTACTTTAAGCCTACATTAAGCTAGCTTATAAAATTCTTAAAAATAAACTAAAATGATCATGAAATCCACGACCAACCAAAGATCTTGTATCCCAAATTTCAGCTCAAATGGACTTATAACGAATGTGAAAATTCAACAAAGTTTGGCAAAATCACTTTGCAAAAACAATAACCAAACACCCTTAGCGGGTTTTGAGCACAAAATGAAGCATGAAAAGCAGTTTGGATGGAGAAATAAGCTAGCACTCAGATTGAACATCTACAATAAGCTAAAAGAACTACATAAGAAACAATTAAGCTAAGGAAACATCTACTATTGTTGAGCTTTCCTCTAAGATAAGCTAAGGAAGGCTACCATTAAGCTAAGGAAAAAGAGGTGACTAACCTGGTGTGGTTCATTGCGAGGCGGTGAAAGCAATGACACTGGAGTGACATGTTTTTGCTTATTTTTAAGCTGCTACAGGAACTCCCAAGCCTATATCATGCTGCAACAACAAAGTACGCATAGTTGAATTGCAAGAAAACTAATTATGGGCAAGGATAGACACTGCTACGGCTTATACATAAGCTATGATCAGCTCCTTTTGGCCTGTAGTAACTAATGCAGAAAACATGGAAATGGACAAGCTTTTAACACTAATTTTACCCATGCAATAAGGAACCAAGATGCTAATAAAATGGACGGAGGATAAATTTGTGATACAAGATCTTAAGAAAAACAAGTTTTACCAATCTAGATTACCAAATAATTGGAAAAATAATCAAGAACAACAAGTTTACTTTGCTTGACCTGATTAGTAAAAAAAATAAAAATATTCAAACCAAGTTCATACCAATCTTTGTTAAAACTATTTGGAAACTATAAGAACTAATTGAGAATCTTAAAGTGCATTTGATTTGTAAAAGTCAATCTGGGTGAGAAAAGGTTTAGGACCGATTTAAGCTTTAACCAAACACCCTTTATGGGTGAAAACACTTAAGACCGATTATAAAATCACGAACTTGCCTCTTTTTTTCAAGCGAACTTGTAACTTAACTAAACTATTTGGAACACTTTGAAAATAAGCAACTAGCGAATAAGCACTAAGTGCTTATTTGCTTGTAAAACCAAAATTGGATGATTGAATTAAAAGAACTTTTCATTAATTAAAAGAAACACTACACAGAATTCAAAAGCATGAAAACTTAATTTGCATTAAGCGGAAAACTAAAAACTACATTAAAATTAAATTACAATGAAAGTAAATGTGGTACTAGACATTGAATTCCGACCAACTTTTACAACTTCCTAAACTTCTATTTATACTAAAACTAAAGGAGAGTCTTCTTCTTTCTTAGCTTCTTTCTTCATCTTCTTCTGCTTCCAAAGCCCGGCGGTGATGGGCTAGTGTGTTAGGAGTATGGGAGTGGTGGGGAATACGGTTGAGGGGCAGGCGTGGGAGTGCAGGGATGGGTTTAAGGTTGCTTTTCACGGTTTTGGGTAACAGGAAGAAAAGAAGAAAGGAAGAGGTGGGGATTTTATGGTTTGTCGGGGAAAGGATGGGAGGTTGAGTGTTTGGTGAATGAAGAAAAGAAAGAGTTGGGTTTTATTTTGGAGGAAAAGGGTAAAAGAAAAGGGTCGTGGGTTAAGGTTTTAGTGGTGTGTGGGTTTATTTTTGTTTTGGGTTAATAATTTGTTTTGGATCCGGTTTGGTATAAATTAAGCCTGAGGACCAAATTTGCCATTTCCCAATTCTTGAGGTTGATCTTACCAACTTCGAAATTTATCACATGGACCAATCTTGCCAATCTTCAATAGTACAAGGATCTGAATTAAGTATTTTCCATTTTTTCATTTCCAAGGACTATTTTTGCCAATATCCGAAACTCAGGAGACTAAACTTGTAATTTCTCAAAACTTTTGAAAATTTTCACCAAAGGACTAATTATGACAACTTATGATTTCAAAAGGACCTTTGGTGACTTTTCTTTAAAATAAGTGCTCGGGGACTATTTCGCCAATTTTTGAAAGTCGGGGATGAAGCGCCAATTATGCAAACTTTGTTCGTTTTCATTTTTTCAATAACTTTGCATCCGAAACATATAAAACGCAATTTTGGGATATTTTGATATTTTGATGCATTTCGAGTGTTTTAAATGTTTTGCGATTCAGTTGACCAAAATGATGAGTATTTACACACATCGACTACATTTGAGGGAGGACTATAAGGTGTTAGTATAGTCTGTGTATTGCTTGAGGGAGGATAATTGTGTATACTTAGTTTCTATGGAGGAATTTGGCAAAGTACTATTTTTCACAGAAAATCTTGCTTGGAAAATCTTTGCTTGGAAAATCTTGCTTTAGGAAAATCTTGCATCGTGGAAAATCTTGTTTGTCGTATTAAAATCTTGTTCCAACGGTTATATTGAGGGTAATTAATGCTAACGGTTGTTTTATTTTGGGCGTTGATTTTTCAAATCTCACCTATAAATAACTACTTTCCGATTTTCCCTCTTATATTCTCTTTCTCTCATTCTTATTCGATTTAAATTCTTATTGTGCTTACATAATCACCCATGGTGAATCGACTTCTTGTTTCAAAGCACAATATGGTAGCCAATTTAGACAAGATTGAAGATAATGAGGCGTTTCATGATATTATTGATTATCTAAGCTGGGTCGCCCATCGGTTATGCTCTTTTAGTGTAGCCGGATATTATTGAGCCTTGGATTCAAGAATTTTGGGCTCTTGCAAGAAAAACATGGAGAATGAAGAATTTTATATCGGGGCTACAGTTGTTGGAAGAAGCTGTGAAGATTACTAAAGCTTCTATTAGAGAAGATTTGTTGTTTAATGATAATGATGGTGCTATTCGTTTTGCCAAAGAATTGATTTGGGAAACTTTTGGGTATATTGGTTATGAAGGTTCTTTAAGAGAACAAACATTTAGAAAATAGTTGCTTTGTCCTCAATGGAAGTTTTTAATACATGTGTTGTTACATTGTATTAGTGCTAAAAGTACTTCTTGGGAGCGGTTTGGCTCTAATATAGCATCCGCTATGGTGGGATTAGCTACGGATGGTATTTTAATTTTTCAAGGCTAATTCTTGATGGCATGCTTTCTCACATCAATCATGGATCAAAATGGTTAATGTATCCGAGTGTTTGTACAAGTTTTTCGAACAAACAACTTGATGATGTACCTAAGCCTCTGAGACTTATTGCTGTTATTGTTCAACAATCCAAGATTTTTACTTTTATGGCTAGAAGAAGTGATCTATTTCGAGGTCCAAATACACCATTAACTACTTCTATGATGGAAGTTGTTCATTTATTAGAGTGATGATGAAGATGATGCGACAAGTGAAATCTTGCATCTGAAGGAACTGCACTGCAGTCTTGCATCTGAAAGTCTTGCATCTGCAAATCTTGCTTCTCAGAAGGTCTTGCATCTCCGAGTCTTGTTTCCCAAGTCTGAGGTTCAAGAAGAAGTTGTCATATCACCTTCTCCATCTCCACCACGATCTGTTCTGTTTCTCAATCGGAGGAACATTCACATATTCAAGGTGAAGATCCACATACTATACCTCGTGAAGGTTTATCTTTGGATAATTATGCTTTGACAAAGGAGATTGTTAAGTTGCAAAAGACTACTAAGGTTCAAGCTAAGCGGATAAATAAATTGAAGATAAAATTTAGAAGGCTAAAACTTTTATCCGGCCTTTGATTAAAGAATTTAAGTATCTGGGTCAAATCAAAGAAGAAAGCACAAAGCGATCAAACACAAGTAAACACCAAAGGTTCATAAACCATCTTACATCAACTTGGGGAGGAATTTAGAAGAGCGAATTTGAAAGAAGATGCGGTTAAAGAAAAAGAACACGAAAGTTCTAAAAGTCGAAGAAAAGATCATTCAAGATCTTGAGGAACAAGTTCAAGTTCAAAGTCTAGCGATGATCAAGTCTTGAACATCAAAATCTTGGTTTTCATGATACTTTCGGACAAGAGGTAATAACTCAAGAGTATTAGACTTTGATGAGGAAGGCGGTCCTTCAACAAGCGCACATGAAGAAGTTGTTGGTCCTCAACTGTTTTCCAAGAGGAGGAAGCTATTCTCAAACCTATTCATTACGCAAGTGATGATGAGTTCATTGCTACAATTCTTGGAGATTTATCACAACCAAGAGGAGGAGTTACTATTCGAGAAGTACAAGAAGAAGAACAACAAAGAACTTCTCAACCGCAATTGATCCTAAGGATAAAGGAAATGGTGTGTTGATAGAAGTTAAGAAGAAGAAACCAACTTTAGCACGGTTAAGAGCTGCTCAAGATGCTTTGAATGAACAAGCGACTAGAAAGATTCAAGAAGAGTTAAATGCTAAAGATAGAAGCTCGGGAAGCTCAAGAAGCTAAGAGTAGAGAAGCGACTAAGCGCATGAGGAATTGAATCTGAAGCTAGTGAACATTTAGAGTCACTGTTCTGTTAGATTTATGCCAAGAAGACTTAATAAAGCTAAAGGAAATGCTATGATGACTTATCCGAAAAGTCAAGGGTATAAAGGATTGCGAAGTTTAATTATTTTGAGATGAAAAGATTATATGATCTTCGCTAGGGAGGATTATAAGAAGGATGTTGCGGGCATCAAAGATTTTAGAGAAGAAGCTACTTGGATTGAAGTTGAAAGAAAGAAGAGTTTGAAAAGAAAAAGGAAAAGCGGAGATTCTGGATGTTCGGTTCTCAAAGAAAGAAAAAGTTGAATTAAGATCGATACTAGTGATGAATTAAGGAATTATCTCGAGTGGTAGATTTTGATTATTCAAAGAAGATGATGACATGAAGATGAGCGGATCAAAGATTAGTGCTTTTGAAGTTGTGAAATCCAAGGATGGAGATTATATGATCTTTCATAAAGAAGATGAAAGCTTCAAAGTTTTCAAAAGGCTATGGGACTTCTTGCACATTATAGATAGAGTAGACCTATTCTATTTATATCATGTGGTGAAAGCTTACTTTGAACATAATCCATTAGAAGGGATTGGTTTAGTTTTACATGGTGATCTCATAACTACATGGGAAGCGAAGAGAAACGATGATGTTTGGAAGAATCAAGAAACACAGGAAATTCTTTGTTGGAGATTCTTTGCAGAGTCCGGGTTCATGTTTTAGAGTGGAAAATGGAACAATGATACACATGTTTGAGAAAGAAGATACCCTCTCACAGTTGAGCTCATGAGAAGAATGCTAAAGCATGGAATGGAAGTAGAAGAGGATAATGAAAGCGCTTGTATGGTTATCAACTTGTTTATCAATTTGGACTACTATTCTTGAGGATGATCAATAGTTGGTATGAATTTTATTTGAATAAATACTTTTGATATATTAGTACTTTTATTCAAAATCTTGTTGATCGAACAATACTTTCATCAAAATCTTGTTGCGAAATAAACCGATTAAAAGAATTTTAAAGGAAACCTTTGCTAACTAATAAATATTTTAAAGGTTGAATAAATGGTTTTGTGATGATAACATCGATGGGTTATCAATCCACCATGGTTACAAAAGGATTGGCTAATCTATGAGCAAGCGGCTCGTAAAGATATATCAAATCCGTGTTTAGTTGACAACTTGATAATAAGTTGGATGGTAATCAACTCGCCATATCGATAATGTAAAGAGTTGGCTAGCCATGATGAGTGTGTAAATACTCATCATTTTGTACAAAATAAAGCGCAAAATCATCGAAAACACTCGAAACACATCAAAATGATCAAAATATCACAAATCAGTGTTTTGTGTGTTTTAAATGCAAAAATATCAAAATCGGATGAAAAACATATCAAATTTGCAAAATTGCGGTTCGATCCCCAAGTTCCAAAAGTTGTCAAAAACAGTCCACAGTAAATCAAAATAAAAGAAAATGTCATTTAAGGTCCATGGGATTCAAAAGTTGTCAAAACAAACCCTTGAAATATAAAATTTGCAAAATTACAACTTTGGTCCTCGAGTTTGAAAAATGTCAAAAATGGCCCCTGAAATTGGAAAATGGCAAAGTTAGTCCTTATACTTTTGTAAGTTGTCACTTGTGGTCCCTTGAAATAACTTTGATGAATTGGCGGGAAAGGTCCCTTAAGTTTGAATGTACAATTGGCCCCTATAGTTATTAATCCTTTTAAACCATTTTGACCGCACCAATTATGAACCCCTGTCAAAAAGCCATTTGGACCCCTTGATTATTACTCGGTCAAAGCCACAAGTCAAAAGCAGACTTTGGCGCGCTTTTTCTTCTTCCTCCCCACTAGCTTTGCTATCACTCGCAACACTCAACCAAACCTCACCTTATCTCTTCTCTGTCCCCTCCTCCACTACATCCAAAATCATTAATCCATCACCCTTATCTCACTCAATCACACACAACAAAGTTAAAATCCTTTCCGCCAAAAATAACAATTTGGCTAAATGTCATAAAAGTCATCCAATGGGTCGGAAAGATGGTGGGATTATCGAAGAGAGAGAGAGAAGCGAGGCTTTGGTATAAAAAGGAAAGAGTGAAGCAAGAAAGAAGAGTAGTTAGTTTTTATAATTTTCCCAATGTCGTTTTTTTGGTTTATGTTTTAAATTAAAGCAAATGTTGAAATTGTAGTTTTATTGTATCGAAATTGTGAGACTTGATGTAATGTGTTTTGCAAATCAATTCAACCTTTTATATAAATTGCAAGTTTCAGTTGATTGTTGAAAGTTTCAATCTCCTAGTCTTATGTACAAGCTTTTGTTAAGCTTATTTTAAGCTCAAACAGTGCATGTGAGTGTATTACAACTTTGGATAAGCTTTCATTTAAGTTTTAGCAAATTTAAACTATTGGTCAAATAAAGTCAACCAAAGTCGGTTTGGTTATGGAAGTGGATATTCGGATGATGCGACTTGGAATTGGGATTGAATAGATTAGCATAGAGTAGTTATGTGTTTGTTTTAACTGCGAATAATGGAAACACATGAGTGCCTTTTTCATGTTTAAATTTCAAGTCATTTTGTGTTCTATGCTTTATCTTGTTTCTGTGATCACCACTAATTTTAACATGTTTAAATAGTTGTAATTAGTTCATTGTAACCTAATTTGATCAGTAGCTCTGCCTGGTTCAATGTTTTTATCAGTTTTAGTTTGTGCATCATTTTTAAAGGGGTGTTTGGTTCTGCTTAGTTATCTGTCTCAGAAGCATTTGCAATGGTTAATCTCTCTTGGTTCATGTCTGCTAAGTAGAAGTAAACTCACTTGAGTCAACAACTTGACCGCAACACCTCGAAGTCAATATTTAACTCAAACACGTCTAATATGCTCCTTTGTTGGGTATTTGAAATATCAAGTCTTATTTTGTGTTTGAAATCCATAGAACTAGCTTGATTCGATATTATTTCATCATAATATACCATTTTGGTTCATAAATCGGATCAAAACTCATATTGGTCAAAGCGCACTACATTTTTAAAAGTCAAAACACTAGGTCGATCCGAATTTTGCAAGATCTTGCGGTGGATGCACCTTGTTCAATTCAAGATGATAGGGTCGATATTTGGTCAAATTGTAGTCTCGCTAGGTAGTCTTCAATTCTACATTTTTAGTTTTGCATTAGCTTATTGAATTAGTAGTTACATTAGCTTAATCATAGGACACATTTTCGTTATGCATCATTTCTGCATCTGCGTGACCTTGTCTCATTTGTGCCATTTTGTTTGATCTTCATCGCTTCATTCTTGGTCCTTATAAGTGATACTTTGGTTAAATGTTCTCTGGTAGGTGGTCTTTAGAACTATACATTTGGTTTTCACTCTAGCTTAGTGAATAAAATTTGTTTGATAGCTAGAACATAGGGTCGATTGCTTGTTTAACTAGAGTAGCGAGTTGCATTAATCTCGGTAAATGCTATTTAGTGGTTAGGAGTAGTTGCTTCTGGTTCCATTAGAGTAGTTTTAGCATATAGTAGCTTCACAGCAGTTTGGTGTAGTTTAGAGCTTATTAGCTTATTTTCTAGTAGCTTTTAGGATCAGTTACATAGCGACCTTAGATTCTCCACACAACCCCATGTTTTCCATTTTCATAGATTACTTATATTAATTTAGAGTTTTCCTGTAATTTTCAGATTTTCTAAGTTGATTTGCTATTTTCCTATTTTAAATGAGTTTTAAGTCTTTTAAATAGCATTTAATATAAAAATCAAGAAAAGGTTAAAAAAATAAGTTTTCAATTTTCTTAGGTTTAGATAAATATAAAAAGACAAAAAGTATTTTCTAGATTTTCTTAGTAAATTTGTATTTTCTAGCATTTTAATTAGTTTTAAATAGTTTTAAATTAATAATAAATATATAAAAAGTCTAAAAATATCTTTTCAGTTTTAAAATTAGTTTTATCATATTTTAGATTTTCTAAGTTTTAATTTTATTTTTCTAGTCTTATTTCATATTTTCTTTTATTTTAGAGTATTATTTAATATTTAAAAATAGTTTTTAATTAATAATAATTAGATAATTAGTTAAAAAATAATTTTCTTTTCCAAATATTTTCTTTTATCATTAGGATTGTAAAATGTATTTTCATATTTTTAGGATTTATATTTTGTAAGTTTCACGTTTTTATTTGTACGTTTACGTTATTTTAATTTAAACGTACGTTTTAGGTTTTAAACGTTCATCACTTTAAATATAGTGATAGCGTTTATTTAATATCTTTAATCTTTTTAATTTCCTTTAATTTGCATTTTAGCTCTTGTATTTTATGTCCTTTTTCTGTAGTTTTCATAAATCATAATCAAATCTCATTTTCCGTTCAAATTCCTCGATCACTATACGTTTGATAATCCATTGCATAGCTCGCTGGGACATAACGACCCGGGGAAACACTATACTCCTCAGATCTTCATTGCATTGGTTTTTGAGCAGTTTTAAGTGCATTCATTTGCCATTCTGGTGGAGACTTGCGTGATTAGACTTGTTGTTTGGGAACCGATCAAATTTTAAGCGCCACGCTTGGGAGTTGTCTTTGATTGTCTTACGTCTAGCAGTTAGTGATTTGGATATTCACTCTTTGTTCATACCATCCATCATATATGTTTTCTTATCCAAAAATCCAAAATACTCTTCTCATTCCTCTTATTCGTTGATTCTATTTCTCTTACCCTCTTTTTTTGGTTTAATTCTATTCTTCGTATCCTCTCAACCATTTGATTCTCTTCTTAATCCTCTATATGTTTAATTCTTATGTCGACATTCGTCAACTTCATCGTCAAATATGTGTGTGGCGGTGTGGAGGTCCTAGTTCAAGCGAATTTTGCAATTCGTGCGAATTATCCATCAAAATGCTTTTCAAAGTTATTTCGACCAACCGCCACAACACGAAATACATTCTAATCTTGACAAACCGGTTCAAGCGTCGAAGCTACCCCAAGCACCCATCGTGGATTACGAGGACAACCTCTTTGAATCTAAAGCCGTAATCTAATCGAACAAATTTATGTCGATGAAAAAGGTCAAGAATTAGAATTGATTACGATGAACCCGTTCAAACACGGTGACTAGCAAGAATGACTTGCCTAATCTTCACGTTCTCAAGAACGAAACCGGAGACCATAACGGAAGTGGTGGAAATTGCTAGCTCGAGCACACCACTTGTCCCACCTCCGGATCTTCTGAATGTTCTTGAGACTTGATAGTCATCCGGATCGCAATGTTGGTTTTGTTGATCCTTTGAATAAAGCGATTCCTCTTCATAATTATCAAATGCAATCGTTTATTCCTTGTGTCGGTTGTGGTGAGCCTCTTTTGGTTCACCACATCGTTGAGTGTACATGTGTACAATGTGGTAATGATATTCATAACGGAGTTTTTGTTTTGTGGTTCGAGGAATTCATTTGATTATGATCTAATCGAACTCATTTAACGACCCTCAAACTTTTCCAATTACCCACCACGGCCCGACTATTCTTCATATAACCAACATTCTGCTGTGAATTACGTGGAGGTCCTCACCAAGGATTTGAGTGTCAATCCGGAAACACGTTTGTCTATGAGCAGTTTTCCAATGATGCTCGAACTTTGGTTATGACCAAAATTCATATGATTCACCTATCCGGACTCAGCAGTTTCTTGTTGTAGTCTTGTGGAGGTCCCCATTTCGCTCGATTGTCAAATAGGGAACCCGGTTCCTTGTAACAATCATGACTCTCACATGTTTGATACTTTCCAACCTCCACGACACTATCGGTTCAAACTCCACGAGCCGTTGTCTCATGAAATCTCCGGGATCTTGAAACCGCAATGAAAACACTTGAGGATATGATGAGTAATTTTAAGAATCAAGTGGTGGTGAAAAGACCATAGGAGAATTACTTGCGAAGAGCGAAAGGCCGAGAATCTAGGGAAGAATTATTAGCCTTAGAGCATGCGGCTCTAAGGCGTTCCCATTCTCAAGGCCGCTCTTTATGACGATGACGAGGAGGGTTTTATCCTTTTAAAAGTAAGATTTCTCAACCCCTCGATCGGTTGATATCCCAGTTGAGATTCCATCTCAAACAAGCGCTATCACACCGAGATTCACACTCACTCTCTTATTATGGGGGACGAGCATCTCGACCATTGTTCTGAAGAGGAATCGGACGAATTCATAAAGTCTAGTGTTGAGAACCTTGTCCCAATCCCAAGAGAGTCACGGGGAACTCTTGATCATGTATGTGATATTCCTCCTCCTCTTGTCTTCCAAGATGATCATGTTGAGATGTCCTCCGATTCGATGATGATGAGTCGTTATCTTGTGGAGACATCATTTATGTGGAAGATTCACCTTACGAGCTTGTTAGCTTAGAAGAAGAGAATGATGAAGTCTCGACACTCGAAATCAAAGATGAAGCTCTTGAGCAACATTATTGAATGTCGGTCTTCTCATTTCTAAAATCGAGGCTTTCAAAGAGAAACCTATTTCATCTCCTATCCCCATTAAGGATAGTGACATTCTTCCGATGATTCTATTCCGAAATGAAAGCCTCTTGTTTTGATAATATGGGAGAGAAGATTAGTGGCGGTACCACTTCTCATTCTCATAATTCTCTCCCGTTCATGAATCATTTACCTTTGAGGAGTTCGCGGTGAACCCACTCATATCAATTCGAATATGATTCATTCACCTTCATGGAGTTCTCGATGAACTCACTCATATCATATCTCCGCGGAGTATGATAATTTCTACTGATCTAGACACACCCGAGATATGTCTAGACCAATTGAGCTTAAGCGATGAGATTCATGAGACTATGAATTCTCCTATTGAGGATGAAGAGTTAGTCATGATTTCTATCATGACTTTCTTTCTTTTCTTCATATATTACGTCACTTCTCTGTTCTTCACTCCTTGGGAATGAAGACATTATCTTTGATCCCGGCATTTTCATGTACCATTATCTTGAGCGGTTCTATGTATATCTCATCGGTGTGGAACTTTCACGTGCTTCAATGTTTATCAAACATCTTGAATGAAAGTCCGATGGAGATTGTTTCTTCCACTTTGCTTCCCCATGAACCAATGAATTGGGTCGAGTCAAGCTAGCGACTCGAAATCAAAAACATAGCACACACCATATGGGTTTTCACCCATATTTCGACTTCTTACCTCTTTCTACCACCCTAGTGTGGGGATTACCCATGTTTCAAAAAAAAAAAAAAAAAAAAAAAAAAAAAAAAAATCTTCTTTCTAAATAATGGCCATAGTATTTCCCTTTCACGTTCTTTGTTTCGGCATAACCGCGGTACTTTGAATATTGAGGGCAATATTCATTTCTAAGTGTGGGGAATTCTCACGAATTTTATCATATAATTATACCAATTCCCGTTTTGGCCAAAATTTTTTTTGGAGTAAGTGTTCTACACTTTCTCATTTGGTTATCGATCCGCCTTATGCGTAAGACAAAAGGATTAGCTAATCCGAGAGCAAGCGGCTCTTGGTAAAGATATTTCAAATCCGTTTATATGGCTTGCAATTTGCCCAAAATTGTATGGTATTCATTTCACCATATCCTAAAAAGTGAAGAGTTGGCTAGCCCAAGATTATGGCTTGTGGTAAAGGCGGTGGAAAAACCATAATTGGTAATCGGCTCACCAAAGATAATATTGATAATTTATCTAAGAGTTGGCTAGTCCGAGAAAGTGCGGCACGGTAAAGACAAAATCAAATCCGTTGAAAGGCGGTGGTTTGCTCAAAATCACATGGTTATCGGTGTACCATGGTTCTTACTTGAACTAAAACATTTGGCTACTCGAGTAATGGCTTTTGGTAAAGAGATTAAAATCCATTATGTTTTCTCAAATCATTGCTAGGGACTAGCAATATCTCGATGTGGGGATTGATGAGTGTGTAAATACTCATCATTTTGTACAAAATAAGCGCAAAATCATCTGAAAACACTCAGAAACACATCAAAATGATCAAAATATCACAAATCAGTGTTTTATGTGTTTTAAATGCAAAAAATATCAAAATCAGATGAAAAACATATCAAATTTGCAAAAATTGCAGTTTCAGTCCCCCAAGTTCCAAAAGTTGTCAAAAACAGTCCCTGGTAAATCAAAATAAAAGAAAATGTCATTTAAGGTCCATGGGATTCAAAAGTTGTCAAAACAAACCCTTGAAATATAAAATTTGCAAAATTACAACTTTGGTCCCTCAAGTTTGAAAAATGTCAAAAATGGCCCCTGGAAATTGGAAAATGGCAAAGTTAGTCCTTATACTTTTGTAAGTTGTCACTTGTGGTCCCTTGAAATAACTTTGATGAATTGGCAGGAAAGGTCCCTTAAGTTTCAGAATGTACACAATTGGCCCCTATAGTTATTAATCCTTTTTAAACCATTTTGACCCTTGCACCAATTATGAACCCCTGTCAAAAAGCCATTTTGGACCCCTTTGATTATTACTCGGTCAAAGCCACAAGTCAAAACAGACTTTGCGCTGCGTTTTCTTCTTCCTCCCCACTAGCTTGCTATCACTCTGCAACACTCAACCAAACCCTCACCTTATCTCTTCTCCTGTCCCCCCCTCCTCCACTACATCCAAAATCATTAATCCATCACCCTTATCTCACTCAATCACACACAACAGGTTAAAATCCCTTTCCCGCCAAAAATAACAATTTGGCTAAATGTCACAAAAGTCATCCAATGGGTCAGAAAGATGGTGGGATTATCTGAAGAGAGAGGAGAGAAGCAGGCTTTGGTATAAAAAGGAAAGAGTGAAGCAAGAAAGAAGAGTAGTTAGTTTTTATAATTTTCCCAATGTCGTTTTTTTAGTTTATGTTTTAAATTAAAGCAAATGTTGAAATTGTAGTTTTATTGTATCGAATTAAGTGAGACTTGATGTAATGTGTTTTGCAAATCAATTCAACCTTTTATATAAATTGCAAGTTTCAGTTGATTGTTGAAAGTTTCAATCTCTAGTCTTATGTACAAGCTTTTGTTAAGCTTATTTTAAGCTCAAACAGTGCGTGTGAGTGTATTACAACTTTGGATAAGCTTTCATTTAAGTTTTAGCAAATTTAAACTATTGGTCAAATAAAGTCAACCAAAGTCGGTTTGGTTATGGAAGTGGATATTCGGATGATGCGACTTGGAATTGGGATTGAATAGATTAGCATAGAGTAGTTATGTGTTTGTTTTAACTGCAAATAATTTGGAAACACATGAGTGCCTTTTTCATGTTTAAATTTCAAGTCATTTTGTGTTCTATGCTTTATCTTGTTTACGTGATCACCACTAATTTTAACATGTTTAAATAGTTGTAATTAGTTCATTGTAACCTAATTTGATCGATAGCTACTGCTGGTTCAATGTTTTTATCGTTTTAGTTTGTGCGTCATTTTTAAAGGGGTGTTTGGTTACGCTTAGTTATCTGTCTCGGAAGCATTTGCAATGGTTAATCTCTCTTGGTTCATGTCGCTAAGTAGAAGTAAACTCACTTGAGTCAACAACGGGACCGCAACACCTCGAAGTCAATATTTAACTCAAACACATCTAATATGCTCCTTTGTTGGGTATTTGAAATATCAAGTCTTATTTTGTGTTTGAAATCCATAGAACTAGCTTGATTCGGTATTATTTCATCATAATATACCATTTTCGGTTCATAAATCGGATCAAAACTCATATTGGTCAAAGCGCATACATTTTTAAAAAGTCAAAACACTAGGTCGATCCGAATTTTGCAAGATCTTGCGGTGGATGCACACTATTCAATTCAAGATGATAGGGTCGATATTTGGTCAAATTGTAGTCGCTAGGTAGTCTTCAATTCTACATTTTAGTTTTGCATTAGCTTATTGAATTAGTAGTTACATTAGCTTAATCATAGGACTGTTTTACATTATGCATCATTCTGCATCTGTGACCTTCCGTCTCATTTGTGCCATTTTGTTTGATCTTCATACGCTTCATTCTTGGTCCTTATAAGTGATACTTTGGTTAAATGTTCTCTGGTAGGTGGTCTTTAGAACTATACATTTGGTTTTCACTCTAGCTTAGTGAATAAGTCATTTGTTTGATAGCTAGAACATGGGTCGATTAGCTTGTTTAACTAGAGTAGCAGATTGCATTAATCTCGGTAAATGCTATTTAGTGGTTAGGAGTAGTTGCTTCTGGTTCCATTAGAGTAGTTTTAGCATATAGTAGCTTCATAGCAGTTTGGTGTAGTTTAGAGCTTATTAGCTTATTTTCTAGTAGCTTTTTAGGATCGATTACATAGCGACCTTAGATTCTCCACACAACCCCATGTTTTCCATTTTCATAGATTACTTATATTAATTTAGAGTTTTCCTGTAATTTTCAGATTTTTCTAAGTTGATTTGCTATTTTCCTATTTTAAATGAGTTTTAAGTCTTTTAAATAGCATTTAATATAAAAATCAAGAAAAGGTTAAAAAATAAGTTTTCAATTTTCTTAGGTTTAGATAAATATAAAAGACAAAAAGTATTTTTCTAGATTTTCTTAGTAAATTTGTATTTTCTAGCATTTTAATTAGTTTTAAATAGTTTTAAATTAATAATAAATATATAAAAGTCTAAAAATATCTTTTCAGTTTTAAAATTAGTTTTATCATATTTTAGATTTTTCTAAGTTTTAATTTTATTTTCTAGTCTTATTTCATATTTTCTTTTATTTTAGAGTATTATTTAATATTTAAAATAGTTTTTAATTAATAATAATTAGATAATTAGTTAAAAAATAATTTTCTTTTTCCAAATATTTTCTTTTATCATTAGGATTGTAAAATATATTTTCATATTTTTAGGATTTATATTTTGTAAGTTTCACGTTTTTTTATTTGTACGTTTACGTTATTTTAATTTAAGCGTGCGTTTTAGGTTTTAACGTTCATCACTTTAAATATAGTGATAGCGTTTATTTAATATCTTTAATCTTTTTAATTTCCTTTAATTTGCATTTTAGCTCTTGTATTTTATGTCCTTTTTCTGTAGTTTTCATAAATCATAATCAAATCTCCTTTTCCGTTCAAATTCCTCGATCACTATACGTTTGATAATCCATTGCATAGCTCGCTGGGACATAACGACCCGGGGAAACACTATACTCCTCAGATCTTCATTGCATTGGTTTTTGAGCAGTTTTAAGTCTGTTACCGGCTGCCATTCACAAGTGGCAGACTTGCGTGATTAGACTTGACTGTTTGGAACCGATCACCCACAAGAAAATGGCTTGTGGTAAAGGCTGTGGAAAAACCATTATTGGTAATTAGTTCACCATTAGATAGAAGAACTAACTAGTCTAGAAGTGCGGGTTTTGGTAAGACAAATCAAATCTGTTGATAGTGGTGGTTTGCTAAAATCATATGGTTATCAATGTACCATGGTCTTACACACCAAAACATTCGGCTACTCAAAGTTAATGGCTTTGGTAAAGAGACTAAAATCCATTAATTTTCAATGATTCACCTCTCACGGGAGTTAACACATCGTAAGTGATGAGAATAGTATGCAACTTTAAGCGAATTAATGTACAAATTGTCATATGTTGTTGTGTTCTTTGAAAAGATGGAGTTTGTTGGATCTTTCTTGTGAAGGAATAATTGTAAGAGATACTTTGACAAGCACGAGACATTCGGAGATACAATCGAAAGACTAAGAAACAATCGTCATAAAGATGAAGTTGTTAAAGATATATTCACAAAAGGAACTTGAAGTCAAGCAAGTAGAATTCAAGTTAGGGAGGATTGTTGGGATATGAAAGTCTTGAAGATATGAAATCTTGAAGATATGAAAAATCTTGTAAGCGCAAAGAAATCTTGGAAAGCGTCAAAGAGTCAAAATCTTGCTAAAGACAAAGTCAAAATCTTGCACTATGAAGTCAAAGTACTACAAGAACAAAGAAGCTGTTATATTCGTTTATGGAAAGTATTGTAATTCTATGTTTAGATTACTTGTCGTACAAGGATACAAATTGTAAACCGACTAGGATATCCTTGAGCCTATAAAAGGACTCCTAGATTGGCATTAGAGGTGCGAGTCTATGAGTTTTAGAATTCTGAATTCACAAGTTATTTAGTGTTTTAGAGAAGTTCGATAATCTTAGAGTTGTTTAGATTATCGCATAATAAGCGATTTAGAGTTTATAATAAAAGTTATTCTTCTTAGCTTTGTTAAGTAAATTCGCGTACTTGATAAAGATTGCTCGGTGTTTCTTTGTTAATAACTTAGGATTTATCCGAGGTTATTAAACCTTAACAAGCTAGTTAAAGTTAGTTTGATTAAAGTATATTGATCCAACAACCACTACATAACTCGCAAGGTAGAGTGATATTATTCACTTGACGTGAGGACTTAGGATTTTCGTAGGAACTCATTAGGAAATTAACTTGATCTTCAAGTTCGATCATCCCACGGTCGGAAGGTTGTGAGTGAAGGGGGCAAGGAGATTGCCTTAATGGTTTTGGGTAGCAAGTGATGAGTGTGCAAATACTCATCATTTTATACCATTTAAATCGCGCGTAGTTTAAAACATCATCGAAAACACTCGAAAACACTCGAAATGCATCAAAATGATGAAAATATCACAAATAAGTGTTTTATATGTTTTAAATGCAAAATACCAAAATCGTGTAAAAACGTATCAAGTTTGCATAATTGGCGCTTTAGTCCCTCAGTTTCAAAAGTTGTCAAAACTAGTCCTGGTAAATCAAAATAAAGAAAAAGTCATTTAAAGGTCCTTGGGATTCACAAGTTGTAAGAAATTGTCCTTTGAAGTTTAAAATCACAATTTACAACTTTGGTCCCTCAACTTTCTAAAAGTGTCAAAATCGGTCCACAGGTGTTTAAAATGGAAATTATTCAAACTACACCCTTGTACTATTCAAATGTGGCATATTTGGTCCTTATATGATAAGTTTTGAGAAAATTACAAGTTTGGTCCCCTGAGTTACAAAGTTGGCGTTTTGGTCCTTGGATTTATAAAATGGAATTTTATGCAATATTGGTCCTTGTACTAACCATTAATTGCAGGTTTAGTCCTTGTGTGATGTTTGGGAAAGTTGAAATTTCGGTCCTTCAATAAATCGACAAATTACATAAATGGTCCTTGTCTTAACTTATACCAAACGGACCCTTTTATTAATTCAAACCCAAAAATTATCCCGGTGGCCCAATATCCAACCCACCCAACCCCATGTTATTAATACTTGGTCAAACCAAGTCAAACGCGCCAAATACCGCCATCACTGCTCATCCTCCTCTCATCACACCGCTAAACCAAAACCGGTGGTTTTCACCACTTGTTACCTCCTTTTCACCTCACTACCTACTCTCCCACTCATCCCCCTCTCCTCATATACCCACTATGCATTTAATGCTTTCCCACCATCAAACACTTTACCTCACCTCAATCCCCTGTTTTTGCTAATAACCATCCAACTTTGCCTCTAAACTTATCCTACCTTGTCCCCTCCACCTCTATAACAAACCAAGAAGCATTAATTGCGCTCAAACTGCCCCAAGCTGCTTATTGGACTTTTGGCGCCAAAAGTACTTTAAATGGCTAGGATCATCTCTGCTTATCCAATGGACACAAAGTGAAGTGGGATTTGACCAGGAAGCTAGTGGGAACTTAGAATGCTATAAAAGAGAAGAGAAGGAAGAGAAGAAGAAAACTTTGGATTAGCCATTGTTCACATAGTGTAATTTTAAAAATGCTTTCTTTAAATTACTTGTCATTTACAGTTTTAATGTTGTAATCTTTCTTAAAGTAGTGTAATGGAACATCATTTTTAGTTTAATTTCAAGTATCTTTCCAGTTTTATGTTTTGCTTAAATTCCTTTAAATTTCAGTCACTTTAATTTCTTGTTAAGTAGTTGTTTAAAGGACTCAATAAGCTCACATAAGCTCCTGACAAAGCTTTAAAGCTTTTAGAGACCTTAAAACAGGTTTAGTCTTTTAAATTCAGAAAATACTAAAAATCAAGAAAAACAATGAAAATCCAAAAATAATCATGTGATCTTGGTGAAACTGCATGGAGCAAGGTTAATTGTGGATTGCCTTTGGTTTAGAAGCTTTGTGGAAAGCCTTAGGATGTGTTATGTGGCCATGGTTCTCAGTTTTAAGCCAGGATATCACTTGTAAGCTCATTTTTTACCATTTTTGCATATTCCTGTTTTAGTGCTTTAGATGCTTTAATTTTCATGTTTCGTGTTCCTTTGATGTTTGTTTATGATATTAGAGCTTAATCTTAGGTTGTTATGTTTTGGATTTGGTTGTGGTTTGATATTGCATTTAGGCGCCAATATGCCAATTTTGATGTTCATAGGCTTAGACTTGTTTGACATCTTGTTTGTCTTGAAAAGGTCCATTTTGACACTTTGGTACCTCTGGATTTGATGGAATTGGTAAACACTCTCTTTTGCTTTGAAAACCTCAAAACAGTCCATTTTAAGGTTGTTTGGATTTGATGGTGAATCTGTGTTTAGGGATGTGTTTGTGGTTGTTCTTGTTTGATGTACTCTTTATATGGCCTAAGTAACTCGGTGGAATACTTAATCAAGTAGTGTAGCATTTGAGAAAGTCAAATTGACACTGATGATCTCTAAATGAGCACCTTGTGAGGTTGTTGGATCCTATAATCTTGCTTAAGTGTTTAAATGTTGTTTATCTTTGTTAATTTCATGTTCTTATAGCTTATATTAACTTAACTAATCAGTAGTTTAAGTTCAAAGTTCATCAAAGTCAACTTTTTAGTTTTACTCAAAAAGTCAAATTTTCCTTTTTGCAGTTTTTGAATAAACTAGATAATTTTGTATAGGACTTAATATTAGCTTTCTAGATTTGTGCTTTTAGGATGTTTTAGTTTTGTTGCTAATCTTGCTTATTGTATTTTTGTTTATTTTTGTTTTCCATGTTTAAGTGCTTATTTTATAGCTTATTTGTGCTTGTTTTGCCCTGCACCATGGTTAGACTGTTAAAACCATGAGCTTGCAAAAGCTTTATGAGTTAGCCCTATCTTGTGCACTTGGCTTCTTTGTGTAGCCCTTATGGCCTAGTTGTTATGTGTATGCTTGCTTTTACATTTGTAGCTTATTTAGTTAGCTTAATCAACCACCCTTTTTTGTCCCATCTTACTCACTACACAGAAGCAAACTGTGTAGTTGGAGTTGTTTTCCTAAGCTCTCAAATAGCTCCTCATTGAGCTTGAGTTTGTGATTTTTGACCTTATGTGAGGTTAATCTATCACACTCAATGTTCCAGTGCTTGTGTAGCTTTTATGAGCTTAATTGATAGGTTATATAGGAGCTTGTTGTTTGCCCACTCATAACAGTTCACTGAGTAAATCCATGAACTTACACCATTTCCAACAGCTCCTAATAAGCTCATTTGTGGTCATAAGCTTGTGTGGTTTAGTTTTTTGTGAAGCTTATCCACCCAACTTCATGATCCTATGCTTAATTTTCCCCTAGCAGCTTATTTGCTAGGGCTGCAAGTAGCTTGTAACTTGTCCCATTCCATCAGTGTATACTGAGCTTTCAGTATACACTGGCCTTCTTCATAAGCTCACAAAAAGCTTATCCTGTGGACTTAGCTTGTGATTTTGGTTTCTTTTAGAAGCTAATCCACTAGACTCTAAGTTTCAATGCTTAAATTTCATGTTGCAGCCTATTAAGTGGGGCTGCAACAAGCTTTTTGTTTGTCCCATTTCTCAGTTTACATTGAGAAATCAGTGTAATCATGCCTACTTCATAAGCTTCTCAAAAGCTCATCTGTGATCCCTCAAGTTGAGCTTTGGCTTTTGGAAAGCTAACCAACCCGCTTGCTACTCCCATTCTTAATTTGGCTTATTAAACTTATACCATCTTAATTTGCCAATCAGTCAAAAGTTGCAATGGTTGTTTGGTACTTTGGATCTTGAAGAGCTTATTAGCTTATTACAAGCTTATTTGGTGAAATCCAAGACACATGCTTGTTCATATTTGTTCATATCACTTGTATACATATTATTTTTCTTTTGCTTTCCGATTGTGGAGCTTATACCAAGCTTTTACAAGCTTTCACTCCATCCAAGTTAAGCCCAAAAGCTTAACTGTCTAAACCATAAGCTCACACTACCATTTCATCCATTTTCTTGTTTATATTTATCCATTGGACTTGTGTTTATCTTATTTTATCTTTTGTTTCTGTTTATAGCTTTTTCCAAGCTTATTATGAGCTTGAGTTCCAACAGTGAAGCCAAAAGCTTAACTGTTGGACTCATAAGCTCTCAATTTGCTTATTTCTTAGTTTGTAAGTTTTGTTTTCATTAAACTTGTTCATATTCAAGTACATATTGAGTTTCGAGAAAAAGAAAACACAAAAACATAATTTTAAAAATAGTGATAGCATTTATTTAATATTAATTAGCTTTTTATTGCTTATTTCTTTTTAGCTTATTATTAAGCACTTATATGTTTTATATTTTTCTTAGGTTCATTTATTTATTTAAGAATTATGTAAAAGTTTGATTTTTCTTTATTCATTTATTATTTATAATAAATCAATAATAGTTTTAGTAATTAATAATAGTAAATAATTAATAATAAATAGAATAATTGTGTAAAAATACATTTTCAGTTTTAAAATTATTTTATAATATTTTAGATTTTTTAGATTCTTTATTTCATTTATTTAAGTTAATTTTAGATTTTCTTATTATTTAATTCATTATTAAATACATTTAATTCATTTTTAATTTATATTAATTAATTTAATAGTGTAAAAATTTATTTTAATTTTCCAATAATTTTCTTATCTTTTTAGAATTCCAAAAATATGATTTTCACATTTGTGGGAGTTGTATTGGATCGAATTCAGTTTTTATTTTGTTACGTTTACGTAATTGTTACGTAAACATATACGTTTTAGTTTTTTAGATTTTCTTAACTTTTATATAAATTTGTAAATTATAGTTAAATATTTTAATTATATTTAATTTGCATTTAAGTCGCTAAGACATGCAAATCCCTACTATAGTTATAATCGTTTTGTTTTTATACGTTTACGTTTAATTTAAGTTAAACGTCGTTTGTATATCTTTACGTTTTAGGTTTCGATTGCACGTTTTTAACGACATAGGCGTGTGTGAGCTATTACTATTCACATTCCTAGTGTTAGTCAATCGATTCTGCTTTTGTATATTCAATATCATTTCAAAGACACACACGATCGTTGTATTACAGTTACACACCTCGTTGGGACTTAACGACCCGGGATATAATTCTATACTCCCATGGATTTTAAATGTCTTTGGTCCTAGATTAGTTTGACTTTTATGGTTGACCATTCACAAGTGGTTGACTAATATAAAGATGACTAGTTTAGGACCAATCAAATTTTAGCGCTTATTCGTGTCTTGAGGGTGTCTTTGCAGATAACGTACTTGTATATATATTATACATAATATCATATTTCATTTCCAAAAACAATATAAAACACAAAAATATTTTTTCTTTTCTTTCTAAATATATAAAAGATAAAAATACAAAAACATTTTCACTTTTTCATTTATATTATAAAATAAAAACCAAAATATTCTCCTTACCTTACTATTCATAATTACGTAAGTGGTGACCCCACTCCAATTTCTCATCCGGTCATTTCCCATGAACAATTTAATTCGAGGTCGAGTCAAGCTAGCGACTCGGTTATCAAAAATAGTAGCTTCCTCATGAACATGGGTTTTCAGCTAGCCATAATCAAAAAAATGTCTTCATGGGTTTTCACCCGTGTCTACCACCCTAGTGTGGGGAGATGCCCACATGTTGTATATAGATCTAAAAATGAATGAAAATTGTAAATATTAAAAAAGAGAATAATTGTTGTGTTTCTACACTTAGCTAGTAATGTTATCTTTTACGTTCAAGGATTCGGCATAATAGCGGGACTTTGAATATTGAGGACAATATTCATTTCTAAGTGTGGGGAAATTCGCGAATTTGATCATAAATGTACCTTTTAGTCCCTTTTTCCCCAAAATGGCCAAATTTTAAAATTTTTTAGTGGAAGTACTATGTACTAAACACAACAAATGGTAATCATCCACCATGTCTAACCCACATAAGGATTGGCTAATCCAGAGCAAACGGCTCTTGGTAAAGATATCTCAAATCCGTTGATGGCTTGCAATTTGCCTAAAATTGTATGGTGTTCATTTCACCATATCTTTAATTAGTGAAGAGTTGGCTAGCCCGCAAGTTTATGGCTTGTGGTAAAGGCGGTTGGAAAACCATAATTGGTAATCGACTCACCAAAGATAATATTGATAATTTATCTAAGAGTTGGCTAGTCCGAAGCAACGACTTACGGTAAAGACAAATCAAAACCGTTGAAGTTGGTGATTTGCTCAAAATCATTTGGTTATCATTGTACCAAGGTTCTTACTTGAACTGAAACAATTGGCTACTCCAAAAGTAATGGCTTTTGGTAAAGAGACTCAAATCCATTAAGTTTTCTCAAAAGATTGCTAGGGACTAGCAATATCTTAGTGTGGGGATTGATGAGTGTCTAAATACTCATCATTTTATACCATTTAAAGCGCAAAAACATCCGAAAACACTCGAAATGCATCAAAATGATAAAATATCACAAATAAGTGTTTTATGTGTTTTAAATGCAAAATACCAAAATCGGTGAAAAACGTATCAAGTTTGCATAATTGGCGCTTTAGTCCCCAAGTTTCAAAAGTTGTCAAAACTAGTCCTGGTAAATCAAAATAAAGAAAAAGTTATTTAAAGGTCCTTGGGATTCACAAGTTGTAAGAAATTGTCCTTTGAAGTTTAAAAATCACAATTTACAACTTTGGTCCTCAACTTTACAAAAGTGTCAAAATCGGTCCACAGGTGTTTAAAATGGAATTTATTCAAACTACACCTTGTACTATTCAAATGTGGCATATTTGGTCCTTATATGATAAGTTTTGAGAAAATTACAAGTTTGGTCCTGAGTTACAAAGTTGGCGCTTTGGTCCTTGGATTTATAAAATGGAATTTTATGCAATATTGGACCTTGTACTAACCATTAATTGCAGGTTTAGTCCTTGTGTGATGTTTGGGAAAGTTGAAATTTCGGTCCTTCAATAAATCGACAAATTACATAAATGGTCCTTGTCTTAACTTATACCAAACGGACCCTTTTAAATTATCCCGGTGGCCCAATATCCAACCCAGCCCAACCCCATGTTATTAATACTTGGTCAAACCAAGTCAAACGCGCCAAATACCGCCATCACTGTTCATCCTCCTCTCCTCCCCGCTAAACAAAAACCGGTGGTTTTACCACCACCTCACCTCCTTTTCACCTCACTACCTACTCTCCCAGCTCATCCCCCCTCCTCTCATATACCCACTATGCATTTAATGCTTTCCCACCATCAAACACTTTACCTCACCTCAATCCCCTGTTTTTGCTAATAACCATCCAACTTTGCCTCTAAACTTATCCTACCTTGTCCCCTCCACCTCTATAACAAACCAAGAAGCATTAATTGCGCTCAAACTGCCCCAAGTTGCTTATTGGACTTTTGGCGCCAAAAGTACTTTAAATGGCTAGGATCATCTCTGCTTATCCAATGGACACAAAGTGAAGTGGGATTTGACCAGAAGCTAGTGGGAACTAGAATGCTATAAAAGAAGAGAAGGAAGAAGAAGACAACTTTGGACTAGCCATTGTTCACATAGTGTAATTTTAAAATGCTTTCTTTAAATTACTTGTCATTTACGCTTTAATGTTGTAATCTTTCTTAAAGTAGTGTAATGGAACATCATTTTCGTTTAATTTCAAGTATCTTTCCGTTTTATGTTTTGCTTAAATTCCTTTAAATTTCATCACTTTAATTTCTTGTTAAGTAGTTGTTTAAAGGACTCAATAAGCTCACATAAGCTCCTCGACAAAGCTTTAAAGCTTTTAGAGACCTTAAAACAGTTTAGTCTTTTAAATTCAGAAAACACTAAAATCAAGAAAACAATGAAAATCCAAAATAATCATGTGATCTTGGTGAAACCGCATGGAGCAAGGTTAATTGTGGATTGCCTTTGGTTTAGAAGCTTTGTGGAAAGCCTTAGGATGTGTTACGTGGCCATGGTTCTCGGTTTTAAGCGGATATCACTTGTAAGCTCATTTTTACCATTTTGCATTTCTTGTTTTAGTGCTTTAGATGCTTTAATTTTCATGTTTCGTGTTCCTTTGATGTTTGTTTATGATATTAGAGCTTAATCTTAGGTTGTTATGTTTTGGATTTGGTTGTGGTTTGATATTGCATTTAGACCGCCAATATGCCAATTTTGATGTTCATAGGCTTAGACTTGTTTGACATCTTGTTTGTCTTTGAAAAGGTCCATTTTGACACTTTGGTACCTCTGGATTTGATGGAATTGGTAAACACTCTCTTTTGCTTTGAAAACCTCAAAACAGTCCATTTTAAAGGTTGTTTGGATTTGATGGTGAATCTGTGTTTAGGGCTGTGTTTGTGGTTGTTCTTGTTTGATGTACTCTTTACATGGCCTAAGTAACTCAGTAATCCTTAATCAAGTAGTGTAGCATTTGAGAAAGTCAAATTGACACTTGATGATCTCTAAATGAGCACTGTGAGATTGTTGGATCCTATAATCTTGCTTAAGTGTTTAAATGTTGTTTATCTTTGTTAATTTCATGTTCTTATAGCTTATATTAACTTAACTAATCAGTAGTTTAAGTTCAAAGTTCATCAAAGTCAACTTTTTAGTTTTACTCAAAAAGTCAAATTTTCCTTTTTGCAGTTTTTGAATAAACTAGATAATTTTGTATAGGACTTAATATTAGCTTTCTAGATTTGTGCTTTTAGGATGTTTTAGTTTTGTTGCTAATCTTGCTTATTGTATTTTTGTTTTCCATGTTTAAGTGCTTATTTTGTAGCTTATTTTGTGCTTATTTTTGCCTGCACCATGGTTAGGACTGTTAAAACCATGAGCTTGCAAAAGCTTTGGAGTTAGCCCTAGCTTGTGCACTTGGCTTCTTTGTGTACCCCTTATGGCCTAGTTGTTATGTGTATGCTTGTTTTTCAGTTTGTAGCTTATTTAGTTAGCTTAATCAACCAAACTTTTTTGTCCCATCTTACTCACTACACAGAAGCAAACTGTGTAGTTGGAGTTGTTTTCCTAAGCTCTCAAATAGCTCCTCATTGAGCTTGAGCTTGTGATTTTTGGCCTTATGTGAGGTTAATCTATCACACTTAATGTTTCAGTGCTTGTGTAGCTTTTATGAGCTTAATTGATAGGTTATAATTGAGCTTGTTGTTTGCCCACTCATAACAGTTCACCGAGTAAATCCATGAACTTACACCATTACCAACACTCTAAAAAGCTCATTAGTGATCATGAGCTTGTGTGGTTTAGTTTTTGTGAAGCTTATCCACCCAACTTATGATCCTATGCTTAATTCCACCTTGTAGCTTATTTGCTAGGGTGCAAGTAGCTTGTAAAGTATCTGAGCCAAGATATCTGCTGGCCTTCTTCATAAGCTCACAAAAGCTTATCCTGTGGACTTAGCTTGTGATTTTGGTTTCTTTTAGAAGCTAATCCACTAGACTCTAAGTTTCAATGCTTAAATTTCATGTTGCGACTTATTAAGTAGGAAATGCAACAAGCTTTTTGTTTGTCCCATTTCTCGGTTTACATTGAGAAATCGGTGTAATCATGCCTACTTCATAAGCTTCTCAAAAGCTCATCGTGATCCCCACAAGTTGAGCTTTGGTTTTTTTTGGAAAGCTAACCAACCCGGCTTGCTACTCCAATTCTTAATTTGGCTTATTAAACTTATACCATTAGCTTAATTTATCATTCAAAAGTTGCAAGGGTGTTTGGTTAAGCTGTGAGTGTACTTGGAAGAGCTTATTAGCTTATTACAAGCTTATTTGGTGAAATCCAAGACACATGCTTGTTCATATTTGTTCATATCACTTGTATACATATTATTTTTCTTTTGCTTTTCGATGTGGAGCTTATACCAAGCTTTTACAAGCTTTCACTCCATCCAAGTTAAGCTCAAAAGCTTAACTGTCTAAACCATAAGCTCACACTTGTACCACAATCCATTTTCTTGTTTATATTTATCCATTGGACTTTTGTTTATCTTATTTTATCTTTTGTTTCTGTTTATAGCTTTTTCCAAGCTTATTATGAGCTTGAGTTCCTTTGTCGAGCCAAAAGCTTAACTGTTGGACTCATAAGCTCTCAATTTGCTTATTTCTTAGTTTGTAAGTTTTTGTTTTCATTAAACTTGTTCAATATCTGTACATATTGAGTTTCAGAAAAAGAAAAACACAAAAACATAATTTTAAAAATAGTGATAGCATTTATTTAATATTAATTAGCTTTTTAATTTTCTTTTTAGCTTATTATTAAGCACTTATATGTTTTTATATTTTATTAGGTTCTTTTATTTATTTAATAATTATGTAAAAGTTTGATTTTTCTTTATTCATTTATTATTTATAATAAATCAATAATAGTTTTTATTAATAATAGTAAATAATTAATAATAAATAGAATAATTGTGTAAAAATACATTTTCAGTTTTAAAATTATTTTATAATATTTTAGATTTTTAGATTCTTTATTTCATTTATTTAAGTTAATTTTAGATTTTCTTATTATTTAATTCATTATTAAATACATTTAATTCATTTTAATTTATATTAATTAATTTAATAGTGTAAAAATTTATTTTAATTTTCCAATAATTTTCTTATCTTTTAGAATTCCAAAATATGATTTTCACATTTGTGGGAGTTGTATTGGATCGAATTCGCTTTTTATTTTGTTACGTTTACGTAATTGTTACGTACACGTACGCATTTTAGTTTTTTAGATTTTCTTAACTTTTATATAAATTTGTAAATTATAGTTAAATATTTTAATTATATTTAATTTGCATTTAAGTCGCTAAGACATGCAAATCCCTACTATAGTTATAATCGTTTTGTTTTTATACGTTTACGTTTAATTTAAGTTAAACGTACGTTTGTATATCTTTTACGTTTTTAGGTTTCTGATTGCACGTTTTTAACGACATAGCTGTGACTGAGCTATTACTATTCACATTCCTAGTGTTAGTCAATCGATTCTGTTTTGTATATTCTATATCATTTCAAAGACACACGATCGTTGTATTACAGTTTACACACCTCGTTGGGACTTAACGACCGGGATATAATTCTATACTCCCATGGATTTTAAATGTCTTTGGTCCTAGATTAGTTTGACTTTTATGGTTGACCATTCACAAGTGGTTGACTAATATAAAGATGACTAGTTTAGGACCAATCAAATTTTAGCGCGCCTTCTTGGGAGGTGTCTTCAGATAACGACTTGTATATATATTATACATAATATCATATTTCATTTCCAAAACAATATAAAACACAAAAATATTTTTCTTTTCTTTCTAAATATATAAAAGATAAAAATACAAAACATTTTCACTTTTCGTTTATATTATAAAATAAAAACCAAAAATATTCTCCTTACATTACTATTCATAATTACGTAAGTGGTGACCCCACCCAATTTCTCATCCGGTCATTTCCCATGAACAAATTAATTCGGTCGAGTCAAGTCGAAGTTATCAAAAATAGTAGCTTCCTCATGAACAAATTAATTCGGGTCGAGTCAAGCTAACGATCGGTAATTTTCACCCATAGTTAAACATGGGTTTTACCCGTGTGTACCACCCTAGTGTGGGGAGATGCCCACATGTTGTATATAGATCTAAAAATGAATGAAAATTGTAAATATTAAAAAAGAGAATAATTGTTGTGTTTTACATTTAGCTAGTAATGTTATCTTTTTATGTTCAAGGATTCGGCATAATAGTTGGGACTTTGAATATTGAGGACAATATTCATTTCTAAGTGTGGGGAAATTCGCTAATTTGATCATAAATGTACCTTTTAGTCCCTTTTTCCTCAAAATGGCCAAATTTTAAATTTTTTAGTGGAAGTACTATGTACTAAACACAACAAATGGTAATCAGTCCACCATGTCTAACCCACATAAGGATTGGCTAATCCAGAGCAAACGGCTCTTGGTAAAGATATCTCAAATCCGTTTATGGCTTGCAATTTGCCTAAAATTGTATGGTGTTCATTTCACCATATCTTTAATTAGTGAAAAGTTGGCTAGCCCGCAAGTTTATGGCTTGTGGTAAAGGCGGTTGAAAACCATAATTGGTAATCGACTCACCAAAGATATTTTATCTAAGAGTTGGCTAGTCCGTAGCAAACGGCTTCGGTAAAGACAAATCAAAACCGTTGAACTTGGTGATTTGCTCAAAATCATTTGGTTATCATTGTACCAAGGTTCTTACTTGAACTGAAACAATTGGTTACTCCAAAAGTAATGGCTTTTGGTAAAGAGACTCAAATCCATTAAGTTTTCTCAAAAGATTGCTAGAGACTAGCAATATCTTAGTGTGGGGATTGATGAGTGTCTAAATGCTCATCATTTTATACCATTTAAAGCGCAAAAACATCCGAAAACACTTTAAATGCATCAAAATGATAAAATATCACAAATAAGTGTTTTATGTGTTTTAAATGCAAAATACCAAAATCGGATAAAAACGTATCAAGTTTGCATAATTGGCGCTTTAGTCCCCAAGTTTCAAAAGTTGTCAAAACTAGTCCTGGTAATTCAAAATAAAGAAAAAGTCATTTAAAGGTCCTTGGGATTCACAAGTTGTAATAAATTGTCCTTTGAAGTTTAAAATCACAATTTACAACTTTGGTCCCTCAACTTTACAAAAGTGTCAAAATCGGTCCACAGGTGTTTAAAATGGAATTTATTCAAATTACACCCTTGTACTATTCAAATGTGGCATATTTGGTCCTTATATGATAAGTTTTGAGAAAATTACAAGTTTGGTCCTCTGAGTTACAAATTTGGCGCTTTGGTCCTTGGATTTATAAAATGGAATTTTATGCAATATTGGACCTTGTACTAACCATTAATTGCAGGTTTAGTCCTTGTGTGATGTTTGGGAAAGTTGAAATTTCGGTCCTTCAATAAACCAACAAATTACATAAATGGTCCTTGTCTTAACTTATACCAAACGGACCCTTTTATTAATTATCCCGGTGGCCCAATATCCAACCCACCCAACCCCATGTTATTAATACTTGGTCAAACCAAGTCAAACGCGCCAAATACCACCATCACTGCTCATCCTCCTCACCATCACTGCTAAACCAAAACCGGGTGGTTTTACCACCACCTCACCACTTTTCCACCTCACTACCTACTCTCTCCACTCATCCCCTCCTCTCATATACCCACTATGCATTTAATGCTTTCCCACCATCAAACACTTTACCTCACCTCAATCCCTGCTTTTGCTAATAACCATCCAACTTTGCCTCTAAACTTATCCTACCTTGTCCCTCCACCTCTATAACAAACCAAGAAGCATTAATTGCGCTCAAACTGCCCCAAGCTGCTTATTGGACTTTTGGCGCCAAAAGTACTTTAAATGGCTAGGATCATCTCTGCTTATCCAATGGACACAAAGTGAAGTGGGATTTGACCGGGAAGCTAGTGGGAACTAGAATGCTATAAAAAGAGAAGAAGAGAAGAAGACAACTTTGGACTAGCCATTGTTCACATAGTGTAATTTTAAAAATGCTTTCTTTAAATTACTTGTCATTTACAGTTTTAATGTTGTAATCTTTCTTAAAGTAGTGTAATGGAACATCATTTTCAGTTTAATTTCAAGTATCTTTCCGCTTTTATGTTTTGCTTAAATTCCTTTAAATTTGATCACTTTAATTTCTTGTTAAGTAGTTGTTTAAAGGACTCAATAAGCTCACATAAGCTCCTAACTAAGCTTTAAAGCTTTTAGAGACCTTAAAACAGTTTAGTCTTTTAAATTCAAAAACACTAAAATCAAGAAAACAATGAAAATCCAAAATAATCATGTGATCTTGGTGAAACCGCATGGAGCAAGGTTAATTGTGGATTGCCTTTGGTTTAGAAGCTTTGTGGAAAGCCTTAGGATGTGTTCTGTGGCCATGGTTCTCGTTTTAATCGAGGATATCACTTGTAAGCTCATTTTTACCATTTTGCATTTTTTGTTTTAGTGCTTTAGATGCTTTAATTTTCATGTTTCGTGTTCCTTTGATGTTTGTTTATGATATTAGAGCTTAATCTTAGGTTGTTATGTTTTGGATTTGGTTGTGGTTTGATATTGCATTTAGACCGCCAATATGCCAATTTTGATGTTCATAGGCTTAGACTTGTTTGACATCTTGTTTGTGCTTGAAAAGGTCCATTTTGACACTTTGGTACCTCTGGATTTGATGGAATTGGTAAACACTCTCTTTGCTTTGAAAACCTCAAAACAGTCCATTTTAAAGGTTGTTTGGATTTGATGGTGAATCGTGTTTAAGGATGTGTTTGTGGTTGTTCTTGTTTGATGTACTCTTTATATGGCCTAAGTAACTCGGTGGAATACTTAATCAAGTAGTGTAGCATTTGAGAAAGTCAAATTGACACTGATGATCTCTAAATGAGCACCGTGAGATTGTTGGATCCTATAATCTTGCTTAAGTGTTTAAATGTTGTTTATCTTTGTTAATTTCATGTTCTTATAGCTTATATTAACTTAACTAATCAGTAGTTTAAATTCAAAGTTCATCAAAGTCAACTTTTAGTTTTACTCAAAAGTCAAATTTTCCTTTTGCGCTTTTGAATAAACTAGATAATTTTGTATAGGACTTAATATTAGCTTTCTAGATTTGTGCTTTTAGGATGTTTTAGTTTTGTTGCTAATCTTGCTTATTGTATTTTTGTTTTCCATGTTTAACTGCTTATTTTGTAGCTTCTTTGTGCTCATTTTTGCCCTGCACCATGGTTAGGACTGTTAAAACCATGAGCTTGCAAAAGCTTGTGGAGTTTGCCCTATCCAGTGCACTTGGCTTCTTTGTGTACCCCTTATGGCCTAGTTGTTATGTGTATGCTTGTTTTTCAGTTTGTAGCTTATTTAGTTAGCTTAATCAACCAAACTTTTTTGTCCCATCTTACTCACTACACAGAAGCAAACTGTGTAGTTGGAGTTGTTTTCCTAAGCTCTCAAATATCTCCTCATTGAGCTTGAGCTTGTTATTTTTGGCCTTATGTGAGGTTAATCTATCACACTTGAGCTTGTTGTTTGCCCACTCATAACTTCATCGAGAACTCGGTGAACTTACACCATTACCTGTGACTCTAAAAGCTCATTTGTGGCCATAAGCTTGTGTGGTTTAGTTTTTTGTGAAGCTTATCCACCCAACTTCATGACCCTGTGCTCCAATTCCACCTTGTAGCTTATTATATAGGGCTGCAAGTAGCTTGTAACTTGTCCCACTCCATCAGTGTATACTGAGCTTTCAGTATACACTGGCCTTCTTCATAAGCTCCTCAAAAGCTCATCTTTAATCCCCTCAACTTGAGCTTTGGTTTTTTTAAAAAAAAGCTAACCAACCCAGCTTGCTACTCCAATTCTTAATTTGGCTTATTAAACTTATACCATCAGCTTAATTTATCATTCAAAAGTTGCAAGGGT
Organism: Chrysanthemum lavandulifolium; assembly: GCA_022545495.1. NCBI lineage: Eukaryota > Viridiplantae > Streptophyta > Magnoliopsida > Asterales > Asteraceae > Chrysanthemum > Chrysanthemum lavandulifolium. The sequence continues at coordinate 233,408,615 of CM040243.1, read as the reverse complement.
GGTTTTTGAAAAGCTGAGTGTACTATAAGAGCTTATTAGCTTATTACAAGCTTATTTGGTGAATCCAGTACACATGCTTGTTCATATTTGTTCATATCACTTGTATACATATTATTTTTCTTTTGCTTTCCAGTGTGGAGCTTATACCAAGCTTTTACAAGCTTTCACTCCATCCAAGTTAAGCCCAAAAAGCTTAACTGTCTAAACCATAAGCTCACACTTGTGCACCATTTCAGTCCATTTTCTTGTTTATATTTATCCATTGGACTTGTGTACATCTTATTTTATCTTTTGTTTCCTGTATAAAGCTTTTTCCTAGCTTATTTCAAGCTTAAACTCCACTGTGAAGCCAAAAGCTTAACTGTTGGACTCACAAGCTCACAATTTGCTTATTTCTTAGTTTGTAAAGTTTTGTTTTCATTTAACTTGTTCATATTCAGTACATATTGAGTTTCAGAAAAAGAAAATTCCAAAAAAAAGAGCTTTTTCAAATAAGTGATAGCTTCTATTTAGAAGCTTAATTGCTTATTAGCTTATTTCTGTTAATAACATATAATTTTTATATTTTTCCTAGCTTCTTTTATTTATTTTAGAATTATGTAAAAAGTTTCAGATTTTTCTTTATTCATTTATTATTTATAATAAATCAATAATAGTTTTTAATACTTAATAATAGTAAATAATTAATAATAAATAGAATAATTGTAAAATAAATACATTTTCAGTTTTAAAATTCATTTTATAATATTTTAGATTTTTCAGATTCTTTATTTCATTTATTTAAGTTAATTTTAGATTTTCTTATTATTTAATTCATTATTAAATACATTTAATTCATTTTTAATTTATATTAATTAATTTAATAGTGTAAAAATTTATTTTAATTTTCCAATAATTTTCTTATCTTTTTAGAATTCAAAAATATGATTTTCACATTTGTGAGAGTTGTATTGGATCGAATTCAGTTTTTATTTTGTTACGTAAACATATACGTTTTAGTTTTTTAGATTTTCTTAACTTTTATATAAATTTGTAAATTATAGTTAAATATTTTAATTATATTTAATTTGCATTTAAGTCGCTAATACATGCAAATCCCTACTATAGTTATAATCGTTTTGTTTTTATACGTTTACGTTTAATTTAAGTTAAACGTTCGTTTGTATATCTTTACGTTTTAGGTTTCGATTGCACGTTTTTAACGATATAGGCGTGATGAGCTATTACTATTCACATTCCTAGTGTTAGTCAATCGATTCTGTTTTTGTATATTCAATATCATTTCAAAGACACCCATCGTTGTATTACAGTTTACACACCTCGTTGGGACTTAACGACCGGGGATATAATTCTATACTCCCATGGATTTTAAATGTCTTTGGTCCTAGATTAGTTTGACTTTTATGGTTGACCATTCACAAGTGGTTGACTAATATAAAGATGACTAGTTTAGGAACAATCATTGGTGGGTTGATGAATGGTGGGTGGTTATCACCTTCCATGATGAAAAGTGTTAACTTTTAAAGCTGAATGTTTATTTAGGTTTTGTTTAATCTTTGGTAAATTGAATGCTCATTTTTTAATTTAATCTTTTTTTTTTTTTTTTTATTTCTTGTTTTTTTTAGAGCTTAAAAAGTTTTTCTTTAGTTTTTGTAAATTAAACCAAATTTTTTTGATTTGTAGTAATTTTAAAATTTTGAATTTTTAAAAGGCTTGAATTTGGTTTCCCTTTTTTTAATCCTTTTCCTTTGGTAATTATTAGTTTTGATCTTTTGTTTGATTAATCTGTTTTGGTTTTTGTTTTTTAATGATTTTATGGCTTTGTTTTGTTTAATTTATTTGGGTTTATGATAATTAAATTCAATTTTATGTTAATTGTTGTTTATCTTGATTTTGAAGGTTTATTTTGTTTTACTTTGATCTTGTATTTAATTTTTCAAGTTTATTATATTTAAAGGTTTTATTATGAAATAAATCCTTTTTGTTTTATTTAATAATTTTTTTGGTTTAAATAAAATAATGTGTAATTGTTTTGTTGAATTCTTTGTAGTACTTTTGTTTTTCCAATGTAATGGTTATTTTAATTTATTTAATCTTTTTTAGCTTAGTTTGTTTAGTTTAAATTTTATTGTTAAGCTTGTATTTACCTCTTTTTTTACTTATTTTAAATTTTTCCTTTTATTTAGTAATTTTTTTAATGTATTTTTTCTTTCTCCTTTTAAGTATTATTGTTGGACTTATTTTTTTAATAATCTATTAGCTTTTTATTTTTTATGTTTTGTTAATTATATAATTTTAATCTTATGTTTTATGCTTATTTTAGGCTTTATTTAGCTTTTTACTGTCAGTTTAATGTTTTAACTTACTTACCATTAAACCTTATACCTTTGTGGTATTTTGTGGTTACTTGTATTTCACTAATTCAAATTACCTTCTTTTCCCTTATAATTTAACCTGGAGTTTATTTCCGCTCATGTTCATATTTAAGCTTAAAACTTTTACATTGAGCTTTTTTAAAAATCAATCCCACGTTTTTTAAATTAAAACTTTACATAAATTTTTAAATTGCAGGGTTTTTTACCTTCCAAATCTTAGCTTATTGTATTTGTAATTTATATTTGTTAAGTTATTTTAATTCATATCATTCATTTTGTTCTTCTTTAAGTACAATATTTTTTTGCTTATTGAAAAACCAAGTCACTTCTCAACTTTAACCCTTTTAATTAACCTATTTTACACATTCAATTTTTTCGTTATTAAACTTTTGTTATTTAACTTATCTTTTCCAAAACTTTTAAGTTTTCAATCAATTTTAAAATTTATTTGTAATTTGTTTATGTTTCAAACCAATTTCATATTTATGAAATTTAAAACTGTTAAATAAGTTATATTTGAAAAATTTACTTTTTAATAACTTTTTTAACTTATTTTATCTTTTTTTATAAATTTTAATTTTTTATTTTATTATTAATTAAATTTTATGTTTGAAACTTTTAATTTTTATTTTATTTAAATAATTTTAAACTTTTAATAAATTATTTATTAAATAATTTTTGACTTTTTCATTAATTATTATTTAAGATTTTTTTTATTTATTTAAAATTAATTATTTTAATTTCTATATTATTTTAAATTAAAATTTTTTATTTTTTTATAATATATTTATATTTTTAAATTCCAATAATTTATTTTAAATTTAAAGTTATTTTATAATAGTTTATTTATAAACATTCGTTTTATTTTTTATTTAAATTTTATTAAATTTTTATTTATTAAATTTTTAATTTTTTATTATTTATTAATTATTTAATTTATTTAATTTATTTAATTTTTAATTTAATTTATTATTAATTTTTTTTATATTTTTATTTTAATTAAATTTTTTATATTATTTATTTTAATTTACATTTTTTTATTAACATTATTGTATTTTCAATTTTTTGTATTTATTCGTTTTATTATTATTAAATTTTTAATTTCATTTTAAAATTTTTGGAATAATATTTAATTTATTTTTTTAAGTTTTATTAAATATTTATTTTAGTTATTTTTCCAGTTTAATTTTAACGTTTGTATAATATTTATTTTTCTGATTCCTTTTAAAACAATATAAAAACATATTTCATTTAAATTTGATAAAAAAAAATTTTTTTCAAAAAAAATAAAAAAACTTTCCTAATTAAAATTATTAAATTCATTCCATGGTATTAATTATGACTTCAATTGTGGTTATCACCTTCCATGATGAAAAGTGGTTATCACACCTTCCATGACTAAGTTTTTTCCCTTTTCTTATATTATGAAAAATAAAAAAAAAAATTTTTTTTTAAAATAAAAAAAAATAAATTTTTCTTTTCTTCAAATTCCATAATATTCCTTGAATTTTAAATATAGGGATCGATCAAATTCACAGTTTTCCCCAAATAAATTTAATTTTAGTAGTTTGCCCAAACAAAAATTAAAATGGGTACCATTTACAAAAAATTTACCACATGTCTCCATTAATTTTAGTGATGGGATTACGAACACCTTAAGCGTCACCCCTTTACTTTCAACATATTCCGGATACCGCTTATTAATAGGCAAAAGTGTTTAATTAAAGGAACTGTTAACCAAGGTTTAATAAAAAAAAGCAAATAATTTTGCCTATTAATAAAAATTTAATCTTTTTAAAGTAATTCATTTAGTTTTTAAATCTTTTTTAATTCCTTTTTTATCTTAAGTTTTTTTTAAGTAGTGTTAATTAGAATATTTTAATTTGAAAAGTAGCTTTTGGCTTAAAATGTTACACTTAAACTTTAAATGCTTTAAAAACTTCAATACAATTTAAATTAAAATTTTTAAAGATGAAATTAAAATTTTTTATTAATTTGTGGAAATTAAATTTATAATTTTTGTTTTAAGGAATTAGAAGTTAATCTCGCTTGTTTAACTTTTGAGCCTTAATTTTCAGTTCTTTTTATTATACTTAATATTTTTATTTTATTTTTGTTTTGTATGCATTAGAATTAATTTGTGTTTTTGATTTGGTTTATTTGGACTTAAAGGTATTTTACTTGGTTTGTTTATGGACTTTACATCTTTTTGCCTTTAAAACTTTTGCCTTTTTAATTATTTTATTTGGTAACCTTATGTTTGTAAATTTTGTAATTAGGTTGTTTTTTGGTTTTTTTGTAAGATTGGTGTTCCTTGTTTGATGTAATTTCATTGCAATTTTAATAAACCAGGGTTGTGGTAGCAATTCATTTTATTTGGTTTAGTTTTGGTCTAAACTTCATATTTTTAATTTTGTGTTTATGTTTATATTTTTTTAAATAACTTTTTTATTTAATTCATTTCATTGCAATAATATTTTAACCAATTATTATTTAAATTCCTAATTTAGCTTTGTTTTATCTGTTTTGTTTGTTTAATTTTATTTTTTTATTTTTTTTTTTTTATTTTTAATAGTTTTATATTTTTAGACTTTTTATTTTTCTTAAATATAAATTTTCCTTTTGTAGCTTGTTTTTGGATTTTTATTTTTTATTGTTTTTAGCTTCCTTTTCTTTACTTTTGAAGCTTTTTTTTTTTATGCTTATTACTATTGAGTTTTTTTAACCCATTGTCCAGTTATAACTTATTTCCTTATTAGTTTTTCTAATTTATTAGGTCTTTGAGCTTTTGTGTTTTTACTTTGGCTTATTAATCAACACTCTGCTTTCCTCTTAACCTTGTTAGTTTTTTAGTTTCCAAGCTTTGTTTATTTTTGTACTTAATTATATTCAATGCCCAATCTCCTTGTAGCTTATTTGGCTATTTTTGGCTTTAGCTTTTATTCCCTGCGCCTTTTGAGTTTTTAAAGCTACATTACCCTATCCTCAAAGCATTGGCCTAGTTTTTTAAACTAAAACTATCTTCCAATCATCCCGGTTTTAAATTTACACCATACTTAATTATAAATTTAATCGTAATTGTTTAATTTAAGGTTATTAATTTATATATTTTTGTAATCCGTATTGTAATTTTTCTTACTTTTTTAAACTTATCCATCCATTCCCAATTTTAAATTTTAAACTCCATCCTTAAGTTCCTTAATTTAATGGTACAACTTACTACCTTTTTTGCTAATTTACAATTTTCTGTTATTCTCTTAATTTATTTTTTTCTAAGTTATTTTCTGTTTTTCCAATTAAACTTCATTAGCAAACTTACTTCACTAACTTGTTACAATTTGATTTTTTAATTTAAATTTTTTTTAATTAGTTCATTATTTAGAATTATTTTAAAAGTTTTCAAATAAAAATTTTATCTTATTTTTATTTATTTTTAATATTAAAATTTATTTTTCTTTTTTTTATTTATTTTAAATTAAATAAGTTTTTTTTATTTATTTTATATAAATAATTTAATATTTAAAAAAAATAAATTAATTAATTAAAATTTAAATAAATAATATTTAATTTTAATTCTTTATATTTTTTATAATTATTTTTTATTTTAATTATATTTAATTTTTATTATTTATTTAATTCATTTAATTTAAAAATTTATAATTTAATTTTAATATTTTTAATTTTAATTAAATAATTATTTTAATTAAAATTTTTATAATTATTTATATTTTAATTTATTTTTTTCAAAATTTTTTATTTTAGATTTTTTAAATTTTATTATTTAAATTTTAATTATTTTTAATTTTTTAATTAAAATAATCTTTAGTTTAATTTTTTTTTATATTAATAGTTTATTTTATTAATTTCTTTTATTATCAAATTTAATTTTGTATAGCTTTTTTACGATGCTTATTAGTTACGTTTATTTTAGTTAGGTTTTACGTTTTAATATTAATTAATTATTCAATTTGTTTAATTTAATTTGCTTTAACCGGTATATTCAATTCCCCTGTTTACTTTTTTCCCGTTATTTAATTATGTTAAATTCTTGTCAATGTTTATTAGATTATTTTAAATAAGGTTGGCCTTTAAAGTGACTTTTAGGAAAGTATAATACTTTCTTTTTTTAATATCATTTAAAAAATTATTCATAAAGGTCACGAAGAAGGGGATAGACTAAGAGAAAGCTAAAAATGAGAAAAATTACTTGATAGGAATCAAGTAAAGAAACCTAAACGAAGGTGGACTACTAAATAGCTATTCTATTCCCCGTGACGCCAAAAACTTGATAACGCCTGCAGCGCCGTTCGGGTCAAAGGAACTTCCTTTTCGTCGAACAAGTTTTTCAACACCCTAGGCGGTGAACCTAATCGTTGTAGTGTAGTATTAGGGTAAGACACGGGTATTGATATCGTTCTCTAGGGAATAGGAATGCTAGTGAGAAGTTACTACGCTAAGGTTGGGGTTGAGGAAGATTATTTTTATATTTTTATATTTTTAAGGAAAGGAAAGGTCTGAATCTCGGGTTTGAATTTGGGGGGTTGGTATTTCACCGATTACTCTACTTATCTAATTATCTAATCTAAGGTGTATGTAGTCTATGTCTAATTAATGTGTGCTCGTATGATAGTTTAAAGATGTGTTTACTTAGGTTTTACTACTCCTTAATTATCTCCTAATTGTGGTTGAATTGTCACGTCCTTATTCCTAGTTGCGTTGTGTGTCTAAGGTTGTAGGGTATGCGTTTCTCCCAACTCTTTGAACTTACCAAAGGGTCTCGTCTACAAAACCCACTGGGATAATAAACTCTTACTCTAAGGCACTCTTTGGATGGTTTAGCTTACAACTACTCGAGGAGTCATATTCTAAGGTTCACAAAGATTTAATCAAGCATTAAGTACACAACGAATGACCTATCGCATTACTAGATCATTAATCAACTAAGATAAGAGACAACCAATCAATATTCAATAATTAAGTTTCATATTCCCTTAGCAAACACACAATTAAATTAGCCGGACATGGAAAACATGCAAGCATACACAAGAATAATCAAAGACATAATTGTATTAATGAAGTAAAACACTTATCTTGGTGTAAGATAGGGTTTGGAACCCTAAAATATTGTACAAGACAGCCTTGGTTCGGTTTAGGTTTTTACTCCAAAAGACTGTGTTAATACAAATATCGTCATTAAACGTTATTTATATTTTTGATCTTTGCCTAAGTTTTGTTAACGACAAAAGTAAATTTAATTTATAAAAGCTTAAAGCTTGTCAAGTTTAATAGATATTTAAACAAGCTTTTTCAAACAATATATTCATCATTCAAGCATTTACATTTATGATTAGTAACATCTTGATATGACTCTAATCATTTGTATGATAGTAGTTTTTAGAATGTGTTAGGTTCTTAAAACCAAACACTACTTAAGCATTTGCATATTTCTAAAAATAGAAATACAACATATATTACATCATGGAAATCATTGTAAGATTCCATTAGATATTTTGTGTAGATTTGTACTCTTCATATCTTGCATAATCTCACTTAGATAGAGTTGACTTTGGCAAGATTTGATATCTTGGTTTGTCGGACCCGTGGTACCAAAATGGTACAGGCGGAACCCTTTAAGGGTCCGCCGTCCGTGGACGCGCTCTGTCCATTTGGCTATAAATAGCAATGCCAAGCCAAGTAGTTTTCATCCCTTTCTAACATACTCTCATACATATCTTCTCTCAACCTTTCTAACTCGGTTTCATATCATATTAGTGATCTCTTTTGTAGCAAAGAAGATCAAGTCATATTCAAGCTTCAACGAAGTTGGAAGTCTTGTTTGTTTAGTGTTGTATGATCTAGTGTTGATCCATACTTCGTTGTTGTATCAAACCATCATAATCTTGTGAGTGTGAGTGGTTAGTATTTTAGTCCTCAAAATACATTATGTGTGGGGTAGTTGTACCCTTGGAAAGAACTCGACATCTAGCTTAGTGTCGGAAATAGTGTGCGAAGTGTAAAGGTTTTCTCCACGGTGAAAGGAGCTTGTTGACTAGTGAAGTTAAACTCTCGAGTGTGAGACTCGGGGAGTGGAGTAGGGCAAGGAAAAAGAGTCCTTGTAGGCGAACCACTATAAACAACTTGTTGTGGTTTGATCGTTTCTTTCCTTATTTACTTATTACACATTGCTTGCATATTTCATTAACATACTCAAGATCAATATCAATTGATCTTTCAATAAGTTTCAAAACAAAGTTTTTAATTGGTAAACTATTCAACCCCCTTCTAGTTTTCTACAATTGGTACCAGCCTCGTTGCTCAAGAATTTCTAAAATAACTTGTATTTTATAAACTTGAAAGCGATTCATGGATTACGAAAACTTTAAAGAAGGGCAATCTATGCAAAGACCACCACTCTTTGAAACCAATGGATTTATCTATTGGAAAAACCGTTTTGAAACATATGTAAAATCAAAAGATATAGATCTTTGGTTTATTATTGTTAAAGGAGATTTTAGTTCTACAACAAAGGATATTTCCGTTGATGAACAAAAGAAATTAGTTGCTAAAAATAATGAAGCTAAAATGATGCTTTATAATGCTTTACCTAGAAAAGAATATGAAAGAATTTTTATGTGAAACCGCCAAAGATATTTGGGAATCTTTAATTGTTACACATCAAGGTAATTACAAGTCAAGGATAACAAAATTGATCTTCTTGTTCAACAATATGAACAATTTGTTATCCACGAAGATGAAACCATTGATTGTGGCTTTGCTCGTTTCAACACTATCGGTACATCACTTAAAGCACTTGATGAATCTTTTAAGTAGTAAGAACTTTGTCGTGAAATTTCTTAGAGCACTCCATCCCAAATGGAGAGCTAAAGTGACCGCTATTGAAGAATCAAAAGATCTCTCAATAATGTCACTAGGCGAGCTAATTGGCAACCTCAAAGTTCACGAAATGGTAATGGAGAAAGATTCGGAGATCATCAAGGAAGAAAGGAGAAGATCAAATCCGTTGCTCTAAAAGCAAAGGCGGAATCAGCGATGATGATGAATCTTGTTACGTAGTGAAGATGAGGAGTATGGCATGGCGTTAGAGATTTCAAGAAGTTCTTTAGAAGAAGAGGAAAGTTTGTAAGACAACCTCGAGAAGAAAAAAAGCCATTCGAAAAGATCGGGATGATAAGAAGAGTAAAGCGAAGAAAGTGTTTTAGATGTGGTGATGCAAGTCATCTCATAGAGAATGTCCCAAGCCACCTAAAAGGAAAACTCAACGAGCTTTTGTAAGTGGTGCTTGGAGTGATAGTGAAGACGATGAAGAATCAAGCAAGGAAGAGATCGCTCTAATGGCACATGAGTCAAATGAGGTACTTTCCGACTCTTCAGATTCTTCTATAGATGATGACACCTTGCAAAACAATATAATCAATTGTGTGAGCTAAGTCTAAAATCATAACTAAAATAAATTTCTAAAAATCAAAAGGAATTTTGGAAAATGAAGTATATGAGTTGAAAGAAAAAGCAAAACTACTTGAAAAAGGAAAGGCAAATGACGATGATTGTAAATCATGTCAAGAGCTTAATCTTGAAATAGAAAACTAAAGCTTACACAAGAAGTTCTAATCGAAAATAATTCTAAGTTTAAAGGTTTAACAAAACATCGCTCTTGCCGATGAAATAGTTAAAATCCATAAAACACCGTGGAGACATGAATGGGCTAGGTTTTAATGAAGTATTAATTCCAAAGAGTCAAAACAAAGCGGCCGAAAAGGACGAACATTCATCAAAATTGATGCGATAAGACGGACGAGACGGAACCAAAATAAGGGTTCCGTCCGTTGTAAAATGGTACATGGTACTTGAAACGAGAATCGTTCGCAATACGGACCGTACTGAATTTGTTAAAGTAACAAAGAAAACCAATGATAATGTTAAACTAAAACCAGCTATTACATCAGGAGTAGGACTTATTAAAAATGAATTTAGATAAAAAAACTACTCAACAACGATATAAAACTTCTTTTGCCAAACGCCCCTTTCCTAAGAGCAACCACAACGTTCAACCTAACTACCAACACAACGGTTGGAATCAAAGTTTCCCTAGACCATATCAAACTCCAAATTACATGCCATGGAACTCTTATCCATTATTTCCATACATAAATCAAATAAATGGTATGTTTAACCCAAACGGACCCATGAGATATTGGGGACCAAATGCTTGAGTTATTTGCTTCTTAGGTATGCTTAAAAGTTGGATTGGAACCGATGAATGGATAAAAGATAGTGGATGCTCACGACACATGACGGCAACAAAGTCTCTTCTCATCATACCAAGAGTATGACGGAGGTAATGTCACTTCGGTAGCAATCTCAAAAGCAAAATCATTGGCAAAGGTACGATTGCTCATAACTCCTAACTATTGAAAATGTTGCTCATGTGGATAGGTTAGATTCAATCTACTTAGTATTAGCCAACTATGTGATAAAAAGTATAAAGTACTATTTGATGAAAATGGTAGTAAAATACTAAAAGATGGTATCACCATAGCTAAAGGAGTTAGGAAAAATAATATATCGTCATGAAAATAGATAAAACATATAATGACAAACTTTGCTTAACAACATTAGGCGATAGCTCATCTCTTTGGCATAGACGCTAGGTCACGCTAATATGAGACTTATTCAAAACCTATCTTCAAAAGAGTTGGTTAGGAATTTACCAAACTCGAAATATGACCAACACTTTTGTGACGCTTGCAAAATTGGTAAACAAACACATAGTAGTCACAAATCTAAAATATGGTGTCCACATCTAAGTGTCTAGAATTATTACATATGGACTTGTTTGGACCATCCGCTATAAGAAGCTATGGAGGAAACTTATACACTTTGGTCATAGTAGATGATTACTCAAGGTTTACTTGGACGTTATTTTGAAAACCAAAATGAAGCTTTTGATAAATTTGAAATACTTAGCAAGAAAATTCAAAATCTTCTAAGCGCAAAATTGTGTCGATCCGAACGGATCATGGTGTGTAATTTGAAAACGAAACTCAATTTGGAAACTTTTGTGATACAAATGGTATAACACATAACTTTTCCGCCCACGAACACCTCAATCAAATGGAGTAGTAGAACGTAAAAATAGAACAATTCAAGAAATGAGTAGAACAATGCTTAATGAACAAAACATTCCTCAAAAGTTTTGGTGTAACTTGCAGATTGACACTTCTACATATATTTTAAATAGAGTCTTAATCGTCCTTTCCTAAACAAAACACCATATGAACTTTATAAAGGTAAAAGCCAACATTAGGATATTTTAGAGTCTTTGGTTGTAAATGGTTTATTCTTAATACTAAGGATTATCTCACCAAGTTTGACCCAAAGTCTTATGAAGGTGTATTTCTTGGTTACTCTCAAACTAGTAAAGCTTACATTATCCTAAATAAAGAAACAATGATAGTAGAGGAATCGTTGAACATAACATTTGACGAAAGTCCACCTCCCTCTAAGACATCACCTTTGGTAGATGATGACTTAGTTGAAAGTCAAATAATAGAAAGTCAAATTAATAATAACAAGGAAGATGAACCATCAAATAAGGAAATTGTCAACATCAAAGAATCTAAAAGTCATCCATTAGAAAAGGTCATAGGACAACTTAATCAAAGAACCTTAAGGTCACAAGCCCAAAATCAAAGTAATCATTTTGTTTTGTATCCACCATTGAACCGAAAACCATAAATGAAGCAATAAAAGATGAATCATGGGTAATTGCCATGCAAGAAGAATTAAACCAATTCGTTAGAAATGATGTTTGGAAACTAGTTCCAAAACCCAAAGATCAAACTATAATTGGAACAAAATGGGTCTTCGAAATAAAATGGACGAAAATGGTGTAGTATCTAGAAACAAAGCTAGGCTTGTTGCACAAGGTTATAATCAACAAGAAGGAATTGACTATGATGAAACTTATGCACCGGTAGCTAGACTTGAATCTATTAGAATATTACTTGCTTATGCATGTGCTTATGACTTTAAATTATTTCAAATGGATGTTAAAAGTGCTTTCCTTAATGGGTTTATTAACGAAGAAGTGTATGTTGCTCAACCTCCGGTTTTACCGACTTTGAGAAACCACATCATGTCTTCAAACTCAAGAAAGCATTATCTGACCTTAAACAAGCACCTAAAGCTTGGTACGACCGTCTTAAGACTTTTCTTATTGATAACAAATATACTATGGGATTAGTAGATAATACTCTTTTACCAAGAAAAGGAATCACAAATTATTATTGTTCAAATATCGTTGATGACATTATATTCGGATCAACTTGTCAAGAACTATGTGATGATTTTCTAAAATCATGCATGACGAGTTTGAAATGAGTATGATGGGTGAGTTAAACTTCTTTCTAGGACTTCAAATTAAACAACTAGAAGATGGTATTTTCTTTAACCAATCTAAATATATAAAAGACATGCTTAAGAAATTTGGTCTTGAAGATTCCAAACCAACTAAAACACCCATGTCCTCGGACACTAAACTCACCAAGGACGAAGAAGGTGAATCCGTAGATAACACTAAATATAGAGGAATGATTGGTAGCCTACTCTATCTTACGGCTAGTAGACCCGACATTATGTTTAGTGTTTGTCTATGTGCTCGCTTTCAAGAAAACCCAAAGGCATCACACTTAGAAGCCTTAAAAAGGATTTTTAGATATATTAAGGGAACAACGTGTTTAGGATTATGGTATCCCAAAGGAACGGGTATAGAAACCATAGTGTATGCCAACTCGGATCATGCCGGTGATTATGTCAATAGAAAAAGTACAAGTGGTATTTGCACTTTTGTTGGACATTGTCTCACCTCATGGTTTGCAAAGAAGCAAACGGCTTTAGCCATCTCAACCATCAAGCCGAGTACGTCTCACCGAAAAGCATGTCAACAAGCTCTTTGGATGAAGCAAGCTCTCATAGACTATGGAATTCATCTCAACGACATTGTGATACTGCGACAACAAAGGAGCCATCGATCTCAAGAAGAATCCCGTTCAACATGCTCGCACAAAGCACATTGAAATCCGTCATCACTTTCTTCTCGACAATGTTCAAAAGGAAACATTTCAATCGAGAAAGTATCCTCAAGAAAACATTGCCGACATCTTAACTAAACCTCTTAAACGAGAACCTTTTAATCTTCTTAGACTTGGTTTAGGATTAATGGAACCAAACATGTAGGATAAACATAGTCCAAAACATTAGAATAATAAAAACAAAACAATTTTATCTTGTACACATCAGAGCTACGGCACCAAGCGACAACAAAGACGAAACCAAATATTTGGTACCGTGCGGTCCGTGGTGTCTCTGTACAAAACCGCTATATACAAATCATCCTCTTCCTCAAAACCCACTTTACCAAAGCGTGTAAAACTTAAACCAATCTCATTATTGTCATCTTCCCACTCACTAATCACCGAAGATAACATCATTGTAAGTATCCTAACTACATTTCATCTCTTAATTACGAGTCTAGGATTCTTATTTATGCACAAAACTATCACAAATCATTACATGGGGTTTTATGTATGCTTTTATACCAAATATGAATTCAATTGGCAAATTTCATAACTAGTCATTGAAATTAGGTACTACATTCTCATATTGCATAAACAAATCATGTTTCCTACTAATTGATAGATAATGAATATAAGGCCTTATTCACCCCATGTCAAAAGTTTTGAAAGGCTTCTCACTTGTAGGAAAACAATTTTTTTTGTCATTGCTAATACAAATAGAAACGTTAAATTTTCATCACTTGCATGCTCTTGAATACTAAAGGTATTGCATAACTAATATGCATTCCCGGGTATATTCAAATGAAGCCACATTGAATTAGGAGCATTTGGTTTATCTCATGGTATTTGCCAAACACCCCACTAAAACCATATTTGTGCATAAAATGAGTCGCGATAACCACAACTCCAAATTGTTTTCATGTAGGCACACACTAGAACCGAAAACGTTAAAATTTATTCTCATTTTTTTTAATTCTTGTCCTTAGGAATAACCATGGTAGCCGCAAGATTCTATGATCACAAAGACACCCTTAACTACATTCCCAAACACCAAAAACCAAAGGACTTACCAGGAACAAGTAGAAATATTTAGGAGTCTAGAATCAAGGTATTTCCATGAGGTAGAACCATTCACTCATCCTTCCTTGAACATACCAATCTTCGTGAAGAACTAGCCGCCATTCAATTCGATTGTCTTCTTGACATTGATGAACCAATTTGTCCTAGGTTTGTGTTAGAATTCTATGCTAGTGTGACCGGATTTAGTGATGAAGACGATGATGAATTTTTTCTTAGCTTTAGAATCAACCAAAATGACTACACCATCACCTTAAGAAAATTTGCTAAAGTACTAGGAATTCCCAACCGAGGAACTTGTGTCTACACGGATAAGTGGTCACTCACCGCTCTTGATGCAATCAACGACCGCACTTCTCCCTATCTAACCCGTTTGGCCGATAAGGATGTCATCCGTGAACACCTTTTTAACCCAAAAAGTGATACAACCCGAGTAACCCGAAAGGGAAAAGAGGTAGATCGAGATCCATATGGAATGGAGCTAAATGAATTTAAGCCCGAATTTAAGAAATGGGAGGAGTTACTTAGAGCCAACGTCATTAGCACCATAGGAAATAGGGATCACATAAATGCTTGTCTTTGTCACATGCTCTACAACTTGTCCACCCGAAAACCATTCAACTTGGCCTACTACATAGCTAGGAGAATGATTGATATTCCAACTCAAGGATCGGTTGCTCTTCCATACGGGATGTTTCTCACCCGTCTCTATAGAAACTTCGACCAATTCCACCAACCCCAAAGGGATGCACTACACTATGAACTCATCCTCACATCTTTGTACCTTTGAGTGATGCTCGAGTTGCTAAGACTAAAGGCAAGAGAGCTAAACCTCCAACTCCTTCATCATCATCATCAAATAGCTCCGAGGATGGTCTTCCAAGCTCTCGTCTTCCACCTCATGAGTATTACGCGTCTCTTCCCGAGATCGAGAATGAATCAGCAGAGTTCAAACAAACTAAGGGAATGTTCAAGTGCCTTGGTAGGATGATGAACAAGATTTACAAGAAGTTGGACAAATGAGGATACTTTAAGGAGTGTTTGGAACAATGCATTTTCTCTAATGTTTGATACTATTTTGTTGTTTTTATCTTGTAGGATGATAATATAACTTCTAAAATTGTCGTTTGCTAACAATCTTATGCAGGAGGATAGCGCTAGTATGCTATCAAATTTTACCCATTTTCACTATATTGTGGAAATCAAAAAGCCTTGCTCAAAATTTATGCTCCACTATGTTTATACATGTGTTATTTGCTTTTCCTAACTAGAAATGTTTAGTATAACAGCTTTTGAGAAAAATTTCAGGTTTCGGAAATGTCCCCGACACCTAAAAACGTACTCTGTCCATATTTCTGCACTCCACGGATCAGACGGCACCATAATTTTGGTACCGTCCTTTATGTATTTTGGTACCGACGACTGCACTGCAAGGGACAGCACGGCACCCTTTTAGGGTACCGTGCGTGTATGATTTTGGTGTCGTGGATCCTCCGGTAATTTTCTAAATTTTGACTCTTTCGTGATTCCAAATTATCTTCCATCACATATAAATCAATCTTAACTAGTTTATACTATTATTAGAATTAGTATAATTCACTAAGGTATATAAGAAATCCATTTCCACCAAAATTCAAAATTTGAAAAATCCACCCAAGGAGCCCTTTATATAAAGGAAGGAACCAAAATTTTGGTACCTTCAAATCCGTGGGTGATCGATTGTTAGAAATTCCACTCATTAGCACACATTTATTGCAAATCTTTTCTTCTTCACTCCATCTCTCTTGTATGGATTGACTTGGGTGATATGACTAGCATTCAACCAACTTCCAAATCATTAGGAACCTCATCTCTTCAATGGTTCAACATCTAATCAAACACATTTCTCAACAATTTTTCACTTCTATAAATTGAGAGGTTTTACCATGATCATCCTCACACCTTCTTCATTCTTACTATTATCTAGCAAAGTAAAACCCAAATCAAAAATGACAAAATCCTCTCCAAAACTTGCAAGAAGGCGGCTAGAATTAGCGTTAGGCCTTGTTGTTGTTAACATTAGCTCCTCATCCGAGTCTTCTACTACTCATAGCCTCTTCTTTTGTTGAGACAAAAAGGGGGAGAAAATATAGAACTTTGAAATTATTTATATTTGACTTTTCTGAAAAAGTCAAACTGCATACATTTGACTTCCTAAAGTCAAACAGGAACCCTCATTGATAATACTTGACTTTTCATAAAAAGTCAAACATCATACACTTGCATTATCATTTCCTTTTCAAGTTCTAAAACTAATATTTTTATAACTCTTGTACAAACTTTGTATCTTTTATAAAAATAAAATTTATATTATGTCCTCAACAAAAAGGGGGAGATTGTTAATACAAATATCGTCATTAAACGTTATTTATATTTTTGATCTTTGCCTAAGTTTTGTTAATGACAAAAGTAAATTTAATTTATAAAAGCTTAAAGCTTGTCAAGTTTAATAGATATTTAAACAAGCTTTTTCAAACAATATATTCATCATTCAAGCATTTACATTTATGATTAGTAACATCTTGATATGACTCTAATCATTATGTATGATAGTAGTTTTTAGAATATGTTAGGTTCTTAAAACCAAACACTACTTAAGCATTTGCATATTTCTAAAAATAGAAATACAACATATATTACATCATGGAAATCATTGTAAGATTCCATTAGATATTTTGTGTAGATTTGTACTCTTCATATCTTGCATAATCTCACTTAGATAGAGTTGACTTTGGCAAGATTTGATATCTTGGGGTGTCGGACCAGCGGTACCAAAATGGTATCTGGTGGAACCCTTTTAAGGGTCCGCCGTCCGTGGATCGCCTCGTCCATTTTGGCTATAAATAGCAATGCCAAGCCAAGTAGTTTTCATCCCTTTCTAACATACTCTCATACATATCTTCTCTAACCTTTCTAACTCGGTTTCATATCATATTAGTGATCTCTTTGTAGCAAAGAAGATCAAGTCATATTCAAGCTTCAACGAGAAGTTGGAAGTCTTGTTTGTTTAGTGTTGTATGATCTAGTGTTGATCCATACTTCATTGTTGTATCAAACCATCATAATCTTATGAGTGTGAGTGGTTAGTATTTTAGTCCTCAAAATACATTGTGTGTGGGAGTAGTTGTACCCTTGGAAAGAACTCGACATCTAGCTTAGTGTCGAAATAGTGTAGCGAAGTGTAAAGGTTTTCTCCGCGGTGAAAGGAGCTTGTTGACTAGTGAGTTAAACTCTCGAGTGTGAGACTCGAGGAGTGGATTAGGGCAAGGAAAAAGAGTCCTTATAGGCGAACCACTATAAACAACTTGTTGTGGTTTGATCATTTCTTTCCTTATTTACTTATTACACATTGCTTGCATATTTCATAAACATACTCAAGATCAATATCAATTGATCTTTCAATAAGTTCAAAACAAAGTTTTAATTGGTAAACTATTCAACCCCTTCTAGTTTTCTGATCGCACACCAAATACTAAAAATTCGGATTCTATATATAATATTACATATGCGACGCGCCATCTTATGTTTTGTGGACGCCATGTTGCCGTCATTAGGGTTTCGTCTTGGCCACATTAGACTTGCGACGGCGTCACCTTATGCTTGTGACGCCATCCTCTTGACCGACGCGCGCGTCTGGATTACATCTAGGCCGTGCGAGTTGCGACGCCTACTCTTTTATAACTTGACGTCGTCACTTGAAAGCGGGAGTTTTGGCTTCGTCCGTCACAAAGATCCTCCGACGCGCCGTAATTAACACCGACGCGCCACCTTATGTTTTCAAAGACTTTAAGTGTCTCGATTCGACTTTGGCCATTTTCTTCAGATAATCGCGCCTTTTCGTCCAAATAAGTGCCATTCCAAGATTTTGCCTTCAAGAGACCTAAAAAGTGAAAAGGAACGATATTAAGCAATAACAAATACAAAAGTGATCAAATAAGGGCTTAAACGACCCTCAAAAGGTACCTTTTAAAACCTTATCACCTTCGCTTTGGAGAAGGAAGTACCTTTGAAGCAAGTGTTGAAGCGCATGCTACTAGACTTGCCAAAAACAAGGGATTAAAGGTAAGGCATTTTTTGTGTATTGGCGCAACACACCTCCCCAGATCCGACGGGATACGGTGAGTGTTGCCACGGTATCGCGCCAAGATTCTAACCTCACAAGAAGCTAAATGAGGTTGGGAGCGCGCAAGTCGTGTAGGAAATTGTCGCTTAGACGTTGTAATAGTATGTAGATAGGAACTTGTATTGTAAACATCATTTTGTAATAGCGCATGATGGTTAATAAAAGTCTCCTTTTGTTGAATGCGTGTTGGAATTGCGATTTATAACATTTGCACTTAGTTACTTGTCTTTCCATAAAAATTTGTGTATTATCTAAGAAGCAAACAATTGTATAAGCGCGGATAACATATGAACGGATAACATATGAAGTTCATAACGATGTGTGAAACTCATGGTATACTTAAAACATAATTTCTAAGTATGTTTTCATCATAATCGTGTATGGTATGATATCTGCGTCGCATCAGAATATCATTATCAAGGAATCAAGTGTCTTGATTCCTAATTTGTTAAATGCACCGTATGCGTTGTTGCTCACCCGTCGTGGGATACGCATCAACTTATTCCAACGTCTTGAGAACAAGGTGTTTAACAAGGATACATGATCCATCGTTGATGGGTTTGCAACCTCTTACTCAACGAGTTGTTTAGTAGGTTCACTCATCCTTTCACCATCGTGGGTTGATTAAGTGCATGCACGCCATGTAGGCAAGAGATAAAAAATGTTAAAACACAAGGTATATGGAAATAACAAATTGAAATGTGTCATGAGTTAGCTAGAAACCACGACGCTTTATTAATACTTGCAAGTTTTATGAAAGAAAATAAATAAGACATGTGCCTATGGAAAACAAAATATAAATACACGGATTATTTATTGGGCACTTCACTAAAGTGCAAGAGTGTCCATGCTATTTGGGCCGTAGCCATTCCTAGAGATAACATCGCTTAAGATTGCAAATATTCCATGTACGCTGTAGTTCTCGACCATCCATGTCTCGTAGCTTGTACGCCGCATGTTCCTAATGCTTCAATAACCTCATAGGGTCCTTCCCACTTCGGTCCCAGTTTGCACATGTCTTCTGCGTGGCTCGCATCATTGGCACGATAAACGAAGTCACCGGTCTGAATGAAACACTTCGCACTTTAGCATCATAGTATCCCTTCATTTTGACTTGACCTTGCTTCACATATGGGCTGCAGCTCGCGCTCTTTCTTCCAACAGTCCAAGTCGATCACGCTCGTCATCATTGGTTGCCACATTGATTTCAACGGGCGAATAGTTGGCATCCCAATTTCGGTTGGTATGACGGCCGTCCCATAGACTATGTTAATACAAATAAGCCGTGAAAACGTTTATTTATATTTTACGATCTTCTAATGTTTTGTAGATAACAAATATAAAATCATTTTAACGAAACAAAAAGAGTAACGTAAATAGTTTGAGTTAATAGTTTTCTAACACACTTACGCTTTCACATACAACACTAAATCAAGTATAAGTGATTTTATGATTTAGATACATATGTACAACAACTAGTGTTTACATATTGGGTTAAACATATACTTAAACTAAGTATACTAAATGGGTAAAACTAAGTGTATGCTAAATTGGGTAAATACAAGTATATACTAAATGGGTAAATACTAGCAAATGGTTTTGACCCATAACCCATGGTTTTATATAAACCACTTAACCAAGTTCATTGTATCTAGAAAGAAAACCATGGATCAACCCATAACCCATGACCCATGACCCATGACCCATAACCAAAATACCAATGGGCAAAGAGGGCGGACCACGGATCCTAGCTTTGTGCTAGCGGATCCCTTGTGGTAGGGATCCGTGGGATCCGGGAAACAGTAAGAGAATTTCCTCTATAAATAGAGAGCCATTTCTTCCTCTCTAGTAGAGCTTTTACACACATACTTCCCAAAGTATTCTAACCTCTAACCTCATATCTAAGTCATCTATGTAGTCTGTCTTTTGTTTTGTGTGATCTACTAGGTTCCTCTTAAAGGAGAGATCACCACCTCTTGAAGACGCAAGCTCAAAGTCCATGAGTTGCCATGCTTCGTCATCATCAAGACTACTAAGGTTCTCTTGTTGATAGTTCTTCCTTTCTCCATAGATATTGGGTTGAAGACATTAGTGAAGAATGCCGAAAGTGTCAAGATGAAAGCATTAGTGAAAGGTGCTTATCATCCGTGTCAAAGCATTAGTGAAGGATGCTAAAGGTGACAAGACGAAGGCATTAGTGAAGGGTGCCAAGCGTTGTGTCAAAAGCATTAGTGAAGGATGTTGAAGGTGTCAAGACGAAGGCATTAGTGAAGGGTGCCAAGCGTTGTGTCAAAGGCATTAGTGAAGGATGCCAAAGAATCAAATCAAGTAGCATTTGGGAAGAATGCCTAGGTCGTATAATCGATGAGGTGCATCGTTATACATATATGTATTTGTTTATATACAAGGATGGTGATATCCTTGATGGTGTTGTAACAAGGAGTAGATCTCTCGAGATTAGGTGTTGTGTCGTGAAGGTGTAGTTCACCTAAGGTGTGAAAGAACTAGGTGCTTAGCCTAGTACCTAATAAAGGGTAGGCGTTGTGAAGGATTAGTTCTCCTAAGGTGTGAAAGAACTTGGTGGTTATCCTAGCACCGTATAAAGGGTAAGCGACGTTGTGTAGGTGTGGTTCGCCTTTGGTGTGAAAGAACTCGGATTTAGCTTTGTACCGTAAAAAGGTTGCGGCGTTGTGAAGGCTTCTCCGCCATAAGGAGATTGGTGTAGTGTTTACGAACTCTCGAGTAGGTGACTCGGGAGTGGAGTAGGGCAAGGAAGGTGTCCTGTAGCCGAACCACTATAAATACTTGTGTCGTGGTGATGTACTTTTACTCTTTATCTTTCATTACACGTTTATATATCTATCTATCAACGTCCAACATAAACAACCAAATAGATTGACATAAGTCGATCTAATTATTTAAAAGGAAGTTTTAAATTGGTAAAACTATTCAACCCCCCTTCTAGTTTTCCACAAACTAGAGAAAAGGGGGTGTCCCCTGTGCTGGTTTTGATTGAAGTGCGGTACGCCCACAGGACATGCGATAATTCTTCTGCCCACCTTCCTTTGTGTTTGTCCAGACGTGCTTTAATTCCTTCACCTAGACTTCGATTTGCACGCTCTACTAAGCCGTTGGTTTGTGGATGTTTAACCGATGCGAAGTGCTGCGTGATATTCAACTTCTCGCACCAATCCTTGAAGGGATTATCACAAAATTGTTTCCGTTGTCCGAGATGATTTCCCAGTAGTCCGGCGGCATACGATATTGTCCCAAACAAAGCGTTTGACTTGATTGCCAGTAATTGTTACGACCGCTTTTGCTTCGATCCACTTGGTGAAATAGTCTATGGCCACTATGAGAAACTTCAATCCTCCTGCTGCAACGGGGAAGGGACCTGCAATGTCAATACCCCACTTGTAGAATGGCCATGGAGCCGTGATATGCGTTAGCTCCTGTTGTGGTTGGCGCGGGATGGGTCTATGAACCTGACAGTCACCGCACTTTCTTATTAATTCCCGCGCATCACGGTGCATGGTGGGCCAGTAGTACCCTGACCGTAAAAGCGCGCGCCACCACGGATCGTGGTCCAGAATGCATGCTGCATGAACCTTCATGGATTTTCCGCAGACATAATTTGCTTGTAGGGGCCAACACAATGAGCCATGGTTGCGGAAGGAGTCGATATAGTATGTTGTCCGGTTCAAACCTCGTCGGCTGCGGCGCCGTATTCTTCGGGCTTCCTTCTGCTCTTGGGGTAATACGCCCTTGCTTATGAATTCCGTTATGGGTGTCATCCACATAGGACCTTCCTCCTCGATTACCGTGGATATTTCCATCTCCGAGATGGATTTGCTTTTCAACGTTTCCACCAACACTTGTTTTGACAGATGTGCAAAGCTTGTGGATGCAATCTTGCTTATTGCATCCGCCTTACAATTTTCCCCTCTAGGAACCTGCTTAATGGTAAACCTGTCAAAGCCTTGGATTAGAGCCTTGGTCTTGTCGAGGTATTGGATCATGTTTTCCTCTTTAGCCACGTACTCGCCCAAAACATGGTTGGCTACGAGCCGGGAATCCACGATTGCTTCCAGGTTGCGTACACCCATCTGAGCTGCAATGCGTAGTCCAGCGATTAGGGCTTCATATTCTGCCTCATTGTTTGTCGCTGTGAACTCAAAACACAGCGCGTAACTGAATTCCATTCCTTCCGGGTTTGTGAGGATGAGGCCTGCTCCTGACCCATCCACGCATGAGGACCCATCCGTGAACAAGATCCATGAATCTTGTAGTTCCTTTTTGCTTGGTGTGAGTGTATCATCAGTGTCTGGTTTTTCGATGATGAAATCTGCTAGTACCTGCCCTTTTACTGCAGTACGTGGTCTGTAGGAGATGTTGTGTTCACCGAGCAACACGCTCCACTTCTGTAGTCGTCCTGATGCGTCAGGTTTGGAGATGATTTGCTTGATTGGTTGGTCTGTGATTACTGCTATTGGGTGCGCCTGGAAATACCTGCGCAGCCGCTTGGCGGCGAACACTAAAGCCAGGACCAACTTTTCCATGGCGCTATAGTTAATCTCCGTTTTCTTGAGCGCCTTGCTTACAAAATACACCGGTGTTTGTACTGAATTCCTATCCGTTAGTAACACCGCGCTGACTGCTCCATGAGTTGCGGATAAGTACATAATCAACTCTTCCCCTGGTCGGGGTGCTACAAGTGTGGGGAGCGTTGCCAGGTGTTGTTTAAGCTGCGTAAAGGCTTCTTCTGCCTCTGTAGTCCAACAAAAATCTCCCTTTTTCATACACTTCTTGAGTGTTTTGAAGAGAGGTAGCGACTTGTCTCACCGACTTGGACAGAATCTATTTAGACCGCCCGCTTTCCATTGAGATTGGACTTCCTTCAACGCTTGCGGTGAAGGAAGTTCGATGACGATTTTAGTTTTTTTCGGACATGGTTTTATGCGATCGGGTTCTATCAAGTATCCAGAAACTTGCCTCAGAGTGCCAAAAGTGCATTTTTTAGGATTGAGTTTCATGTTGATCTCCTTGAGTGTCCTAAACGTTTCCTCAATGTCATGCACCAATTCATCCTCAGTATGGCTTTTTATGACCAGGTCGTCACGTAAACCTCTAGGTTGCGGCCCACCTGTTTTTCGAATGCATTATCTACCAACCGTTGATAGGTAGCACCTGCATTCTTCAAGCCAAAGGGCATTTTGGTATAGCAGTAGACGCCTTGGCTTGTATGAAAGGCTGTTTTTTACTCATCTTCCTTAGCCATCTGGATTTGGAGGTATCCTTTGTATGCATCTAGGAAGCACTTGAGTGGGTATCCACACATAGATTCTACCTTCCAGTCTATCTCCGGTAGTGGGTAGCAGTCTTGTGGACAGGCCTTGTTGAGATCTGTGAAGTCCACGACATCCGCCGACTACCGTCACTCTTCTTGACCATTCTTTGGATTAGAAAGCCACCATGGTAGTAAACTCTCGCATGATCCCCGCCCACAAGTTTGTGTACCGCTGTAATTGTGCGCGATGCTCGGAGCTTGGGGCGCTTCACGGCGTATTGGTGAGTATCCTTGTCGGATTCTCAGCTTGTGTTCTGTGATTGAACGTGGTACCCCAGTCATGTGTTTTGGCTCCCATGCAAAGATGTCCAGATTCTTTTGCAAGAGTGCGCACACAGCTGCCTTGCCGTTGTCCGACAGCGATCCTCCGATCGATATTTCCTGTTCTGGGTAATCAGGATGAATTGCAACCTTCAGGTTAGGAACTTTGGTTGCGCGCCGTTCTGGAATGGGTGCCGTCTCGCATGTAATCGCGTTACATTCTCTATGTGGTACAGTAGCGTTGTAGATAGTAACAATACCACCTTCCACTGGGAATTTGAGCATCTCATGTGTTGTAGAGCGGCATCACAAGATGGTCGAGCACCGGTCTTCCGATAATGCCATTGTATGGTGAAGGGATTTGATCACCATAAAATTCATCCGCACCGTCATGAGTGTTCCTTATTGCCCACACCGACTAGTAGGCGATTTGCCCCATAGGCCATATCTTTCTCCTGTAAAACCGCCAATATTGTCATGACCGGGCTTATCGACCGCGATCTCGGTCTGAGTCGCTTAAAACAAGTGTTCGTACATTATGTCTGCAGATGCTCCTCCATCAACATACATGCGGTGGATATCGTGACCCCGCATTAATTTCAATGGTGAGCGGCTCTACCATCGTTGTCCGCATGATCAAGGTGGGAAAGAGATTTGTTGCCGGGAAAATTTTCTGGCCGACCTTCGCCTAGTTATTACCGCCATGATTGTATCATGTAGATGGTGTCACCTTATCTTTGGGTCCTCTTTCTTGTTCCCACTCTTACGCCTATCTTTTCCTTCTTTGGTATTCTTGACCAAATGGTCCAATCGCCTTCTTTCACTAATTTGTCGATGAGTTGGCGCGATTGGACACATTCATTCAGTGGTGTGGCCCTTCGTCCATGATAGTCACAGATCCACTCCCCACACGCCGATCCTCCAGGGTGCGCATTGGTGGGGTCTTGGAAAGTTCGCGCCTGCATTGCGAATATTTTTTGAGTCTTAGTCGTCACGGGTATACTGTCATTATCCCGTCCGCTCCCGGCCGCGGTAGTTCTTATTACGGTTGTTATTAAATTGGTGGATTGTCTCCGAGTTGTTCCTGTGACCGCTAGCAGAGTTGCCTTTCTTGCTATCCGCCATGGCGCTTTCTCCTAGACGAAGGACCTTGTGCATTTCATAAGTTCATCAAAGGTTTGGGGATCTTGTCGTTCAACTTTTGATGAGTTCGGGTTATTGATCCCGCTCATAAACCCCGAGATTTTCAAGACGCCGGGCATGCCTTAACTGTATGCACTCATCTTTGAAGCGCTCCATATAAGCGCTGTAGATTCCCCAGTGTCTTTGTCGACCTGGCGAGTTCGACAGGGTTTTAGCGCACTTCTTTCGTCGGGTGAAGTTTAGGCGAAATGCCTTTCTCAACTCTTCAAAGCCATCAATGCTTCGCGTGGAAGCCATTGAACCGCCCGCGCACTTCCCACTAGTGTGGAATTGAACATGTGGCACCACACGGTTGTGGCAGTTTTCAATAGTGTGGTGATTCAAAATTTTAGGTGATCATCGTGATCACTGCTCCATCATAGGTTTTGACATTAGCGGGCATGTGCCTTCTCTTATCTTCTCGAGAAATTATCGACACGTCGAGTGAACGCATCCACCTTTTGGCGGCGCCACGGAAGAGACATGTCTTCCTCCTCTTGGTCACGATATTTTCTCCTGGACTTCTAGTGTCCAGTTTCGCTATCCTCGTTGTCCGAGGAATTACCAGAGGACGGATTTTTCATTCTTCGGCGTTTATGCCGACTGTCCTCAGAATATGCACTTGAAGGGCTTTCACTTGGGGAGTACCTTCGCCCCAGTCTGTCCTGGACTCTGCGGCTACCAAGCCTGACGTGGACATTGGTACGCCGTTCATCCTCCTCGCTTCCTTCCAGATACTGTGAGTGAGATGTCTCATCATCCTCAACTCTCCTCCCAATTCTATTAAACATCGGGGTCGGTGGCCGTCCCTCCGCCGCTTATCCTTCCGACGGTAGCGGTGGAGACGTTCGATTCTCGAGTCGAAATTGAGTCGGGCATGCGAGCTCGACTGACCTCTTTTTGCTTCCTCTTGCATGAGAGCGGTCAAGGTTTCGTAATTTTGAGATACGAAATCTCCCGGTGCTAGTTCCGGTGCGACCCCTTCTAGAGCGAGGGTGCCTGTTTCTACTACTGGGCCGTTGTTTCTATCAGGGGCATTTGGTGCCTTCGAGAGGTCAGTTTCTAATACTGATTGAAGGGGAGTATCAAAAAGGGTGCGCAGCGGATCTCCTGCACTAGTGGTAGTTGTAGTGGCCTGGGTTATCCCCGAGCGTTGTTTCACCATAGGGAAGACCAGGTCTGGGCCTAACCCTTGATTTTTAGAGACACTGGTTGTCCCAGAAGTCTGCTTAGAAGCTGATCCGCTTTGCAGCTTCTTTCCTGTAAGGTCTGCTTACGATCGCTGATTTTCGTGCTTCGTCATTCTAGTTTTAGTGATGGTTCTTAGTGATGGTCCCACGGATGGCGCCACTTGTTGATACAAAAGTTGGGCGTTCCTTGTTAGGGCTCCGATCTTCGTACCAATTGATTATTGCTGCTTGAGACCTGCGCACTAAGTAAACAGAAAACACCGTTAGGCTTATCGTGGGATTGTTTCCCACGATTATCCTTCGGCGTGAGAGTAAGTAATCGGTTTAGGGTTATGGAGAGTTAGGGTTTAGATCGTACCTTTAATGAGGGATAGGTTCCCTTTATATACACATGAAATCCTTATTGGTTTCGTGCTCCCCAACCTTCGGCGTATCCCGCCTAAGTCGGTTGGTAAACGTTTATCTCCACATTAGGAGATTCCGATATCTAGTTCCATAAATAACTTTGGGTTTGGGCCTTCGTGAGCCCAAACACTTATTGGTTTAGCCCAGTTCATACTGGGCTTGCTAGTAGCGGTCATTAATCGGGTTCGTGACCCGAGTATAGACTATACGTCATCAATGACCAACACCCACAGTCATGCCGACTGACTTCAACATCGGTCGTCGTTGAAATTTTTGTTGCCCGACCGATTTTTTTCCCCACCACGTCTAGCTTTACGCTGATATAAAATGCTAGTTGCTGCAGACGTCATTTTTGAGAAAACTGATAAATTAATACTAGTTTCGATAGTAAAATTTTCAATTAACACCTTATTGCTTTTAGGCTTTCATTCTCCTATGCAACATTTTCTCTATACATTCCCAAGAAATTAAAAGATGCAGTGCGATATATTTTGCGAAATCTTGCGCTGATATAAAATGTTAGTTGCTGCAGACGTCATTTTGAGAAAACCGATAAATTTTTTCAATTGATACGTTATTGCTTTTAGGTTTTTATTCTCCTATACAACATTTTCTCTATACATTGCCAAGAAATAACATGTATGCTAATCTCTATGCAAATTTATATGATTTACTTAGATCGTTGTAAAATATTTGTGCTTGGATATATTATGGTCTAAAATTAGGATTGATATCCTCTAAAGTTAATTTGAAAATGACCAGATAATGTTCACTCACAAGCAAAATAATTGAGCCTACTGAGGGACCTAATTCTCTTTTTGATTGTGAGAGAACATGACCGGTCATGTTTATACCAACTTTAGAGGATATCAATTCCTAAAAATATGCCTTCACACCTTACGTCAGATTGGATATATGTCCGACTTCATTGCTCGAGTTCTTCATTACTTTACGCCATGAGGCATCGGGTTGTAAACCCTATTAACATTACACGAGGTGAAGTGGATACGTCAATTGTTTAATATTGTCTAAACCACCCTCTTTTATCTCGTGAAGAAAATTAGGGTTATAATAAGGACCACACTCGCTCACATTCGTTAATGTGGGTTGGGATTTTTTTTTTCTCATACGCATTATTTGGATCGATAAGTCTTATGAGATGAAGGTTTGAAGACGATCCCACCCTTCTACTTGTAATCCTTAGCGTAGTTTGGAAAGTTTTACTATACCATCTGTCCTATCTACGTTACTTAAATCTATAAATTTATCAAAAGTTGTTGATCCAAAGATTTTCAAGCCTTAAAAAATTGCTTAATCTATAGTTGACTTTGGTCTTATTTGTTGTACTACAATAAATGTTTGGAGTTTCTAGGATTATTTTATTCTACTCGCGAAGGTTTATGTCACGTTGTTTTTATTGAACTAAGCATTTGCGATCACTGTTTAGGGTTTCGTGCTTTTTGGTTTCAGTTCATGATTAAAGGTTTTATTCGCCAATTGAAGTTAGGCTATCTTGTGCTTTTTGTGAGCTGCTGCTAGTACGTATGTAGTTTGTATGGAGCGAGGTTTTCTAAGTTCGAGAGGGAGAGGTGTTAAACAAAAGAAGAATTTGAATATTGTTAGTTCATTGGTGAACACGGATTCTGTAAATACAACTATGAACATGGGCAAAAATGAAGATGGTGTTACTGCTAGTAACATACACTTGGAACAAACTGCTGAGACGTCTGGTGCCACCAATAACATTAAGGAAGACACGAATGTCTCATTGCTAAGATTCAAAATTGTGAAAAGCTAATAATGGAAAGCAAACTTGTGTTCTTGGATGACGATGAAAAACCAATGAAATCTAGAGGGAAAACTCAGTCGTGTGCTCATGAACCTAACCCAAGCTCATCAAATGTTCCTTCGAATGTAAATGATTCGTCTGGTAATGATGTTATTAAGAAGAATGTGGACCCAACTTTTGACTCTATCACGAACCCGGTTTCGTATGCGAGTGCTACAAATTCTGAAACGAGGAATACTAAATCCAATTTTCGTTCTTTGGAAGCTGAGAACATGTGTAATGGTACCGATTAAGGTTGTTGAAGTTGTAAATCGTATTTAATACTCTTTGGCTATTTTATTGGTAAAAGAACTGCCTACCCGGTTGTGGAGTATTATGTACGAAATGATTGGGCAAAGTATGGTATTAAGAAGGTAATGATGAATGCAAAAGGGTCATTTTTCTTCAAATTTGATTCGTAAAAAGGTGTGGAGGATGTGGAAAACTAGAAGGGGGGTTGAATAGTTTACCGATTAAAAACTTTGTTTTAAAACTTATTGAAAGATCAATTGATATTGATTTTAGATATGTTAGTGAAATATGCAAATAATATATAAAGAGTAGATAAGGAAAGAAACAATCAAAACACAACAAGTTGTTTATAGTGGTTCGGTCTACAAGGACTATTTTTCCTTGCCCTACTCCACTCCCCGAGTCTCACACTCGAGAGTTTAACTTCACTAGTCAACAAGCTCCTTTCACCGGCAGAGAAACCTTTACACTTCGCTTACACACTATTTTCGACACTAAGCTAGATGTCGAGTTCTTTTCAAGGGTACAACCACTCCCACACACAATGTATTTTAAGGACTAAAATACTAACCACTCACACTCACAAGATTATGATGGTTTGGTACAACAATGAAGTATGAATCATCACAAGATCATACAACAATAACCAAACAAGACTTCCAACTTCTCGTCGAAGCTTGAATGTGACTTGATCTTCTTTGCTACAAAAGAGATCACTAATATGATATGAAACTGAGTTAGAAAGGTTAGAGAGAAGGAATGTATGAGAGTGTGATAGAAAGGGATGAAAAACTACTTGGTTTGTCTTTGCTATTTATAGCCAAAAACACCAGCAAGCACCACGGACCATGGAACGCTTGAAAGGGTTCCGCCCGTGTTAATATTTGGTGTCGCCGAGGTCTGACAGCAAGATCTAAAAATCTTGCCAAAGTCAACCATATCTATGCAAGATTTTGTAAGATATGTAGAGCCTAAATCTACACAAAGTATCTAGTGAAATCTTCTAAGGATTTCAATGATGCATCACATGATGTCATGTGTTTGTTTTTCTATTTTTAGAAATATGTAAATACATATGTAATGTTTAGTTTTTAAGAAACCAAAACATTCTAAAAACTACTATCATACATTATGGTTTAGAGTCATATCAAGATATGATTAATCACAATGTAAATGCTTGAGTGATGAAGATATTATTTGAAGAAGCTTGTTTTAATATCTATTAAACTTGACAAGCTTGTGGAAAACTAGAAGGGGGAGGGTTAAATAGTTTTGCCAATTAAAACTTACTTTTTAACTATTTAGATCGACTTATGTCAATCTATTTGGATGTGTGTGTTGGATGTTGATAAACAAGTATGTAAAGGCAAGTAATGAAAAGATAAGAGTAAGAAGCACAAAACCACAACGCGAGTATTTATAGTGGTTCGGCTACAAGGACACCTTCCTTGCCCTACTCCACTCCCCGAGTCACCTACTCGAGAGTTCGTAAACACTACACCAATCTCCTTATGGCGGAGAAGCCTTCACAATGCCGCCTACCCATTTTCCGATGCTAGGCTAACCACCGGGTTCTTTCACTCCAAGGTGAACCATACCTACACAACGTCGCCTACCCTTTATAAGGTACTAGGCTAAGTACCTAGTTCTTTTACTCCAAGGTGAGCTACACCTTCACAACGTCGCCTACCCTTTATTAGGTACTAGGCTAAGCACCTAGTTCCAATGCAATGGAGGAACTACTACCACACTACACCAACGACTAATCCCAAAGGAGATCTACTCCTTTACAACATCATCAAGGATATCAATATCCTTGGATCTAATACTAGTCTATCTTGTACATCAAAACATACCATATCGAATGTACATCTAAGGCACCTTTCACTAATGGCTTTGACTAGATCTACAAGACACCATTCACTAATGTCTTGTGTCTTGACTTCTAAGCACCTTTCACTAATGCTTCTAGTCTTGACTTCTAAGCACCTACCACAAGTGCTTATGATATAGACGATAGATACCCTTCACTAATATCTTCGTCTTGACACTTGAGACATCTTTCACTAATGTCTTCAACCCTACACTTCTTAGAAGAAAGGAATCATCAACAAGAAGACTTGAAGAGCCTTGATGATGAGGAAGCATGGCAACTCATGGACTTGAGCTTGCTCGACTTCAAAGGTGGTGATCTTGCCTTTAAGAGGAACCTAAAAGATCACACAAAACAAAACTACAAACATAGATCTCTTGGATCCGAGGTTAGTGAGTTTTAACTCGGGAGAAAGTGTGTTAGAAAGGGGTCAGAAACAATGAAGAAATGGCTCACTATTTATAAAAGAAAAAATCTATTGTTCCCCGGATCCCACGGATCCCTTCTACAAGGGATCCGTCTAGCATTAAGCTAGGGATCCGTGAGACGCTCCCTTTTACCCATGGGTATTTTGGTTAGGGGTCATGGGTTGAACCATGGATCTTTAGCTAGATATAATGTATCTTTTGAGTGCAATGCACTTGGTCACTTGGGTATGAGTTGATCCATGGGTTATGGATATTATCCATGTATGATATAAGCATGATGTCATGCAATGGGTTATGGGTCAAGCTCCATGGGTCGTGGGCTTTGGGTTGTACCCAACTACATTCAATGTATTTGCCCAATGGGTTATGATACTTAAGTTTCTACCCATTTATATTACCCAATATACTACATATTAGTTATGTGTATATTTTACCCAAATATGTAAACACTAGTTGTTGTACATATGTAATATTAAATCGAAAAATCACTTATACTTGTTTTAGTATTTTATGTGAAAATGTGAATATGTTAAAAACTATTAGTTCAAACCATTTCCGTATTTTATTTATTTCGTTAAAATGATTTTACGTTTGTTATCGACAAAACATTAGAAGATTGCAAAATATAAATAAACGTTTTTACGGCTTATTTGTATTAACAAAGCTTTAAGCTTTATAAAAATTAAATTTACTTTTGTCGTTAACAAAACTTAGGTAACGATCAAAAATATAAATAACGTTTAATGATGATATTTGTATTAACAATCTCCCCCTTTTTGTTGAGGACAAAACATAAATTTTATTTTTATAAAAGATGTAAATATTGTACAAGAGTTATAAAAATATTAGTTTTAGAACTTGAAAGAAAAATGATAATGCAAGTATGTCCAATATAGACATGATGTTGACTTTTTCAGAAATTCAAAGTCTTCACTAGTTGAAGCATGATGTTGACTTTTTTAGGAAGTCAAAGTGTGCAGTTGACTTTTTCATAAGTCAAATATTACCAATGAAGTATCATGTTGACTTTTTCAGAAAGTCAATGTATGCAGTTTGACTTTTTCACATAGTCAAATATAATCAAGTTCTATATATTTCTCCCCCTTTTTGTCTCAACAAAAAGAAGATGCGAGACGAAATGTGTAATGAGCCCGATCCATTATCTCCCTCTTGACCAATGCTCCCCCTAAATTGGGTGCCAAGAGAAAGATACATGGATTGTGAAAAAGCTACAAAAAAGTTGTTAGTTATAAGTATCATCACAAGCATTTCCAAACACCATGTAACAAGAAACAACAATATATAAGAAACATCATTCATTTGTTAAAATTTTTCATGATTTAAGAATCATGAAAAGGGAACACAATGAAGTGTTTAGTACAATGAGAAAATCCTAAAAAATAAATTATCCTAGAAAATAAAAAAAATACAAGGAAAAATCCTAGAAAATAAAAAAAACTTAAAAGAAATAATCTATGACCATCCTATTGAGGTGGTGGATGAGAAAGAGCATTTAGGCACTCTATGATGTGATTGAGGATGAACCTCATTTCCTCTTGGAACTCATGGACCATCACCCGCTTCCTTTCTGTTATTTGGGCGGTTTGCTCACAATTGGAGCAACCATGCCTAGGAGGGTAGTATGGTTGATGATTTTGTGGTGGTGGAATGGTGGAGGTGTTGGTGTTAGTGTTGGTGTTGGTGTTGGTGTTTGGTGTGGTGATTATGGAGGCTAGCAAAGCAGTTTGCATTTGCATAGCATCACTTAGACGAGAATCCACCATATTTGAAAATTGGTGGAGATGTTGGAGTTTGGCTTGAATCTCTTCTCTTGTGGGATGATCTTCCCACATGGATTCCTCAATGTCCTCTATGTGAGGAGACATTGATGTAGGAAGTGGTTGATCCCCATACAAAGGACCAAGGATTTCCTTGTAGATAGGGTGAAAGAGAAGAGGTTTTGGCCCTAACGGGGCGTTTGGGTCAAAAGAAGGTCGAGGAGACACATGAGCAATCCGCTCAATAGTACCAAAAGATGGTAGTGGTGGTGGATGATTGGGCCTAGGAGGCAAGTCCTCCAAGTCTTCCAAAAATGGATTTGGAGATGTAGGTGGTGTGGAGAATAACTCCAATGGGATGAGTGTTGGAGATTTTGGAGGTGATGGTGTTTTTGATGTTTGGATGGGAGCCAGTGGTGGTGAGCTAAGAGTCTTTGTTGGTGGTGGAGTAGTGATGATGATAGGTGATTGTGGAGGTGGTGTAGGAGTAGCCAAAGTGAGGTTTGTGTCATCCCTTATGGGAGATGAGATGGTTAGTGGAGATGACTCGGAAGAAGAACTTATGTTGATAAAGCAACAAGGTCTTACGCTAATTCTAACGATTTTCTTGCAAGGCTTGGTTGATGGTGAAGTTTTTGTCATTTTGACTTAAGCTTTTGCTAGTAGATGGTGAGAATTGAGAAGGTGTGAAGATGATCATGGTAAAAGCTCTTAATTTATAGGAATGGAGAATTATGGAGAAGTGCGTTTGACTTGATGTTAAGCCATATAAGAGATGAGGTTTCTAATGATTTTGAAGTGGGTTTAATGCTAGTCATATCACCCAAGTCAATCCATACAAGCAGGATAGAGTGAAGAGACAAAGATTTGCAATAAATGTGTTCTAATGATTATGAGATCCTAACAATCAGATTATCCACGGATTGCAAGGAACCAAATTTTTGGTTCCTTCCTTTATGCAAAAGGGCTCCTTGGGTGGATTTTTGAAAATTTTGAATTTTGGTGGGAAATGGATATCCTATGTGCCTAAGTGTGTTATACTAGTTCTAATATGGGTAATAACTAGTTAAGATTAACTTAGAAGCAATGTATGATAATTTGAAATGTCGAAATAAGCGAAATTCAGAAAATTACCTGTAGGATCCACGACACCAAAAAAATACACAGGCGGAACCCAAAAAAGGGTGCCGCTCCGCATGTACAGGTACGGTGGTACCAATTTTACAACAAACGGTACCAAATATTTGGTGCCGTCTGATCCGTGGATACCAAAAATCACCACAGAACAGGTTTTAAAGGGTCGGGGACTTTTCCGAAACCTGAAATTTTGCTCAAAACATGTGACACTAATTATTTCTAGTTAGGAAAAGTAAATAATACATACACAAACATAGTGGAGCATAGAATTTGACCAAAGGCTAATGATTTTCACATTAAAGTGAAAATGGGTAAAATTTGATTACACACTTGTGCTATCCCCCAGCATGAAATTGTTACCATACATCATTGTTTTGAGTTATATTATCATCCTACAAATTAAAATCAACCAAATTGTATCAACCATTAAAGTTAATGACTTGTTCCAAACACTCCTTAAAAAGACCCTCACTTGTCCAACTTCTTGTAAATCTTGTTCATCATCCTACCAAGGCATTTGAACATCCCTTGGTTTGCTTGAACTCACGATTCATTCTCAATCTCGGAAGAGACGATAATACTTATGAGGTGGAAGGAGAATTTGGAAGACCATCCTCGAAGCTATTTGATGATGATGATGATGGAGTTGGAGGTTTTGCTCTTTTGCCTTTTGTCTTAGCCACTCGTTCGTCACTCAAGGGCACAAATATGTGAGGGATGAGCTCATAGTCAAGCTACAACCCTATTCGGCTTGGTGGAATTGGTGCAAAGGCTCTATAGAGATGGGTGAGAAGCATCCCGTAAGGAAGAGCAACCGATCCTTGAGTTGGAATATCAATCATTTTCCTAGCAATGTAGTAGGCTAAATTGAATGGTTGACGTGTGGCCAAGTTGTAGAGCAAGTGTCAAAGGCAAGCGTTGATATGATCCCTATTCCCTATGGTGCTAATGACATTGGCTCTAAGTAGTTGTTCCCATTTCTTAAATTCGAGCTTAAGTTCATTGAGCTTTATTCCATATGGATCTCGCTTCACCTCCTTTCCCTTTCGGGTGACACGGGTTGGAGCGGCTCTTGGGTTAAAGAGGCGGTCACGGATGACATCCTTATCCGCTAAAGGAGTTTGGTAGGGAAGAGAGCGGTCATTGATTCCATCAAGGATAGTGAGTGACCACTTATCCTAGTAGACACATGTTCCTCGGTTGGGAATTCCTAGCACTTGAGCAAATTGGGTTAAGGAGATGGTGTAGTCGTTTTGATTGATCCTAAACCTAAGGCTAAACTCATCTTCTTCATCAATGAAACCGGTGACACTAGCATAGAACTCTAACACAAACCTATGACAAATAGGTTCATCGATGTCAAGGAGACAATCGAATTGAATAGCGGCTAGTTCTTGGTGGTGTTTGGCATAGGTAGTTTTGTGGGTACTATCCTTTTAGGAATTGGTTTGATTGGTTGAGGAAAGATCCTATCATTTTTTGGCTTGACCGGAGATGGGATGAGTGTTGGAGATTTTGGAGGTGATGGTGTTTTTGATGTTTGGATGGGAGCCGGTGGTGGTGAGCTAAGAGTCTTTGTTGGTGGTGGAGTAGTGATGATGATAGATGATTATGGAGGTGGTGTAGGAGTAGCCAAAGTGAGGTTTGTGTCATCCCTTATGGGAGATGAGATGGTTAGTGGAGATGACTTGGAAGAAGAACTTATGTTGACAAAGCAACAAGGTCTTACGCTAATTCTAGCGGTTTTCTTGCAAGGCTTGGTTGATGGTGAAGTTTTTGTCATTTTGACTTAAGCTTTTGCTAGTAGATGGTGAGAATTGAGAAGGTGTGAAGATGATCATGGTAAAAGCTCTTAATTTATAGGAATGGAGAATTATGGAGAAGTGTGTCTGATTTGATGTTAAGCCATATAAGAGATGAGGTTTCTAATGATTTTGAAGTGGGTTTAATGCTAGTCATATCACCCAAGTCAATCCATACAAGCAGGATGGAGTGAAAAGACAAAGATTTACAATAAATGTGTTCTAATGATTATGAGATCCTAACAATCAGATTATCCACGGATTGCAAGGAACCAAATTTTTGGTTCCTTCCTTTATGCAAAAGGGCTCCTTGGGTGGATTTTTGAAGTTTTTGAATTTTGGTGGGAAATGGATATCGTATGTGCCTAAGTGTGTTATACTAGTTCTAATATGGGTAATAACTAGTTAAGATTAACTTAGAAGCAATGTATGATAATTTGAAATGTCGAAATAAGCGAAATTCATAAAATTACCGTGAGGATCCACGCACCAAAAATACAGTGTGGAACCCAAAAAGGGCCGCCGTTGGTCCGCATGTACAGGTATGGCGGTACCAATTTTTACAACAGACGGTACCAAATATTTGGTGCCGTCTGATCCGTGGATACCAGAAATCACCACAGAACAGGTTTTAATGGGTCGGGGACTTTTCCGAAACCTGCAATTTTGCTCAAAACATGTGACATTAATTATTTCTAGTTAGGAAAAGTAAATAATACATACACAAACATAGTGGAGCATAGACTTTGACCAAGGGCTAACGATTTTCACATTAAAGTGAAAATGGGTAAAATATGATAACACACTTGTGCTATCCCCCAGCATGAAATTGTTAGCATACATCATTGTTTTGAGTTATATTATCATCCTACAAATTAAAATCAACCAAATTGTATCAACCATTAAAGTTAATGACTTGTTTCAAACACTCCTTAAAAAGACCCTCACTTGTCCAACTTCTTGTAAATCTTGTTCATCATCCTACCAAGGCACTTGAACATCCCTTGGTTTGCTTGAACTCACCGATTCATTCTCAATCTCGGAAGAGACGATAATACTCATGAGGTGGAAGGCGAGAATTTGGAAGACCGTCCTGAGCTATTTGATGATGATGATGATGGAGTTGGAGGTTTTGCTCTTTTGCCTTTTGTCTTAGCCACTCGCTCGTCACTCAAGGGCACAAAGACGTGAGGGATGAGCTCATAGTCAAGCTGCAACCCTTTTCGGCTTGGTGGAATTGGTGCAAAGGCTCTATAGAGACGGGTGAGAAGCATCCCGTAAGGAAGAGCAACCGATCCTTGAGTTGGAATATCAATCATTCTCCTAGCAATGTAGTACGCTAAATTGAATGGTTGACGGGTGGACAAGTTGTAGAGCAAGTGATAAAGGCAAGCGTTGATATGATCCCTATTCCCTATGATTCTAATGACATTGGCTCTAAGTAGTTGCTCCCATTTCTTAAATTCAGGCTTAAGTTCATTGAGCTCCATTCCATATGGATCTGGGTTCACCTCCTTTCCCTTTCGGGTGACACGGGTTGGAGCGGCTCTTGGGTTAAAGAGGCGGTCACGGATGACATCCTTATCCGCTAAAGGAGTTTGGTAGGGAAGAGAGAGGTCATTGATTCCATCAAGGATAGTGAGTGACCACTTATCCGAGTAGACACATGTTCCTCGGTTGGGAATTCCTAGCACTTGAGCAAATTGGGTTAAGGATATGGTGTAGTCGTTTTGATTGATCCTAAACCTAAGGCTAAATTCATCTTCTTCATCAATGAAACCGGTGACACTAGCATAGAACTCTAACACAAACCTATGACAAATAGGTTCATCGATGTCAAGGAGACAATCGAATTGAATAGCGGCTAGTTCTTGGTGGTGTTTGGCATAGGTAGTTTTGTATGTACTATCCTTTTAGGAATTGGTTTGATTGGTTGAGGAAAGATCCTATCATTTGTTGGCTTGACCTGAGATGGGATGAGTGTTGGAGATTTTGGAGGTGATGGTGTTTTTGATGTTTGGATGGAAGCCGGTGGTGGTGAGCTAAGAGTCTTTGTTGGTGGTGGAGTAGTGATGATGATAGGTGATTGTGAAGGTGGTGTAGGAGTAGCCAAAGTGAGGTTTGTGTCATCCCTTATGGGAGTTGAGATGGTTAGTCGAGATGACTCGGATGAAGAACTTATGTTGACAAAGCAACAAGGTCTTACGCTAATTCTAGCGGTTTTCTTGCAAGGCTTGGTTGATGGTGAAGTTTTTGTCATTTTGACTTAATCTTTTGCTAGTAGATGGTGAGAATTGAGAAGGTGTGAAGATGATCATGGTAAAAGCTCTTAATTTATAGGAATGGAGAATTATGGAGAAGTGTGTTTGATTTGATGTTAAGCCATATAAGAGATGAGGTTTCTAATGATTTTGAAGTGGGTTTAATGCT
Source organism: Chrysanthemum lavandulifolium (assembly GCA_022545495.1). NCBI lineage: Eukaryota > Viridiplantae > Streptophyta > Magnoliopsida > Asterales > Asteraceae > Chrysanthemum > Chrysanthemum lavandulifolium. Next base: position 233,369,992 of record CM040243.1, on the reverse strand, counting down.
AGTCATATCACCCAAGTCAATCCATACAAGCAGGATGGAATGAAGAGACAAAGATTTGCAATAAATGTGTTCTAATGATTATGAGATTCTAAAAATCAGATTATCCACGGATTGCAAGGAACCAAATTTTTGGTTCCTTCCTTTATGCAAAAGGGCTCCTTGGGTGGATTTTTGAAATTTTTGAATTTTGGTGGGAAATGGATATCGTATGTGCCTAAGTGTGTTATACTAGTTCTAATATGGGTAATAACTAGTTAAGATTAACTTAGAAGCAATGTATGATAATTTGAAATGTCGAAATACGTGAAATTGAGAAAATTACATGTAGGATCCACGACACCAAAAAATACACAGTGAAACCCAAAAAGGGTGCACTCGGTCCGCATGTCTGTGCACGGCAGTACCAATTTTACAACAGACGGTACCAAATATTTGGTGTCGTCGATCCGTGGACACCGTAAATCACCACGTAGCAGTGTTTTAAAGGGTCGGGACTTTTCCAAACCACGAAATTTTGCTCAAAACATGTGACATTAATTATTTCTAGTTAGGAAAAGTAAATAATACATACACAAACATAGTGGAGCATAGACTCGACCAAGGGCTAACGATTTTCACATTAAAATGAAAATGGGTAAAATTTGATAACACACTTGTGCTATCCCTCAAAGATGAAATTGTTAGCATACATCATTGTTTTGAGTTATATTATCATCCTACAAATTAAAATCAACCAAATTGTATCAACCATTAAAGTTAATGACTTGTTCCAAACACTCCTTAAAAAGACCCTCACTTGTCCAACTTCTTGTAAATCTTGTTCATCATCCTACCAAGGCACTTGAACATCCCCTTGGTTTGCTTGAACTCCGCTGATTTATTCTCAATCTTGGGAAGAGACGCATAATACTCATGAGGTGGAAGGCGAGAATTTGGAAGACCGTCCTCGGAGCTATTTGATGATGATGATGATGATGGAGTTAGAGGTTTTGCTCTTTGCCTTTTGTCTTAGCCACTCGCTCGTCACTCAAGAGCACAAAGACGTGAGGGATGAGGTCATAGTCAAGCTTCAACCCTTTTCGACTTGGTGGAATTGGTGCAAAGGCTCTATAAAGACGGGTGAGAAGCATCCCGTAAGGAAGAGCAACCGATCCTTGAATTGGAATATCAATCATTCTCCTAGCAATGTAGTAGGCTAAATTGAATGGTTGACGGGTGGACAAGTTGTAGAGCAAGTGAGAAAGGCAAGCGTTGATATGATCCCTATTCCCTGTGGTGCTAATGACATTGGCTCTAAGTAGTTGCTCCTATTTTTTAAATCCGGGCTTAAGTTCATTGAGCTCCATTCCATATGGATCTCGGTTCACCTACTTTCCCTTTCGGGTGACACGGGGTTGGAGCGGCTCTTGGGTTAAAGAGGCAGTCACATATGACATCCTTATCCGCTAAAGGAGTTTGGTAGGGAAGAGAGCGGTCATTGATTCCATCAAGGATAGTGAGTGACCACTTATCCGAGTAGACACATGTTCCTCGGTTGGGAATTCCTAGCACTTGAGCAAATTGGGTTAAGGAGATGGTGTAGTCATTTTGATTGATCCTAAACCTAAGGCTAAACTAATCTTCTTCATCAATGAAACCGGTGACACTAGCATAGAACTCTAACACAAACCTATGACAAATAGGTTCATCGATGTCAAGGAGACAATCGAATTGAATAGCGGCTAGTTCTTGACGGAGATTGGTATTGTCGACAAAAGAGGAGTGAATGGTTCTACCCTCATGGAAGTACCTTGTTTCTAGACTCTTAAATATTTCGACTTGTTCTTTGGAAAGTCCCTTGGTTTTGTGATGTTTGGGAATGTAGTTAAGGGTATCCTTGTGATCATAGAATCTTGCGGCTACCATGGTTATTCCTATGAGCAAGAATTTACATGTTAAAAATGAGAATAAACTTAACGTTTTGGTTCTAGTGTGTGCCTATATGAAAATGATTTGGAGTTGCGGTTATCTCGACTCATTTTATGCATAAAATGGTTTTTAGTGGGGGTGTTTGGCAAACGGCATAAGATAAACCAAACGCTCCTAATTCAATGTGGCTTCATTTGAATATACCCGGGAATGCATATTAGTTATGCAATACCTTTAGTATTCAAGAGCATGCAAGTGATGAAAATGTAACGTTTCTATTTGTATTAACAATGAAAAATTGTTTTCCTACAAGTGAGAAGCTTTTCAAAAAAAATTGGCATGGGGTTTTTGGTTATTTGAATAAAACCTTATTATCTTTTGATTAGTGGGAAACATGATTTGTTTATGCAATATGACAATGTAGTACCTAATTTCAATGACTAGTTATGCAATTTGCCAATTGAATCCATATTTTGTACAAGAATATACATAATCCCCATGTAATGATTTTATGCACAAATTAGAATCCTAGACTCAGATTTAAGAGATAAAATATAGTTAGGATACTTACAATGATGTTATCTCTAGTGATTAGTGGGTGAGAAAATGTCAACAATGAGTTAGGTCTAATGTTTACACGTTTTGGTAAAGTGGGTTGTGAGGAAGAAGATGTTTTGTAGGTAGTATTTTTGCAGTTGTAGTCACCACAGACCAGACGGCACCAAAAAATTGGTTCCGCCTTTGTTGTCGTTTAGTGCCGTGGGAACAGTAGCAGGTTCAAAACAAATTAGTTTTGTTTTTTTTTGTTCTAAGGTTTAGACTATGTTTTACCTACATGTTTGGTTCCATTAACCCCAAACCAAGTCTAAGAAGATTAAATGGTTCTCGTTTGAGAGGCTTGGTTAGAATGTCGGCAATGTTGTCTTCGGAGGACACTTTCTCAATTGAGATGTTCCCTTTTTGAACATTGTCACAAAGAAAGTGATGATGGATTTCAATATGCTTTGTACGAGCATGTTGGACGGGGTTTTTGCTGAGATCAATAGCTCATTTGTTGTCGCAAAATATAACAATATCGTTGAGATGAATTCCGTAGTCCACAAGAGCTTGCTTCATCCAAAGAGCTTGTTGACATCCTTTACCGGCCGAGACGTATTCGGCTTCAGTAGTTGAGATAGCTAAAGCCGTTTGCTTCTTTGCAAACCATGAGGTGAGACAATGTCCGACAAAAGTGCAAATACCACTTGTACTTTTTCTATCAACATAGTCACCAGCATGGTCCGAGTCGGCATACACTATAGTTTCTACACCCGTTCTTTTGGTATACCATAATCCTAAACATGTCGTTCCCTTAATGTATCTAAAAATCCTTTTCAAAGCTTCTAAGTGTGATACCTTAGGATTTTCTTGAAAGCGAGAGCATAGACAAACACTAAACATAATGTCGGGTCTACTAGCCGTGAGATAGAGTAGGCTACCAATCATTCCTCTATATTTAGTGTTATCTACCGATTCACCTTCCTCATCCTTGGTGAGTTTAGTGTCCGAGGACATGGGTGTCTTAGTTGGTTTTGAGTCTTCAAGACTAAATTTCTTAAACATATCTTTCATATATTTAGATTGGTTAAAGAATATGCCATCTTCTAGTTGTTTAATTTGAAGTCCTAGAAAGAAGTTTAATTCACCCATCATACTCATCTCAAACTCATCGTGCATGATTTTAGAGAAATCATCACATAGCTCTTGACAAGTTGATCCGAATATGATGTCATCAACGTATATTTGAACAATGATAATGTGTGACTCCTTTTCTTGGTAAAAGAGTATTATCTACTAATCCCATGATGTATTTGTTTTCAACAAGAAAAGTCTTAAGTTTATCGTACCAAGCTTTTGTCGCTTGCTTAAGACCGTATAATGCTTTCTTGAGTTTGAAGACATGATGTGGTTTCTCAAAGTCGGTAAAACCGGGAGGTTGAGCAACATATACTTCTTCGTTAATAAACCCATTAAGAAACGCACTCTTAACATCCATTTGAAATAATTTAAAGTCATAAGCACATGCATATGCAAGAAATATTCTAATAGACTCGAGCCTAGCTACCGGTGCATAAGTTTCATCATAATCAATCCCCTCTTATTGATTATAACCTTGTGCGACAAGCTTAGCGTTTCTAGACACTACACCATTTTCGTCCATTTTATTTCGAAAAACCCATTTCGTTCCAATTATAGTTTGATCTTTAGGTTTTGGAACTAATTTCCAAACATCATTTCTAACGAATTGGTTTAACTCTTCTTGCATAGCAATTACCCAAGATTCATCTTTTATTGCTTCATTTATGTTTTTCGGTTCGATGGTAGACACAAAACAAAAATGATTACTTTGATTTTGGGCTTGTGATCTTAAGGTTCTTTAGTTGTCCTATGACCTTTTCTAAAGGATGAATTTTGGATTCTTTGATGTTTATAATCTCATTATTTAATGGTTTATCTTCCTTGTCATTTTCAATTATTTCTTGACTTTCTACAAGTTGACTTTCAACTAAGTCATCATCTACCAAAGGTGATGTCTTAGAGGGAGATAGACTTTCGTCGAATGTTATGTTCAACGATTCCTCGACTCTCATTGTTTCTTTGTTTAAGACAATGTAAGCTTTACTAGTTTGAGAGTAACCAAGAAATACACCTTCATAAGACTTTGGGTCAAACTTCGTGAGATAATCTTTAGTATTGAGAATGAAACATTTACATCCAAATACTCTAAAATATCCTAAAGTTGGCTTTTTACCTTTATAAAGCTCATATAGTGTTTTGTTTAATAAAGGACGTATTAAGACTCTATTTAAAATATATGTAGAAGTGTCAATAGCGTTACACCAAAACTTTTGAGGAATGTTTTGTTCATTAAGCATTGTTCTACTCATTTCTTGAATGGTTCTATTTTTACGTTCTACAACTCCATTTGATTGAGGTGTTCGAGGAACCGAAAAGTTATGTGTTATATCATTTGCATCACAAAAGTTTCCAAATTGTGTTTCATTGTCAATTCACGACCATGATCCATTCGGATCGACACAATTTTAACACCTAGTTGATTTTGAATTTTCTTTCTAAGAATTTCAAATTTATCAAAAGCTTCATTTTTGGTTTTCAAAAACAACGTCCAAGTAAACCTTGAGTAATCATCTACTATGACCAAAGTGTATAAGTTGCCTCCATAGCTTCTTATAGCGGATGGACCAAACAAGTCCATATGAAAAAGTTCTAGACACTTAGATGTGGACACCATGTTTTTAGCCTTATGACTACTATGGGTTTGTTTACCAATTTTGCAAGCGTCGCAAAAATGTTGGTCATATTTAAGTTTTGGTAAATTCCTAACTAGCTCTTTTGAAGATAGGTTTTGTATAAGTCTCATATTAGCGTGACCTAAGCATCTATGCCAAAGAGTTGAGCTATCATCTAATGTTGTCAGACAAAGTTTGTCATTAGATGTTTTATCTATTTTCATGACGTATATGTTATTTTTCCTAACCCCTTTAGCTATGGTGATACCATCTTTTAGTATTTTACTACCATTTTCTTCAAATAATAATTTATACTTTTTATCACATAATTGGCTAATACTAAATAGATTAAAATCTAACCTATCAACATGAGCAACATTTTCAATGGTTAGGGAGTTATGAGCGATCGTACCTTTGCCAATGATTTTTCTTTTGAGATTGCTACCAAAAGTGACATTACCTCCGTCATACTCTCGGTATGTTGAGAATAGACTTTTGTTGCCCGTCATGTGTCGTGAGCATCCACTATCTTTTATCCATTCAGGTTCCAATCCAACCTTCAAGCATACCTAAGACACAAATAACTCAAGCGTTTGGTCCCCAATATCTCATGGGTCCGTTTGGGTTAAACATACCATTTACTTGATTCATGTATGGAAATGATGGGTAAGAGTTCCATGACATGTAATCTGGAGTTTGATATGGTCTAGGGAAGTTTTGATTCCAACCGTTATGTTGATAGTTGGGTTGTATGTTGTGGTTGCTCTTAGAAAAGGGGCGTTTGGAAAAAGGTGTTTTATGTCGTTGTTGAGTAGTTTTTGATCTAAATTCATTTTTAGCAAATCCTACTCCTGATGTAACAATAAGTTTTAGTTTAACACTATCCTTGGTTTTCTTTGTTACTTTGACAAATTCGCTACAGTCCGTATCATAAGTATTCTGTCCTGCTGCAGTCCCCACGACACCATTTTTTACAAAGGATGGAGCCCTTATTTTGGGTCCGTCTGGTCCGTCAGACCGCAATGCTTTTGACAGCTTTGTTTGTCTTTTTCGGCCGTTTTGTTTTGACTCTTTGGAATTAATACCTCATTAAATCCTAGCCCATTCATGTTTCCGGTGTTTTTGAATTCTAACTATTTCACTCAAGACAAGCGATGTTTTGTTAAACCTTTTAAATTTAGAATTATGTTCGATTAGAACATCTTGTGTGTAGCTTTAGTTTTTCTATTTCAAGATTAAGCTCTTGACATGATTTGCAACCATCGTCATTTGCTTTTCCCTTTTCTAATCGTTTTGCCTTTTCTTTTAACTCATAGACTTCATTTTCTAAAAATTTCCTTTTAGTCTTTAAAAATTTATTTTTAGTTAAGATTTTTAGACTAAGCTCACACAATTGATTATATTGTTTTTTCAAAGTGTCATCATCAATAGAGGAATAAGATGAGTCGGAATGTACATCGTTTGACTCATGTGCCATTAGAGCGATCTCCTCCTTGCTTGACTCTTCATCATCTTCACTATCACTCCAAGCACCACTTACAAAAGCTCATTGAATTTTGCTTTTAGGTGACTTGGGACAATCTCCTATTAGATGACTTGCATCACCGCATCTAAAACACTTTCTTTCACCTTTACCCTTTTTGTCATCCCTATCTTTTCTAATGGCTTTTCTTCTTCGAGGTTGTCTTACAAACTTTCCTCTTCTTCTAAAGAACTTTTGAAATCTCTAGCGGCCATGGCATACTCTTCATCTTCACTACCGAGCAAGATTCGTCATCATCCCTTGATTCCGTTCTTGCTTTTTGTGAGCAACGGATTTGATTTTCTCTTTTCCTTTGATGATTTCGAATCTTTCTCCATCACCATTTCGTGTACTTTGAGGTTTCGATTAGCTCGTCTAGTGACATTTTTGAGAGATCTTTTGATTCTTCAATGGCCGTCACTTTAGCTCTCCACTTCGGATGGAGTGCTCTAAGAAATTTTCTAACAAAGTTCTTACTACGAAAAGATTCATCAAGTGTTTTAAGTGATGTAATAGTAGTATAAAGCGAGCAAAGCCACAATCAATGGTTTCATCTTCAGGGATAACAAATTGCTCATATTGTTGAACAAGAAGATCAATTTTGTTATCCTTAACTTGTGTATTTCCTTGATGTGTAACAATCAAAGATTCCCAAATATCTTTGGCGGTTTCACACATAAATATTCTTTCATATTCTTTTCTGGGAAAAGCATTATAAAGCATCATTTTAGCTTCATTATTTTTAGCAATTAATTTCTTTTGTTCATCAACAGAAATGTCTTTTGTTGTAGAACTAAAATCCCCTTTAACAATAACAAACCAAAGATCTATATCTTTTGATTTTACATATGTTTCAAAATGGTTTTTCCAATAGATAAATCCATTGGTTTCAAAGAGTGGTGGTCTTTACATAGATTGCCCTTCTTTAAAGTTTTCACAATCCATGGATCGTTTCAAGTTTATAAAATACAATATATTTTAGAAATTCTTGAGCAACGAGGCTCGATACCAATTGTGGAAAACTAGAAGGGGTTGAATAGTTTACCGATTAAAAACTTTGTTTTGAACTTATTGAAAGATCAATTGATATTGATCTTAGATATATTAGTGAAATATGCAAACAATATATAAAGAGTAGATAAGGAAAGAAACAATCAAACCACAACAAGTTGTTTATAGTGGTTCGGTCTACAAAGACTCTTTTTCCTTGCCCTACTCCACTCCCCGAGTCTCACACTCGAGAGTTTAACTTCACTAGTCAACAAGCTCCTTTCACCGGCGGAGAAACCTTTACACTTCGCTTACACACTATTTCCGACACTAAGCTAGATGTCGAGTTCTTTTGAAGAGTACAACCACTCCCACACACAATGTATTTTAATGACTAAAATACTAACCACTCACACTCACAAGATTATGATGGTTTGGTACAACAATGAAGTATGAATCAACACAAGATCATACAACAATAAACAAACAAGACTTCTAACTTCTCGTCGAAGCTTGAATGTGACTTGATCTTCTTTGCTACAAAAGAGATCACTAATATGATATGAAACTGAGTTAGAAAGGTTAGAGAGAAGGAATGTATGAGAGTATGATAGAAAGGGATGAAAACTACTTGGTTTGGCTTTGCTATTTATAGCCAAAAACATCAAGAAGCACCATGGACCACGGAACCCTTGAAAGGGTTCCGCCTGTTAATATTTGGGTGCCGAGGTCCGACAAAGAAGATCTCAAAATCTTGCCAAAGTCAACCATATCTATGCAAGATTGTGTAAGATATGTAGAGCCTAAATCTACACAAAGTATCTAGTGAAATCTTCTAAGGATTTCAATGATGCATCACATGATGTCATGTGTTTGTTTTTCTAGTTTTAGAAATATGTAAATACATATGTAATGTTTAGTTTTTAAGAAACCAAAACATTTTAAAAACTATTATCATACATTATGGTTTAGAGTCATATCAAGATATGATTAATCACAATGTAAATGCTTGAGTGATGAAGATATTATTTGAAAAAACTTGTTTTAATATCTATTAAACTTGACAAGCTTTAAGCTTTATAAAAATTAAATTTACTTTTGTCGTTAACAAAACTTAGGTAAAGATCAAAAATATAAATAGCGTTTAATGACGATATTTGTATTAAAAGAGGATATGCTTGAAATTGGTCCATGGATGATTTGCAAGATCCCTATAATTCTTAAACCATAGACGATAAATACAAGCTTATTGAAAGAAGATTTAACTTGTATTCTGGTGTCGGTTAAACTTCATGACGTTCATTTGGATGCGTTTTTTTAAGATGGTTTAAGCCGTATCGCGACAAAGATTAGTTCTCTAAAAATGCTTGATTTCTTTATGAGCATAATGTGTATGGAATCGCGGGTCTTAGTAGCTTTGCTCATGCGTTAATTGAGATCCAGGCTGAAGATAAGTTAAAGGACAGTTTGAAAATTGCTATTCCTCTACTTGACGGGTCGGGATTTTCTAAAGAAACTGTTCAAGCGGAATATGTGTGGAAGCCACCTCGATGTAATTCATGTAAGATTGGTCATAAAATTAGTCGATGTCCAAAAACTTTAATTGTTTCGGCCCCAGCTGTTGAATGAGATGTGGGGAGTTCGAATGATGGTTTTCAGGTCGTGCATAATAGGCATAATAATGGGAAGAATGGTAATGCGAAAAGTGGTTCGAAGGCAGGTCAAATCAAAATGACTTATTCTAAGACGCCTAGCACATCTAATGTGGGTAAGGATACTGGTAATGATAACATATCTAAACGTGGCAAGGATAATTCTTCGTGTTCCAAGAATGTGGTCAATACATCGAATAAATATGATTTACTATTAAATGAATTTAACATTGTCTTTGAGGAGAATGCCAATTGGTAAGGAAACTGGAAAGAGCAAGGTACAAGAAGACGTGAAAACTTGTGATGACAACGAGGGTGAGGTGGAGAAAGTTGATAATGAACTAGAAAGTTCTTGGCATCGGGAAGTGGTAGTGGATTTAGGACCTAGAGCTTGTATAAACAATGGTAGGAAACAGTGGGTGAGGATTATGATCCATATGATAATGATATGTACGATGAGCATGGTATCTCTGAAGATCAACAAACTTTCTGTGACGCTTGGGATATCAAGGTTTGTGGTCAAAAAAAGAAGTAAATTATTTTTGATGTTATGTCGAGTCAATTGTAATCGAGTCATAATCTATCTTAATATAGAAGTAGTTTGCTTTGTTATGTTAGTCTCACGACCTATGTAACGGGCTGAGATGTGGGAGTCACTCCCATATGTTAATTTAAACGTTTTTTGAGTAATACATTTACCGAGAAAACCCTCTAAAAAACGATTTTCAAGCCCTCTTTTGATTAAATGATTAGGCACATTTGGTGTAGTTTTCTATCAATTAGGTGCAAGGTTATAAATTGCACGAGACGTGACATGGCGGCATGATCAAGCCTCACGCATTTGCGGTCAAAGTGAAGCTTTTGCGTTTATAAGGCGTGGCATAAGGCGGCACAAAATATGAAAATATTTATATATTTATATCATATTTCAAATATATCGAGTTTACAAAAAAATGTGACATAAGGCGGCGTTGCGGCATGACCAGGCCTCACGACTTTGCGAAACTTTTGCGAAGTCTTTGTGAGCCTTTTAGAACCATGATTAGGTGTATTAATATTTTTAAGAACTCTTTTGGATTCAATAAAACAAGGCACAAATTTGGTGTATTTTTTGTCAATCGGGTGTGTTAGTATTTTTGAGTCCTCTATGGATTTATTGATTAGACACAAATTTGGATGTATTTTTATTGTTTATGCTTTTATACAAATGTATTTTTATTATTTATGTTTTTATTTGTACGAGTGTATTTATCACTACCAAAATCAAGAAAATAACATCTGATTCTCTTAATAATTATTTGTCGTCCTGTTTTGCATATCTAGCCTTTTTTTTGTTTAACATGTGCAATAATTATCGTCGTCTTGATATCAATGAAAGCTTTGGCAGCAAAACGAATCAACTCTCATTATTAGCCAGGTCGTTTCATTTAACTTCATGCACTATATAAACTAACAAACCGTAATTCTCAGTTTTAATGATTATCGTCATCCCTAAAGAAAATTTAAGCATGACGTTCTCCTCTTCTTCCAACAATCGTTCCAACAAAAACAAATGATCAAGAATTATCGTCTCGCTCTTTTCATGTATTATCTTAATTTATCGCTCATGACAATCAACGTCATAATTATAAATACTTACCAAAAACTTAATGATTTTTCATTATCGTGTTTACATGTAAAAAAACACAATAAAAAATCTACTTAACCAAACTATGATAACTTAAATAAAATATATCGCTAGTTTTGTTCTTTCGGGTGAATATTATAAAAAATTAAGCTTAAAATTCTAAATGTTTAGAAAAAAGATTAGCAAAATCTTTTGATAACGGTGTAGTGTGGTGAAGGTCTTCGCGTAGAGCAATGAAGGTTCCGTGATGCAAAAAAAAAAAAAAAAAAAAAACAACAACAACAACTTGAACCACAAATTAGAGATAGTTAGTGCATTCGCTATCATAACACGAGTTAAACTTTAACATAGATCACATCGCCTTTAACATTTCAACCTCAACTCACCAAAAAACACCCCTTATCATAACTCAACCATTTTGAGCCCCACTTTTATTTAAAAAATAAAATTTACAAATTAAACCTCTAAACTAATACTACTTTATTTTAATAAACAATATAACACTTTAAAAAAATACAAATAACATTTAGAAATTTAAAAGTTTATTTATTTATTTATTTTTTATTATTTTTTTTTTAACAAATCACAAGCCCAGCAAAAAAAATGGTTTTAATATACGCCCCTTCCTCTCTCTCCTTCTTCCCTCCTTCCTCCTTCTGCACACACACACACACACCCCTGCAACACACACACACACACACAAATCGTTACAAACACACACTGAAAATGTTGGGGGTTAGCTCCCAGAACAGGGTTAAGACAATCAATGACAGTAGTTATACCACTAGGTGGTTACCGGATATCACTTGAAATCGTGTGATCACTTTCCAAAGTAAATTATTCGACCCTAATGCCCGGGTATCACGAATATCTACTGGGATAAGACCAAATGCGCTAGAGAATTAGGCACAATTCTATAACCCTTTCGCTTATAAGTATTTAGTGTTTTACGTGTGTCCTCATGCATGTTCGGATCTCCTATATAGGAGGTTACTCTTGAGCTATTCCAATGGAATTATGAGTATTAATCGCCCATTAATAGCCTCATAATTATCCCCATTATAGCAGTTAGTGGTTACATGACCAATTAAACGTGGTCATAAAGAAGTTGTAATCGCCATTTAACAAGACTTTCCATAAGCAAGATTTTCCACTAGCAAGACTTTCCACTTGCGGTGCAAGTACAAATTTATCGATGGAAACACCGCTTATCAAGATCTTCATAGCACTATCGGTGGATACACCACTTCGGTGGAAACATCGCCTATCGGTGGAAACACCGCTTATCGATGGAAGCCACACGAGACTTTCCACAAGCAAGACTTTCCTTAAGCAAGACTTTCACCACAAAGACTTTCTACTAGCACTACCAATACAAACGACTATAAGAGTCGTGGTGTTCATGGACCTTATGGGTGTACACTCCGCACTCTCCTAACCCATTACAAGGTGTGAACTAATCCCACAAGTGCACTAAATTTTTCAACAATCCTCCCAAATTTAGTTCACTTCCTTTGCATGAAAAATAAACATCAATCAAAACATGTGCATAAACGAAAATGTCACGAGGATTGAATTTCCATCTTAGTAAATTACACGTTCAAATATTCGAGAATCGGGGTGTTCTAAGAATTGAACCCTTCAACCCATTTGAATACCAAGATAAAATACACACAAGTTTTCAAACACTTAAAAGCTCTTGACACTATACAAGCCATGTGTCCATATCTAAATTCATAAATGTTGTAAAAGCTAAAAGTCCAAAGCTTCAAGCGGCAAAACTTCAACATTTACATAGGTGGTTCCTCTTTAGTCATGCTCCCGCCAAGCACTTTTTCAAAGAAAATTAACCATTGAGAAGTAAAACTTCATCCTCCTTTCAAGAGTTCCGAGCACAACCTTGGGATGTAAATAAAACATGTGCTCCATCAATCGAATGTTCGACTTTTCACATTGAACTCGGCTCCTAAGTTTCCTCACGAGGAGTTGGGTGTCCTAGCATTCAAGGACTAAGTTGGACTTAAACCCATCCCTTTAGCGACTTTATAACCAAGTCTCTAGCCGACCCTTCGTCAAGTGATCGCCTAAGTTCATTGAGATCTCACAAACTCTATAGATACCACCCCATTCATGATAAGCTCACGAATCATGCTATGCCCGACACCTAAGTGTCTAGACTTACCATTGTACATCGGCTATAAGCCTTAGCCAATGTAGCCGCACTATCACAATCGGATAGAAATATGTGCTATAGGTTTAGCCACAATGGAATCTCAAGAAGCAAGTTTTTCAACCATTGACTTCTTTACCAAAGAAATGCTAAAGCCACAAATTCGATTCCATTGTTGAAGCGGTGATGCAAGTTTGCTTCTTGGATGCCCAAGAAATTGCACCTCCACCAAGTAGGAATACCCACCACCGGTAGACTAATTGTCTTGATGTTATCGATCCAACTTGCATCGTGTAACCTTCAACAACGATGGGTAACCAAGATATGAGAGACTATAATCCATAGTTCTCTTCAAATACTTGATCTCCGAAGCGCTTGCGATGATGAGCACTAGGATTACTAGTATACCGCTCAATTTTCCCACCGCAAAACCAATATCGTGTCTTGTACAAGTCATGGCATACATCAGTGACCAATTACCCTAGAATACTCAAGTTGAGATACTGACCTTGCCATGATTAGGCATCGACTTCTCACAGTATCCATAGGTGTACTCATCGGAGTACAATCAAAGTAATTGAATTTCCTCAAGACCTTCTCAATATAATGAGACCGAGAGATAGAAATTCTTTTACTTTCATGTTTAATCCTTATATCAAGGATAACATCACCTCCCCATATCCTTCATGGAGAACCTTGATGACAAAATTCCTTTGTCGTCAACCCGATTTTGGTCGGTGCCAAAGATCAACATGTCATCAACATATAGACAAATGATGACCTTTACCGATTCATCAAATTTGCTATATACACATTTGTCGACTTGGTTAAGAACATAACCACTAGACAAAACCACTTCATCAAATTTTTATGCCATTGCTTAGGTGCTGCTTGATCCATAAAGAGACTTAATCGGTTTACACACCTTGTTTTCATTGCCGGGCATGATGAAGCCATGAGTTTGGTTCATATAAACCTCTCTTCCAATTCACCATTCAAGAAAGTCATCTTCACATCCATCCGATGAATAACCGATTGTGAATAGATGCCATAGCAATCGCCAGCCTTATGGTATCGATATGAGCCACGGGGCATAGGTATCAAAATAGTCTATCCCCGACTTTTGTTTAAAGCCACGAATGACTAGTCTAGCCTTGAACTTTTCAATAGTTCCATCTACTTTCATTTTCCTTTTGAAAATCCATTTGCAACCCGCAGGCTTGCAACCCGGTGGTAGATCAACCAATACCCAGTGTTGTTGCCCATGATGGAATCCATCTCATCATTGATTGCTTCTTTCCGAAAGCAATGTCCCGGGACTTCATTGCTTCTTCAAATGTTTTGGGGTCATCCTCAATAATGAAGCAATAAGAGTATTGGTCTCGAGACCTTATCCTCGGTTCCTTCAACCAAGTATAGTTGAAACTCGTGTCCAAATGACTTTGGAGTCCTCGACCCTTTGCTCTTCCCGAGCACGTGTTCGAGTTATTGAACCACAACCTCATCGGGGACCACCGATGGTTCATCATCGAGGACCTCGATACACCAATGTCATGAGTTCCATTAGGAATCCTCATACTTGGTCTAGGGACCGATGAGAATCTATTCTCATCAAAGTCAAGATCCCTTGATTCAATTATTCGATTAATCGAAACATGTTCATTAGGTTCAATAACATAGAACCTAAAAGCCTTGGAATGCTCAAGATATCCAACAAAGATGCGATCAATGCCTCTTTCACCCAAAGTCTTTAGCTTTGGATCGTGGAGTCTTACAACAGCCCTACAACCCCAAACCTTGAGATAATTCAGTTGGGTTTCCTTTTAGTCCGAGTTCATAAGGGGTAACCTTGTTCCTTTTGTTGGGAACCCTATTTAACAAATAGCAAGTCGTTAACATAGCTTCACCCTGTAACCTTGACTCATCCCGAATAGGACAACATGGAATTAACCATCTCCTTCAAAGACCGTTTTTCCTTTCGTAAATACCATTTTGCCGAGGAGTATAAGGGCGATCGTTTCATGGATTATTCCAACAGATCGAAAATCGAGTATCCATGTACTCACCTCCCTATCGCCCTGATCTTTTGATCAAAGACCCAGTTGTAATTCAACTTCTTTTAAACACTTTGAATTTATCTAATGCTTCATCCTTGGTATGTAACAGATAGACATAACAAAATCTAGAAGCATCATCAATAAATGTCACAAAGTACTTCTTATTCCCCAAAGAAGGAGTGGCATGCAAATCACACATGTCACCGTGAATAAGCTCCAACATCTTTGTCTCACGACTAACACCCGAAGGGTTTCTTGGTTATCTTGGTTATCTTGGTCAACTTGCAAGTTTTACACTTTTCGGTTCCATGTCAAAAGCGTGGATTAAACCATCCCTAGACATATCTTGCATTCTTTTATAGTGAACATGACCAAGTCTAGCATGCCAAAGGCGTAATCACCGATCATATGTGGTCACAAAAGTCGAAATAACATTGTTAGTGGTAATATTAAGCCTGAACATTTGATTACATAAATAACCAAAACCAATAAAACACCACATTTAGAAAGAACAAATTTATCGATTCAATAACTTGTTTATATCCATGATTATTCAAAACACTACTTGAAACCAAGTTCTTCCCGATATCGTGAACATGAATAACATTAAACAAAGTTACAATCTTTCCGAACTAAACCTAAGATCTACACAACCACGACCATGCACCAAGGTCGTTGACTCATTTCCCATGTGAAGAATAGAACCATCATTCGGTGACTCATAAGTCTTGAACCGACTTCTATCTTTACACATGAACCGTTGCACCGAGTCAACCCACCACGCAACATCATCATCCCGCACATAAAAGATTCGATACATATGTAACATAATAAATCGAAAAGACTTATTAAACATATTCGACCTTTCGGTGAGTTGGTGAACCACCACCCTCGAACCATTAGTGCTCGATCCATTGGTTTTACCACCAACTTTAACACCCTTGCGGTCCCTTTTAATGTAACCGCCTTGCCACATTTCCAACAAGTAGGTGTTTCCTTCTTGTTAGGATCGCCGCCTTGTGTTGTCAAGATGCTTGCGTTTGCCTTTGTTGTCATTGTACCGGTGGAGTTGTTATGCTCCACCATATTGACAACAGATGGTCCAAGAAGATTGCTACTCTTTGGCTTGTCATTGTCCCGCACCTGAGAGATTCCTCAATGTGCGGATGACCGCCCAACTCAACAAGAGTTAACTCCTCCTTCATATGTTTCAAAGTATGCTTGAAATCTTTCCATGAAGGAGGAGTTTATCAATAACACAAGAGACTTGAATAGCCTCATCCATGTGCATATTGTGTTGTGTAAACCTTCCAAGTATTCCAAGAATTTCATTGTATTGTTCCATAACCGGTCTTGAATCACCATTTTGTAATTTGTGAAATTACTAACAAGGAACTTCTTACTTGATGCATCCTCACCATATATTTGGCATCCAAGGAATCCACAGTTCTTTGGAAGATTCAAAGTTCGATAAATATCAAACAGAATCGGACATACCATTGAGAATAAGACCTCTGCATATGTAGTCATCATTCTCCCACTTGCTCCTCCTTCGATCCGCTTCAACCGTAGCATCATCCCCATCATCGTGAATTGGAGTAGTCAAGACATAAACCACACTCATGCTTGATAGCAAGAAGTGCATCTTCTTCGCCACCTCCTAAAGTCCACCCTTCAAACTTATCAAGCTTGGAAAGTTTGAAGCCATGTGTTTCATTGCAAGAAGATCCATTAATTATCACAAATAGTTTACTTTGATTGTTGGGGCTAGCTCCCGAATGTGGTTAAGACAATCAATGAAAGTAGCTATACCACTAGGTGGTTACCGGATATCACTTGAATCGTGTGATCACTTTCCAAAGTAAACTATTCGACCCTAATGCTCGGGTATCACGAATATCTACTTGGGATAAGACCAAATGCGTTAGAGAATTAGGCACAATTCTATAACCCTTTCGCTATAAGTATTTAGTGTTTTGTGTGTCCTCATGCATGTTCGGATCTCCTATATAGGAGGTTACTCTTGAGCTATTCCAATGGAATTATGAGTATTAATCGCCCATTAATAGCCTCATAATTATCCCCATTATAGCAGTTAGTGGTTACATGACCAATTAAACGTGGTCATAAAGAAGTTGTAATCGCCATTTAATAGTACTTTCCATAAGCAAGATTTTCCACTAGCGGTACTTTCCACTTGCGGTGGAAGTACGACCTATCGATGGAAACACCGCTATCGAGATTTCATAGCACTATCGGTGGATACACCACGCCGGTGGAAACATCGCCTATCGGTGGAAACACCGCTTATCGCTGGAAGCCACACGCAATACTTTCCACAAGCAAGACTTTCCTTAGCAAGACTTTCACCGCCAGCTTTCTACTAGCACTACCAATACAAACCACTATAAGAGTCGGTGTTCATGGACCTTATGGGTGTACACTCGTACCTCCCAACCCATTACAAGGTGTGAACTAATCCCACAAGTGCACTAAATTTTCCAACAGAAAACACACACACACGCACACACCCAAACTCATTTAAAAACCAAAAAAAAAGAAAATAATCAACTTTAACGCAAGTTACCATGGTAACTTGCTTTATAACGCCCAAGGTTAGCGCAATCGATGGTGTGGTAACGCGGGGATAGCGCCGTCCATATCAGCATAACGCCGAGTGGGGCGTTATCATACCGTTTGCTCTTACGGGTAGATAATGGCCGGTGTGGTCCCTGCACCTCCTTTTTATAGAAGATGAGCTAACAAATATTATGATAATGACGTAGAGTGATGAAGCCTTTGACATGTAAAAATATTGAAACTTGACAAATGCATGAGAAGTGTCTTGTTGTGTGAAGAAAATAAGAGAAATCAATATGAAATAGTACATATTTAAAAAGAAACCGATGTAAAAAGGTCACATTTCCCCTAAAGTACATTTACCGGGGGCTCCGTTCCTCGACCCGCCATACTTTTCCCGACCCGCCTTTCTCACAAACCGGGTTTTAATCCTACCCGTTCCCATATGTCACTTTCCTCCCTCACGTTTTCCCCTCCGCCCTAGATCCAATTGCTTGTGCCTGACAAAATGAGGGATTGTGTAAACCGTCGCTTGAATAATGTTACTTTGAATTAAAACTGTATTAGTAAATTATCCACGGGGAATCAAAAGAAAAAAATTATAAAAAAAGTGTATTATGTGTGGCCTCATGGTCTCATAAATAATCGCCAATATATGTTTATGTTATACCATGCACACATAAACCAACACAAGATTCTTCATCGTTATATGGTATGGTAGCATTAGGTAAACGTGTGTATAGTATGTTTAGTACTACATATGTACAATGTAGTAATAAATGTATGGTGCTATTGCGAGCCTATTTACTATCAAGTTATCGAAATATGATGGATTTTGTGAGCTTGTTATGGTAAATGTGTATGGCATTGATGGTCATCTGCATGGTCTATAAAGCATGCACAACGGAAAAATAAACACACACTGGTCATGCAGACCAAACCCTAATAACAGATCTCCTAACCCGTGATGTAACCTAATCTGAAACGTATAAAGGGTGTTCATATAATACATTCTTGAACATTTATGAAGTGTAAGTTTCCAGACTAATTTGCATGCATGAAATCAACTTCTTATTTCTTCTACTACTTAGGTCGATCGAACTAGGATTTCACGGAGAGAATCACACCTTGGATTGCGTCGGCTATTTACCGGTATTGCACAAGTAAAACTAGGGCTATGAACATATGCAAGTTGGAGAGTATGGACACATGGTAATAGTCGACTAGAAACTAGTTGACTTGGTGAAAGTTGAAAGTCGAGTAAAAGCCTTGGATCGGTCGAAAATAATGGAGAGAATAGGGGAGGGAAATTTTTGGGGTTACGAGAAATGTTATGAATTCTATGTAGAGAGCCTTTGTAATTATAGCATACAAAATAACATTCTAGATATATTAGTATTCATTTGTAATTATCCATTAATTATAGAAGTTTGACAAAGTTTGACAAGCCCCTCCCAGGTGTCAGCCAAACCATACACAACCCTTAGTGTTTGTGGTTTACATGGATCAACCCTAAGATTTGTGGATTCTAGATATCCTTATAATGTTTTTTGTCTTCAACATTCTCTAAATGGGTTGAAACAAGCACCTCTAACTTGGTTTCATGGTTTGCGGATTATGCCACCAGAGTTGGATTCTCCACTATTAGATGTGACTCTTCTTTATTGATCGGGCTCTGACACAACATACTCATTGATTTACATGCATGATATTGTTCTCACAGCTTCTTCTACAGCTTTGCTACGACAAATCATTTCATCTTTACTCAAGGAATTTGATATGACATATTTGGGTGCTCTTAATTATTACTTGGGGATTTTTGTTACTCGTGATTTCACATAAGAAATATACTATAGAATTACTCGAGAGAGTTCACACGCTTATTTTCAATCCTAGTCGGAATTCTGTTGATACTAAGTCCAATCTGGGTCCCGAAGGGACTCCCGTTTATGATCTTACTTTGTATCGTAGTCTTATAGGTGGCCTTCAGTATCTCACGTTTACTCGCCCTAATCTGTCCTATGTTGTGCAATAGATTTGTTTCTATATGCATGATCCTCGGGAGCCTCACTTGGCATCTCTCAAATGGATTCTTTAGTAAATCCAAGGGACTTTAGATCTTAGTTCATAGTTATATGCATCTTTTAGGTCATCTTTTCTAGCCTACTTAGACGCTGACCGGGTTGCCATGCTACTCTTCAATCTACATCCGGTTATTGTGTGTTTCTGTGAAACAACCTTCTCTCATGGTCTTCAAAGCGAAAACATACTCTGTCTCGTTCTAGTGTCGGGGCCGAATATAGGGGGTGGCTAATGTTGTTGCTGAAACAACTTGGCTTCACAATCTACTTTGGGAACTTCATATACCTTTAGTGACTGCTACTCTCGTGTTCTGTGACAATGTTAGTGCAGTTTATATGACCGCCAGCCCAGTTCAACATTAGAGGATGAAACACACTGAGATCAACATTCCTTTTGTTCGTAATATGGTTGCCACAAGCCTTGTTCGTGTTCTTCATGTCCTATCCCGTTATCAGTATGCAGATATCTTCACCAAAGGTCTTCCATTAGCTTTGAAGAATTTTGCTCTAGTTTGAGTGTTCGTTCTCCTCCCGCTCAAACTGCGGGGAGCGTCAGACAATATTTATTAGTCATAGCTTACATTTTGTCATTAGTCTTTGTGGGCCTAATTAGTTTTTATGGTAGTCCAATCCCATATTTTATTTATATAAGACTAAAATACACCGTTGGTCCCTAAACTTGTATCGGAGGATCGCGATGGGACGAAACCGGCCATATTCATCGCCATGGGTCCAAACAGTAGCCATTAAATGCCAGATTGGTCCCTTGACCAAGTCAAAGTCTGATTTTTGTTTTGTAGTCGAGGGTATTTTAGTCCATACACATTTATACTTTTATAACACATTTATGTTTTACCCCTTCATCTTTCATCCTCTTCATCATCTACCCAACATTCATCATTCATCTCCCCAGATTATTTAGTTATCTATCAGCATTTTTGATCGGATAATTCAAACCATAGATCACAATATTGAGGTATGAGTTGTACGTAAAGGATCTGTTTCCATGGCATGATTATTGTTTTTGGTAAAGAAGGGCACCCATGGATGACTCTCATAAGTAACAAGTGGCATTGCATTTTCTTATTTTGCTTGAAGTAATTCATGCTAATATAAGTTCAAGACAGACTTTTGTTTGGTTTTAGAGTTTTAGGTATCATTTTAATTAAGGAGAGTGTTTGTTATATCTTTTTAAAAGAAAGTAACCTGAGAATTGTTGCATATCTAAGCGGTACTCTAACATCTCATCTCAGTGGTGCATTTTTTACATTATTTTCCTTTTGAATGAAGACAAACAATAACAAAGATGTCTTAGCTTATTGGCTATCCAATACATCAACGCTTCTGGTCCTATTGCAACGCATGTTTGAAGCTAGTGAAACTACTGTTGGGGAGAGAATTGAAGCCAAAAACCCTGATGTGCTTTTCAAGCAAATAGTTTCTTGTTCCTTTAAAAGTTATCAACTGTGTGTGAATCTTGATAATTACTCAAAAAAGTAAGAATTATACCCATTTATAAGAAGCTACAATTACAAATGTTAGGTCATTCCCTATTTACATTCCCTACAATTATAGAATGATACCATCTTAATGATTATTACGCACAACTTCGTTCCAAAATTCTTGCTTTGTGTCAAAAAGTTAGATCAGTGATAACACTCAGATTGTGCATGTTTTTAGTAGCATTATGTGTACTTTTATATCTGTTATTTGGTTATATTTGCGTGATTTTAGTACTTAATCGTATCTAGAGATGTTTGTCTAGTATTTATAACCAAGTGTGGAAATGGAGGAAAATGTGGAAATATGCGCTAATCGAAGATTCCCGTTCAAGAAAGCTAAATCTCAAGGACCTTTGAAGACTTTAGTGATTGAAGAACCAAGTTCTACAAGACAGTGAAGAGAAAAGATCAAGTTTTGTATCTCGAAGATCCAACCGGATCCGGTTACACTTTCAAATGGATCGGTTGGAAGTTGGTCGGAATTAATGTTTTGCCATAACCAACCGATCGGTCGCAACCCGCAACCTGGATCGGTCGGTGTGTTATTATTGAAGACCAGCCGATCGGTTGGTCATATGACCCGATCCGGTTGGAGAAGTCGCAGCTTGTCAAATCTTCATCACTAAGCTTCCCTTTGCATCCAAACGATTCTAGGTCCTTCTCTTAGTGTATTCTAGTCCTTCCTTACTCCTTGAGGCCAAGTTAAACATTTAACACCCTAGGCCTTGGAATTAGTATAAATAGAGACTAATTGTGAGCATATGAGACACACCTCAATTACAAATCTCTACTCATCAAACCAAGCCTTAAGCTCTTAAAATTGTCCTTAGAAATCCGAAAAGTTTGGAGTTCCGAAGTTCCACCTTTGGAGGCCAAAACACCAAGAAGTCCACCACGATCCTTTGGGAATCATTACTTCATCATTTGTAATCTTATTCCAAGCATTGTAAGACTTTTAATCATGTTTTCTAATGATCAAAGTTATGAGTTTATGTTCATGTTTTCTATGAGTGGCTAGTTTCTTTATACACTTGCTTAAATGATGTTGATTATTATATGATTAGTTAGTGATTTTGTTAACATGTTTTAATTCAATTTCAAGTTAATTCTAAGATCCAATTGTGCTAAAGTTTCATAGTGACATTTGCTAATCAAGTTTGGCTAATTGGTAGTAATCGTTGGGGTCGAAAGAACTTCGTGTTATTCAACTAGTCATAATCATTTTGTCTATGGATGATTGTTTTTACCCTTTATTCTTGATTATACAAAGGAACTAAGGTGTGGTTGTAATAGAAACGCTTTTTGATTATCAAATTGGATTGGTTGGAAACATCTAAATGGTCGTAAGATTAGTTGTTGAGAATCAATTGTAGCCTTTTGTCTATGATCGGTTACCTTTTGTATTGACCATTTCTTAAGCAATTTGATGAGCAAGCGGATGTTTTTGTGTTTAAGTTTATTGATGTAGACTTATGAAACTTGAATTGATCTTGAATTGATTGGTTAAACTTAAAGCTTGTTTTATGAACTAAAATCTTGACGAAGGTTTAACTTGTAAGAACAATAGATTAGTTTTCAACTAATTATCACAACCAACATGTTAAGTAGTTAACACAATCACATTAATCTATGTTATGATACTAGTTTAAGCAAGTGTAGTTTTTAATCATCTCGAATTTCATTATATCTATTTGCTTTGTTATATGTTTTGATAAACTCCGTTAATTCAAACTTGTGCTTAGATTCACTCAAATCCTCGCGAACCATCCCGACTTACCTTCATAATCTTGCTATAACGACGAGTATACTTGCTCGTATGTGTTATTGGTAATATTGGTAATTCACCTTTATAAATTTAAAACTTGCACCAACCGGGCACATCAAGTTTTAGGCGCACGCCGGGATTTGATCGTGTTTCAACAAGTTTTTGAATTTCCCTCAGCCGATTCTACTAAAAAAAAAAATTTCACAGAAACCTTAACCGGATCCGGTTGCCCCTCAACCGAATCGGTTACAATTTGTCCCATAACTCAGTTGGTCTAACCGATCGGTCGCAACCCGCAACCGATCCGATTAGCTAATCTGTCTCAGGAAAACTGTTTTCGTTGTTTGTCCGTGTGTTTAGATATTGCCTGGATTCTCTAGGACATTGTATGAACACTCGAGCAACGGGAATAGAACCGATTACACCTCTTACCAACCCCAAACGATTGATTCGAAGAAGAAGGAGAACACGTTTCATACCATTGGAAAATCGTGTACCAAGAGTACCAAACCCACCATTTGATAACCTCATTGAAGCCAAAGTTGTTTACAATCCTTTCACCAATTTACCTTTTCCCATGGCGGACGATCAACCCATGGGAACCAATCAACCGTAGCACCAACCCCCAAAGTGCTATTGTTGCTATTAACCTTGGTGACAACTTCACCGTGAAGGGACATCACCTTTCTATGATCAAAGACCGACAATTCGATGGTCGCGTGCGTATGGCCGATCCGCATAAGCACATTGTCAATTCATCGAAATTTGCGGAATGTTTCGTTATGGCGACACCGATGTCAATGCCATCAAACTCAAACTTTTCCCATCATCACCGCGGAGATGCTAAAGTATGGTACAATGAATTAACCCCGGAATCATCAATACTGGGAGGAGATGAGGCAAGCTTTGTGAGCCGATTCTTTCCACCGCCATGTTTGATCGATTAATGGGAGAAATTGTGCTTTCAACCAAAACCCAAACGAATCACTTGTCGAAGCTTGGCTTCGAATGAAAGATTTGCTTCAGAGTTGTCATGGACATGGATTATCAAAAGGAACCATTATCCAAACCTTTACCATGGACTAGATGAAATCTCTCAAGGCATCCTTGATGTCGGAGGAATTTTCTCTATAAAACTCCCAACGATGCACATCAATTGCTCAAGATCGAGTACTTCTCAAACTTGATTGGTCCAAAGATTCCAAAACCAAACCTCTCCGAAAACCGTTGCTTTTGTCGAAAACATCGATACCTCAAAACTCTTGGAGAAGATGGAAGCGTTAACCTCAAAAATAGACTCCAATACAAGGATATCAAAATGAAATGAAAGACATGCGAGACGGATGCAACAATTGTGGAGGAAATCACCCATCGTCCGAAGTGCGACGATAAACCTATGGGTGGACCGAAGAAGGAGAAGCAAATTACGCCAAGGAGGATACCGTGGAGGAGGATATCGTAGTAATTATTACGTCGAAATTCGGAAATTGGCAAGATCGCCGACCAAGGATGACAACCGTGAATCTCAACCACGAACCGGCGATCCACCACACCAAAATTCGACAAAAGACGTAAGAAACCGAATTCGAAAAAACCATGAGAGAATTCGTGGTCGGTCAAAAATCCGCAAATGATTTTATCAAAATCAATTTTTCAATCTCAAAGCCAAAGTTGAGCAAGGACGTAAAAATCATCAAGCATCTATCCAAGATCTTGAAAACAAGTCATGCATTTTCGACCAACATTCCTCTAGACCATCGGTTCATTGCCAAGTAACACTCAATCCAATCCAAAACCATCAAATGATAAGACGCACTGTCCACCCCAAACAAGAAATGAACATATCAATGTCAAGTTACAAGAAGTGGTCTCGTCACGATCCACCACCTAATCCTAATACTCCCGTCACCATTGATAGTGAGGATGAAAACGAAGAACCAAACACAACTCAAAACACCAAAAGAAAGACATTCCATCCGTTAAGGCGTATACACCAAAAATTCCTTATCCTCAACGCCTAAAGAAAGAGAAGATGGAAGAGCGTTATAAGAAGTTTATCGAAATAATCAAAGAGGTTAGACTCAATGTTCCTCTCGTTGATGTTATAGCGGAATGCCCAATTACGGAAATTTTTGAAAGAACTTAATAACAAAAGCAAGCTTGAGCAAATATCAAGAACTTTTCTTAACGAAGAATGCTCACTATAGTTCAAAACAAAATTCCACTAAAGCTCGGAGATCCCGGAGCTTTCTTATTCCATGTACTTTGGAATAACGTTAAATGTGATGCTTTAGCCAATCTTGGCGCAAGTATCAATTTGATGCCTTATTCACTCTATTCCAAGTTGTGCAACAACGACTGAAACCAACAAAATGAGCATCCGATTAGCAAATCATTCCTATCAATATCCCGTGGAATCGGCGAGAATATGCTTGTTCAAGTCGGTAAATTCATTTTTCCCGTGGACTTTGTAATCTTGGAAATGGAAGAAGATAGTAAAGTCCCACTCATTTTAGGAAGACCTTTCCTAAATACCGCCGACGCAATCATCAAAGTTAAAGGAAAAGAACTCAACCTTGAGTTGGGAAGATCGAATCACTTTTCTTATCGATAAAGCAATGCGCTACCCACATTCCAAGTGATGACACTTGTTTTAACGTCGATGTTATTGATGAAGTCACCGATGAGGAATTAGATGCATTATCGAACTAATCCGATCCATTCATGACTACTTCGAAAAATCAATAAAACAGATTCGACAAAGAGTTTGATGATTTCATGAAAGTAGAATTTGAAGAAGATAACTCGGAAGAAGAAGAAATGGAGGAAGAGGAAGAAAATTTTGAGGAAATTACTTTCAATGACAAGATGCGAATAAAGTCCTCTATCGAAGAACCACCCACGGATCTCGAACTCAAACCTCTCCCAAATCATCTTGAATATGCTTATCCGAGGAGAACTCACTTCTTCCAAGAGTCATATCTTCATTTCTCGAGGATAATGAGAAAGAAAGTTTAGTTTCCGTGCTCAAAAATCACAAACAAGCTTTTGCTTGGAAAACGCCCGATATCCCGTGAATTAGTCCTAATTTTGCAAACACAAAATCAATTTTGAAGAAGGATTAAACCGTGGTAGAACGTCAACGTCGACTTAATCCCAACATGAAAGAAGTTGTTAAAAGGAAATCATTAAACTTTCGATGTTGGAATCATTTACCCAATTGAGGATAGCCCTTGGGTAAGCCCCTGCTCATTGTGTTCCCAAGAAAGGAAGAATGACGGTTGTAACTAATGAGCGAAATGAGCTAGTTCCAACAAGAACTGCCACCGGTTGGCGTGTTTGTATTGACTATCGTAAGTTAAACAAAGCCACCGTAAAGGATCACTTTCCGCCCCATTCATGGATCAAATGCTTGAAAGACTAGCAGAAATAAATTCTTTTGTTTCCTCGACGGATTTTCGTGATATTTCAAATTCCCATCGATCCTAACGATCAATAAAAGACCACCTTTACTTGTCCTTTTGGAACCCACGATATCGGCGTATGCCTTTTGGTCTTTGTAATGCACCGCGACTTTTCGAGAGGTGTATGATAGCCATATTCAAGACATGCTAGAAACCTCCATGGAAGTTTTCATGGATGATTTTTCGATCTTTGAGATTCATTCAAGCTTGCCTTTCTAATCTCGATAAAATGCTCGAAGATGCGAAGTCGCACATCTTGTTCTCAATCGGGAGAAATGTCACTTTATGGTAACCGAAGGAATTGTGCTTGGCACACAAAATCTCTAGTCTTAGGAATGGAAGTCGACAAAGCGAAGGTCGATGTCATCTCAAAACTTCCACCACCAACCAACGCCAAAGCCGTTAGGAGTTTTTAGGACATGCTTGGTTTTACCGATTCATCAAAGATTTCTCCAAAATATCTCGTCCGATGACAAAACTTTGAGAAAGAATCTATCTTTGACTTCGATGTCGATTGCATAAAAGCTTTGAATCATTGAAATCTCAACTTACTAGTGCTCGATCATGGTTTCACCTAATTGGTCACTACCCTTTGAACTTGTGTGCGACGTAAGCGATTTTCTTTGTAGGAGCGTCTTAGGACAACGCAAAGGAAAACACTTTCGCCTATATATTTTGCCGAAGAAGACACCGAATAGTGCCAAGAAAATTATACCGTCACCAAAAAGAATTACTAGTCATCGCTTTTGCCTTTGACAAATTCAGATCATATCTTGTGCTCTCAAAAATAAATCGTTTTACCGATCATTCAAGACTCAAGTATCTGTTTCACCAAGCAAGACGCTAAACCACGCCTTATTCGATGGATTTTGCTACTCCAAGAATTTGACATCGAAATCAAAGATAAGAAAGGGGCAGAGAATCTTGTTGCTGATCACTTATCCCGTCTCGAAAATCCTAATCTTGAGGAGTTGAAAGAAGAAGAAATCGATGATTATTTTCCCGATGAAACTCTCATGGCCATCGACGGAAATGACGATCCTTGGTTTGCTGACGTTGCAAACTACCTCGCCGGAGGAATTCTCGGAAAAGGACTAACTCATGCTCAAAGAAGCAAATTGTTTTCGGAACTCAAATACTACTTTTGGGAGGAGCCATATCTTTTCAAAATGTGTCCCGATGGGATGATCCGAAGATGTATTTTTGGTTCCAAACTCGTAAAATTCTTGACGAATGTCACCATGGCCCAACTGGGGACATTATGGTCCTTCCACCACGCCTAAAACGTTTTTGATGCTGGGTTCTATTGGCCAACAATATTCAAAGAAGCACATACACTTGTTCAAAGCTGGACGCTTGTCAAAGAACAACCAATCTCTCGAAGGGATGAAATGCCATTAACAAGCATTCAAGTGTGTGAAATATTCGATATTTATGAATAGATTTCATGGGACCTTTCCTAAATCCCACAAATTGAATACATTCTCGTTATATAGATTACGTGTCCAAATGGGCGTGTCAAGCTTTACCAACAAACGATGCTCGTGTCGTCGTTAATTTTCTCAAAAGCTTTTCGCTCGTTATGGAATTCCCAAAGCACTCATAAGCGATCGAGGAACTCATTTCTACAATCAACAAATGGAAAAACCATGAAAAGATATGGAGTTCATCATCGATTTGCATCGCTTATCATCCACAAACTAGTGGTCAAGTCGAAAATACCAACAGAGCTCTCAAAAGAATATCGAAAACAAGAAAAGACAATCCGTCTTTATGGGCAAGAAAACTTGATGATGCTCGTGGGCATTTCGACGGCTTATAAAACACCAATTGGTACAACTCCTTACAGACTCTCGTATGGGAAGACTTGTCATTTGCCGTTCGAAGTTGAACATCGTGCTTATTGGCGCTCGACATTGTAACACCGATCTCAAAATAGTCGGAGAGAAAAGATTTACGCAATTGCACGAACTCAATGAATTAAGACTCCAAGCTTATGAAAACTCCAAACCGTATAAAGCCGAACAAAAGCTTATCATGATAAAAGCTTCAATTCGAAAAGAATTCAAAGCCGAGATAAAGTTCTACTTTTAACATGAAATTCAAATTCAAAGCTCCTAAGTTACAACCAAAATGGTTTGGACCATATGTCATTAAACATGGATATCCATCCGGTATGTCGAACTCTATGACAAATAAGGTGGAAGTTTCATTGTTAATGGACACCGAATCAAGTTATACTACGACAAGGAGCAAACGAATGAAGTTTCGATTCATGACAGTTTCTCGAGACACCATGAGAATGAATTGAAGCTATCACCTTGTAGCACCATTTCTGGAAGAATCCCACAAACTGTTCCATGGAAACCAATCACGAGTTAAATGCAGGGACGATATTGAAGCTCTTGGTGAAGAATTCATATACATCCCGAACTTTACAAAATGTTCAAAGTGCCCTTGCATTTGAATAAATCAAGGCAGACTCGAGTCGGTGATGACTCGATAATAAAACAAGCGCTTCTCGGGAGGCAACCCGTGTGTTTGATTTTATTTTCGTGGTCACTCCCAAAGTTTTAAACCTTGGTTGAACTTAAGTGTGGGGTGCCATCCTTTAATAAAACCTTTTGTTTGTTTATAAGATTGTGTGCGGTGATGATTTCTCCATGGACGCCAGAATGAAGAAGATTTTAAGTCGATAAACTCGTTGACATATCTGGTTTCATCTCTATTTTCCTATTTCTATACTTTGAAGATCATTTATCATTGAGGACAATGTCTAACTTAAGTGTGGGGGTGAATAGGAAAAATTAGAGTTTTCATGCTTAAATTTAAACTTTGTTTGCGCCTTGTGATCTAGTTGTTTTCACACTTTTAGGATTATCTATTAGAATAATGGATCATTCCTTTGGTAAAATTGGTAATATTTGAAATTTCGAGATGTGTTCGATTACTATTGCAATCCATTACGGGATCGATAACATTTGCTAAACACATATTATACCCTTTCCACTAAATTGTGAGGATATGAGCCTATTTATTATTAGCATACATCTTTTATGCTTAGAGCTTTTGTTATGAGTGTCTTGGGTGATTTTATTTATTCTAGAACTTGTGCTTGTAAATCATTACCGGACCGCAGTGAGATTGCATTCGTGCGATATAAGTAAATTCGTGTGATAAAGAGGCACCTTAGATTTAACCCAAATGGCCTTCCATTTTACATCTAATGATATATTAGCTAGCCTCATTGGTTAGTTAACCACCCACATGGACCCATTTGCGGTGCTCATTTTAGCACTAGATACCCTAGTTACACCTTCTCGAGCCATCCTTTCATTTTTGCTTCACCCGAAAATACAAAAGATTTTACATTTTAAACCTTAGCCTATCCCATATCAATGTCTAACGGTTGGTTGCTAGTTTCATGGAAAGTGAAGATTGTTCAAATGATTATGAGTACCACATCCTATGTGATTGATTGAGCCATGTGTTGAGTTTATGAGTAAAAAAAAAAAAAAAAAAAAAAAAAAAAAGTTGTCTTGAAGTATGAAAATAATAGCCAATGTGCTATGATCGAAGAACAATTGTCATGGCAAAGCAAAAAGTGTGGAAAGTGGAAAAGAAGAAAGCAAAGCTATAATCATTTATTTGGTTCGTGGAATGTTTGGTAGCTAGCAACATGGGTATTAGACTTGATTTCATTTTTATTTTAACACCAATTTCGTTAACATTCCCATGCCTTATCCATACCCTTAACTCGAAGCCTATCATTATAACCCGAATAAAAGCCTTCTTTAGATGTTTTTATTTGGTGCTCACGCCACATCGGTGGAGTTTTGTTTCTTGTACAAGCTTATGGTAATAATCTAATCACGACTGAGCAATGAGTGTGATTTATCTTGTTACTCCACTAAAAATGAGTGATTGAGTGAATTATATTCCATTATTTTTCGTGAGGTGTTTTGAAATGTTAATCATGCAAGAAAATCATTGGATATTGTCAAACATCTTGATGTTTCACCTTTATAAAGCATAATTGATGAATCCTCTCTCGTATTTATACTTGGTTGATTTGCATCACATTTTTCATAATCACGATCTGATACCAGTGGATGTTTTTCCTAGATTTGCTTGAGGGCAAGCAAAGTTTAAGTGTGGGGGAATTTGATAACACTCAGATTGTGCATGTTTTTAGTAGCATTATGTGTACTTTTATATCTGTTATTTGGTTATATTTGCGTGATTTTAGTACTTAATCGTATCTAGAGATGTTTGTCTAGTATTTATAACCAAGTGCGTGGAAATGGAGGAAAATGTGGAAATATGCACTAATCGAAGATTCCCGTTTGATAAAGCTAAATCTCAAGGACCTTTGAAGACTTTAGTGATTGAAGAACCAAGTTCTACAAGGCAGTGAAGAAAAGATCAAGTTTTGTATCTCGAAGATCCAACCGGATCCGGTTACACTTTCACCGGATCGGTTGGAAGTTGGTCGGAATTAATGTTTTGCCATAACCAACCGATCGGTCGCAACCCGCAACCGGATCGGTCGGTGTGTTATTATTGAAGACCACCGGATCGGTTGGTCATATGACCGATCCGGTTGGAGAAGCCTGCAGCTTGTCAAATCTTCATCACTAAGCTTCCCTTTGCATCCAAACGATTCTAGGTCCTTCTCTTGGTGTATTCTAGTCCCTTCCTTACTCCTTGAGGCCAAGTTAAACATTTAACGCCCTAGGCCTTGGAATTAGTATAAATAGAGACTAATTGTGAGCATATGAGACACACCTCAATTACAAATCTCTCTACTCATCAAACCAAGCCTTAAGCTCTTAAAATTCGTCCTTAGAAATCCGAAAAGTTTGGAGTTCCGAAGTTCCACCTTTGGAGGCCAAAACACCAAGAAGTCCACCACGATCCTTTGGGAATCATTACTTCATCATTTGTAATCTTATTCCAAGCATTGTAAGACTTTTAATCATGTTTTCTAATGATCAAAGTTATGAGTTTATGTTCATGTTTGCTATGAGTGGCTAGTTTCTTTATACACTTGCTTAAATGATGTTGATTATCATATGATTAGTTAGTGATTACATTAACATGTTTTAATTCAATTTTAAGTTAATTCTAAGATCCAATTGTGCTAAAGTTTCATAGTGACATTTGTTAATCAAGTTTGGCTAATTGGTAGTAATCGTTGGGTCGAAAGAACTTCGTGTTATTCAACTAGTCATAATCATTTTGTCTATGGATGATTGTTTTTACCCATTATTCTTGATTATACAAAGGAACTAAGGTGTGGTTGTAATAGAAACGCTTTTTGATTATCAAATTGGATTGGTTGGAAACATCTAAATGGTCGTAAGATTAGTTGTTGAGAATCAATTGTAGCCTTTTGTCTATGATCGGTTACCTTTTGTATTGACCATTTCTTAAGCAATTTGATGAGCAAGCGGATGTTTTTGTGTTTAAGTTTATTGATGTAGACTTATGAAACTTGAATTGATCTTGAATTGATTGGTTAAACTTAAAGCTTGTTTTTATGAACTAAAATCTTGACGAAGGTTTAACTTGTAAGAACAATAGATTAGTTTTCAACTAATTATCACAACCAACATGTTAAGTAGTTAACACAATCACATTAATCTATGTTATGATACTAGTTTAAGCAAGTGTAGTTTTAATCATCTGAATTTCATTATATCTATTTGCTTTGTTATATGTTTTGATAAACTCCGTTAATTCAAACTTGTGCTTAGATTCACTCAAATCCTCGTGAACGATCCCGACTTACCTTCATAATCTTGCTATAACGGACGAGTATACTTGCTCGTATGTGTTATTGGTAATATTGGTAATTCACCTTTTATAAATTTAAAACTTGCACCAACCGGGCACATGAATCAGTATGCAAAAGATGATCAAGAAACATAAGATATAATCTTTCTAGAACCAATTTGAAGATTAAATGCAAACAAATGTGGCATTCAGCGTGAAATTTTGAAAATAGTACTTAACATTTTATCGTCAATCTCGTGAAAAAATTATTTTCCAAACATCGAATATAATTTTATAACTTTGTATTATTATATATCATAGAAGAGAGCAAAGCACCAATCCACAAATTCATTATCGATCACATTACAAAGAAAAGGGTGGAAGAATTTACAATTTTCAAATGCAGATTGATCATCAAACTTGTTCTTGTTCACTTGAGCAATATGTGCTTCATGACTAACCACGTAATTAGTTCCATCCGCCCGAAAGCTAAAACTGCATAATTTAAGAATGATTACATTAAACTTTGGCTTGTAAAGTTCACACACCACAAAAATTTAGTCGCATACTAACCGCTCCGAAATGATTTTCCTCCTTGTACTTTTGGTTCTTTTCATGGGCGCTCGAAAGTCACGTATCAACTTCAAATTTCTTACAAGAAATGCACATAAATGATAAACTCGGGGTTTCATTATTTTGTCTACATAAAGTCATAAAGCATGGCAAAAAGCCTAAAAAGGGAATGGGTCAAATTGGTCGAACGTCTCAAAAGGGCAAGTCGTTAAGTTTGCCCATTTCGAACAGTGATAACAATTACGTGATTCACCCCAACCCTGTTTAAACCTGTTATTCAACTGCCCTTACTCACTCAACCTTGCCCCCTCTACATTTAAGTGAAAATATAATCCATAGTCGAATCTTAATTTCTTTCCACTTTAGAAAAATAGAACCCACAAATTTAAATTGGTAAATGATGAAAACGATTAGAACCTATATGTGTCTTCAACCTAATGTTTTAGTCATTTTCTTCATGTAGTCGTCAAATTTAAGACCTAAAATAAAAAACTACATATGAAGGTTCCATGTATAATAAACCTTGGACCTAAGGTTTCATTAAATTATCTCCAGTTTGAGGGTTCCATCTATGAAATTGGTATCAAAATGTCATCTTTATGTCTTCTTACTTCCATATACATGAAACCCACAAAATGAGAAAATTTTGTGATCTAGAAAATGACGAAAACTCAAAGCTACGAGATCTTACATATGTCCATCCAACAACCGATCCACATTTGACACGAAAATGTCGGCAATGATCGTAACCTCATCATCATCATTCTATCTTCCTTGACTCCAACCGTCACATTTGCTCTGTAAAACATGAAAAAAGCTGTGAACTATAATATACAAAAAGGTGTCCAAACTGCACTTTGATACCTCATCATGATTGATATGCTTTTGTTGCAGTATGATGATGCACATTCACAAGAAACAGTAGAGTCATTCATATACACTTTTCAACATTCATCCCAAAAGATTATCTAATTGCAATGTTTGACTATACATATAATTTAATTGCTGTACAAATGATATGACTGTGATCAAACTGAGATCACATGAATGATGAATGTTGGGGGAGATGAATGATGAATGTTGGGGAGATGAATGTTGGGGAGATGAATGATTTGGGTAGATGATGAAGAGGATGAAAGATGAAGGGGTAAAACATAAATGTGTTATAAAAGTATAAATGTGTATGGACTAAAATACCTTCGACTACAAAACAAAAATCAGACTCTGACTTGGTCAAGGGACCAATCTGGCATTTAATGGCTACTGTTTGGACCCATGGCAATGAATATGGCCGGTTTCGTCCCATCGCGATCCTCCGATATAAGTTTAGGGACCAACGGTGTATTTTAGTCTTTATATAATGTTGTAATGGTTATTGTAATGAATCAAGCAAGTTACCAAGTTAATAGAATAATGGACTTTGCCTATCAATATTGTTATCAATTGTTTATGGGCGCGGATTGAGGTGGGATTTTTCATCAAAAGTGCTTGCTATTCTGATTGTTGCATTGTCGTGGGCATATTTGCTAGTTTCCGTAACACATTCCCTCTATGGACTTCGCTAATTGCTTGCACCCTGTACTCGTTATCCATTGGCTTGGTATGCTCTCTTAAGTATGGTTTGGGTTGGTCATAGACTCTTTAAACAACGTACATGCTCTCTTAAGTATGGTTTGGGTTGGTCATAGAAATCATTGTTGTTATTAGGGCTGTAAACGAACTGAACGTTCAGTGAACATTTCATGAACGGTTCGGTAAAAAGTTCGTTTATGTTCGTTTATTTATTAAATGAACGAACATGAACAATATTTTACGATCGTTTAGTTAAATGAACGAACATGAACAAAAGTCACGTCCGTTTATTTATGTTCGTGAACGTCCGATTATGCGTTCGTTAACGTTCGTTTATGTTCATTTATTTATTTATGTTCGTATATCAAATCTTTTAATTGTATAATTTTTAAATTAGTTTGTTTAAACAAAACGACACTTATAAAACAATATTAGATGCATAATTCAATAAAGTTTATGATTGTTTGTCTATGTTCATTTATGTTCGGTCGTTTATGTTCGTTTAAGGTTCGTTTAGTGTCTTAATGAACGAACATGAACAACTCATTTTGTTAATAAACGAACATGAACAAGAAATTTCGTCCGTTTAAGCGTTCGTGTTCGTTTATTTGTCCGGTTAAAATTAAATGAACGAACATGAACAAGGCTCCGTTCGTGTTCGTCCGGTTCGTTTACAGCCATAGTTGTTATGTTTTATATGGTCAAATTGTCCATCATTCTTTCTCTATAAAGTAATTTTCTATCTCATGTTACCCCAAACTTTGCTGTTTTGCGAAACACTCTGCCATCTGACTACTACAAATTATATCAATTTAAGGCCTTTCAAAAAAAAGGCATCATTTCAAAATGAGAAATGATACATGGACCTAAACTTAGGCCTAAACTTAGACCTAAAACCACTTGGCATCATCCTGATGGGTTGTAAAATAAGTGGGTCCCTGTCTGCAGCCATCAAGATGATAACACTTGGTTTTAGGTTTAAGTTTAGACCTAAGTTTAGGTCCATGTATCATTTATCTTTCAAAATACAATAATGCTTCCGGATAATAGTTAAAATGGTACAGAACAATATCAATAATCACCTAACCAACCACCCCTTGGTGATAATCTTTATATTATAACGATAAACACAGTAGATTAGTCCCCAACACAGGTGCTAATCAATACAAATACAAAGAAATATTGTTGTCCCTCTATTAGGTGCAACAATAGAATACAATCACTCACACACTAAAACCAAACCAAAGATCAAGATGATCTACTATCTGTTTACACCAGTAAACTACTAAGAAAACCAAAGAAACCCAGATAAAGATCAACAAAACTTGTATGTGAAACTTTAGAGAAAATATCGAGAGAGAGAGTTAAACGAACTCTAGCAGAATAAGTCCTTATATAGCCAGATATTTTACACTCTCAACCCTGCACAAATAAACTCAACAAACAATACCCAAAGTGTTAAGTATTAGAAACTTAGTATAAAAAGTTACATAATACACCCCGAAGGTTCGGTGATTGTCAAAGAAGTATTGAAGATTTCAACATCCCCTCAAACCGATGAACCCGCAAGCAGTTAATCATACCAAGATTTCTAACCATAACACCATGTTGAGCAGACCCAAGAGCTTTAGTCAAAACATCGCAGTTTGACTTTTAGAGTCAACTTTAACAGTTAATAGCTCAACCGGCAACAATTGCTCAAGAATACCCAAGTCTTTTAAAACTTTAAGAATCCACATAACCTCACGGTAGTAGAGGTCATGCATCTATACTCACCACGGTGAAGATTTAGAAAGAGTAGCTTGTTTCTTACTCTTCCAAGAAACCAAGTTACCATTTACAAAACACAATATCCGAGATCTGAGACTTTCTAGTCATGGACATTTAGCCCAATCGTAAAAAAAGCAGAGACTTTAAAACTTTGATCATTCTTACTAAAATGTAGACCATTACAGTGCAAGCTTAAGATACTTTAATGTCTTAAGCCAATATCAAAGTGAGACTTCAAAGGAGAATGCATATATTGACTCAAGCAAAGGCACAACATAAGAAATATCGAGTCTAGTCATAGTAAGATATATCAACTTCCCAAAGAAGTTTCGATAACTAGTAATATTTTTCAACTTTTATCATCACTAGTTTCTTTATGATTTAGAACAATATTCTCGAGCAAAGGTGTTAACACAGTGCGCAACCAAGTAAACCATAATCATTTAATGACTCAAGACAATATTTCCTTTGGTTTAAACACAAGCCTTTATCGCTTTTAAAACTTCAATTCCAAGAAAATATTTTAATTCTCCTAAATCTTTGATTTTAAACTTATTTCTCGAAAAGTTTTAAAATCTCAATCTCATTTTCATTATTACCAAGAATTACGGATCATCAACATAAACAAGTAAGTACAAAGACAGAACTTCCCTTGGTTTTAACAAACAAAGAATGATCATTTTAGATCGACAAACCAACCTCAAACAAGGCTTCGAGACAATTTAAGGTTCCATTGTCTTGGAGCCTGCTTTTAAGCCATAAAGAGACTTTTTAACCTACACACTTTATTATTGTTTTCGAAACAAACCGGTGGAGGCAACATATAAACCTCTTCATTTAAGTCACCATATAGAAAAGCATTGTTAATATCCATTTGAAATATTTTCCAATCATTTTGAACAACAATACTTAATAAGCACCTAACAATACCCATTTTAACCACAGGACTAAAAGTCTCATCATAATCAAAACCATATTTTTGACTGTAACCCTTAGCCACAACTCTAGCTTTATATCTTTCAATCTCACCATTAGATTTCAACTTAAGTTTCCAAACCCATTTAGACCCAATAGGAATTCTTCCTTCAGGAAGATCAACTTCTTCCCATGTATCATTTTCATATAAAGCAACTAACTCATCATTCATAGCATTTTTCCAATTTATATCCTGTGAAGCTTCCTCATAAGAAGAAGGTTCACATGACTTATTCATATTAGCAACAAAACAACAATTATCAGTACTTAACCAAGTATGATTAGCATACTTATTCAAACCATACTTTATCTTAGAATCAAGAACATAATCATTCAGTTTAGTAGGCAATTTAGAATATCTACTTGACCTCCTATAACTAATAGTTCCTTCCTCAGTTTGATTTTGAATAACATTTTGAAAACTAGGCACATCTGTTTCTGAAACAACATTTCTCTCAGAATTATTATTATCACCCATGTGAGTTGCAAAACTAGGCATATCTCGATTGTGGTGGATCGAATTAAGAACCCGTTCTAAAACAATATCCCGATCAACATCCACTACCCTACTAGATTCACCTAGATTACCTTCTACTTACGGATGTTACATTTATACCTCTGTTTCATCATTGGGAGAGGGACTAGGAGTTCTAGTTTTTGACTCAAAATTATCAAAGAAATTTAAAGTATTAATATCAAGTGGATCTTTGAAACATCGACTGTTTCATTTTGTATGGGAAAATAGTCTCATAAAACTTAACATCTCTTGAGTATAAACCCATCTATTTTCCGGACTTAATGATTTGTAAGCTTTCTTTCCACTTGCATAACCAAGCAAAACACATTTTTCGATTTTTGAAAACTTATCGACTCTTTTAAAATAGTAGCATAACAAAGACACCCAAAACTCCTAAGATGTGCTAGACTAGGTTCTCTACCATAAACCAAAGAAAAGGAGATTTTCCATTCAAAAGCAGGAAGGCAACAACGTTAATCAAATAAGTAGCAGTTAAAACACAATCGACCAAAACACAAGAGAATCCCCTAAAACATAAGACTTCTAGCCACATTAAGAGATGCCTATGTTTCCTCTCAAGAATTCCATTTCATTGAGGAGTATATGCAACACTAGTTTGATGAATAATACCCATTGTATCAAAAATTTACCCATTTTATTATTAACAAACTCGGCACCATTATCGATCGACAATTTTAATTTTCTTTTAAACCGAGTCAAGACCATTTTGAAAAACTTTGAAACATCTCAAAACCTCATGTTTTCCTTTTAGCATATACACCCAAACAGATCTCATGAGTCATCAACAATAGTCAAGAAATATCTGAAACCTTCCCTGCTAACCACTTTATAAGGCCCCCATACATCAAGATGTATCATGTCACCAAAACCAGATGTTTTATGTTCACTTAAAGGAAATGGATCCCTTGTTTGTTTAGCCTTATGGCAAACATCACAAGGTGCTCCATGATCAATATTAGTTAATTTTAAAGAACCTTTTAAAAGTTTCAAAACTGGATTAGCAGGATGTCCCAATCTACTATGCCAAACATCTTTAGAAACAAAACAACTAAAACACTCACTTTTAGTCACAAAAGCAGAGGAAACTTTAGACTTATCAAACAAATACAAACCACCAGACTCACTACCAGTCCCCAACACCCTCTGCTAATTCAAATCCTGAATATAGCATTTAGTCTCATCAAAACCAACTCTCAACTTACTATCTTTAATCAACTTATTAACAGACATAAGACTAACAAAATATTCAGGAACAACAAGCACATCAAACAAAACCACATTATCATTAAGTTTTAAGTTACCAACATGAGTAACTTTAGCAAGAGTACCATTTGGATGTCCCACAGTAATCTTTAAATCAGATATATCAACCAAATTATGCATATTAAGAGGACTATTAGTTAAATGCTGATTAGCCCCAGAATCAGTTATCCATCCCAGATGATAATTAACCTCATTCAACTTAATATTAGCACCAAAGAATCTATAAAAATGCTGATTAAAGAAAACACTGCAGTTAAAAAAAGAACAAGAATCCTTACCTGCCATATTAGCATGAGCAGAGGATCCAGGTTTATCATTCAACAAGCTTAACAACTTCATAACCTGTTCATTACTCAGAGACATACTTCCAGAACAATTCTTAGATCCATTATTAACAACAGAGGCACTCCTTATATCATTTATTTTATTAAAGTTATTAGCAGGTTTCAGATTAGGATTCTTTTTAAAACCAGGAGGATAACCAATAACTTCAAAGCATCTATCAACAGTGTGACCTTTCAAACCACAATGAGTACAAAGCAAACTATCATAATTTCCCCTGTTATTAGACCCAGAATTGGTATTATTACTGTTTTTCTCCAACTAGTATTCTTATTATCATAAGTTTTAGAAACAAAAGCAGAAACCTGATCCTTCTCAGATTTAACAGTTGTGGTTGGAACCCCTCTATGAGATTCTTCCCTTGATACAATGCCAAAAGCATCTTTGACTTCAGGAAGGACTTCCCTAGTCAAAAGAGTACTTCTTATGGGTTGATAAATATCATCAAGACCCATAAGGAACTGCATCAATTTTAACAACTTCCCATGATCAACAAGCTCTTGTCTAGCTTCACAAACACAATCAGGCAACTTAGTAAGAATATCAAACTCACTCCACAAAGAATTCAACTTATGATAATACTCGGATATGGGTAAACCAATTGCTTAACACTATTAATCTTTTGAAAGCATTAAAACCACGAACCATAAATTCTATCATATGTATCTTTTAAATCTCTCAAACAATGTAAGCATTATCGGAAAAACATGTCCAAGATACAAATCTTGAGTTAAAGAACTCAAGATCCAATTACACCATCAGCATTACATCTCGTCCCACTGGGCTTCCAAAGAAGGGACTTAAAGATAAGCAGTTCTAAGACAAATACCATCAAGAAACCCCATCTTATTCTTAATTTGCATAGCAAGTTTTATAGCACTAGCCCAAACTCTATAATTCTCAACACCAACCAATTTAATACTAACAACAGATGCACAATTAGAATCATTAGGATGCAAATGCAGAGGGTTACTCTGATCAAGACTACTAATCATGATAGCCATGATGACAGTAAAAACAGAAACACAAACTAACCAGACAATCAATAAACAGATATACCAAGAAACAACAAGAGCTACCAAACATAAACTAAACTAAGAAACACACACCCAGAACTAACTTAGCCCAAGCCAGTAAGCTGTGATTGACCAGAGCAGGTATTCACACCTCTCAAGGAGGCAGATCAAGAAGTTAGTCAATCCGTTTACGCCCACTAAACTCAGAACTAGTCAATCCTTAAAGAAAAAGAAATTAAACCTTACAGTGCGTAAAAGATGAAACCAGCAGCGGAAAAGAATCAATCAATAGCCCAAGAACCACCAGATTCCCAGAATACAAGAAACCCCCAAATCAGAGAATTAGGGTTTCTTCCAATTGTACCAAGAAACCAAAAATTCAACTTCCCAAACCACCAAAACACCTTCAATCTAAACAAGAACCTCACTAATCAAAAAACCCCCAAAAATTAGGGTTTCAAGAAAAAACCCTAAAAACCAATCGAGCACACAACCCGTCAATTAATCCAAGAATCACCAAGAGATCAAGCCAATTACCAACCTAGAGCTCGATACCAAGTTAAAATGGTGCGAACAATATCAATAATCACCCAACCAACCATCCTTGGTGATAATCTTTATATTA
This sequence comes from Chrysanthemum lavandulifolium, assembly GCA_022545495.1. NCBI lineage: Eukaryota > Viridiplantae > Streptophyta > Magnoliopsida > Asterales > Asteraceae > Chrysanthemum > Chrysanthemum lavandulifolium. The sequence continues at coordinate 233,328,932 of CM040243.1, read as the reverse complement.
TAACGATAAACACAAGAGATTAGTCCCCAACACAAAAGCTAATCAATACAAATACAAAGAAAGATTGTTGTCCCTCTATTAGGTGCAACAATAGAATACAATCACTCACACACTAAAACCAAACCAAAGATCAAGATGATCTACTATCTGTTTACACCAGTAAACTACTAAGAAAACCAAAGAAACCCAGATGAAGATCAACAAAACTTGTATGTGAAACTTTAGAGAAAATATCGAGAGAGAGAGAGAGAGAGTTAAACGAACTCTAGCAGAATAAGTCCTTATATAGCCAGATATTTTACACTCCCAACCCTGCACAAATAAACTCAACAAACAATACTCAAAGTGTTAAGTATTAGAAACTTAGTATAAAAAAGTTACATAATACACCCCTGAAGGTTCAGCTGATTGTCAAAGAAGTATTCAGTACTTTCAACAATAATAAATATTTTTCAAAGTCAGGTTGCAACCAATCAAGTTCATACACTATTTTCATTTTGTTTAATTCTCAACTAACATCCCAAGTGCTAACAACTCCAATATGATAAGGCAATGATCATTTGTCTCTTCCAATTTGCACGTACATATGTATACAGCTTTCTTTATAAAGAATCTGCAATTCTTGACAAGAATATCAGATACGATATGATAGTCTTTTGGAGTTTTCGCATATATAGACACTTGTTCCTAACGCAAATAAATACAGTAGCTGAAAATTTTATAACATTGGGTTTAAAAGAGTAATAGCTAAAACAAAGAGCAATCTGCCAACCAAAATAAAAAACGGAACATGAATAGAAAAAACACTGAATTGTCTGATAGTTTGACAATCATGGTCCAGATGGATATTTTGTTTGACCCTACACAAAAAGTCAAACATAATGGTTGTTAGAAAAGAAGTAACTTGATAAATAGATTGTGCTAGTGCCGATGCTAGTGCTGGTACTGTTGCTGGAAAAGATTATAAAAAGAGATTATTTTTATAAGCTACATGAAGTAACCTTTTGTTTTCAAGATTATGAAAGATTATTTTTTATATAATCTCTTATAAGTTATGTCTGCCAAACAAAGATTATTTTTTTAGTAGCTTGTTTTTTGAAAAAATAACCATAATCTCTCCCTAATCTCCTGTGCCAAACATAGCTTAAGTGGTACTGTGGTATAGCCGAAGCTTGAGTGGTCCTAATCTTATTAATAAATTTAGAGGTGGCAAAAAGGGCGGGCCGGGCGGGCACGGGCCAAACGGGCAAATTAAAATTCGGGCTAAACGGGCACGGGCCAAAACGGGCAAATTAAAATTCGGATCAAACAAGCACGGGTCAAAACGGGCAAATTAAAATTAAAATTATCGATCTGGTCATCATATTTCTCATACACAACAGGAAGAGTGTGGGCAGCAACAAAACCTTATAAAAAAAATTAACTAAATAAGTTTCTACATACACCAGAGCAGGATATAATGGTGAAAGTTAATAAAGAAAATTTAGAGTTTGTATATCTCACAACTAACGTCAAATGTCTCCAATATTTAAACCTTCAAATGACGAAATAAATCAAACATTTAACTTGAGTATAATAGAAAAAAACAAGCAACTAAACAAAATGTCTTCAAAATTTAATCAATATTATTCTTCCATCGGCACTCGAGCTTAGACTTGTACAGTAGATGAGCAAAGAAGCACCATTTTGTAAAACATTTGTTCCTGAAATGGAGAAAAGTAATGATTGTAAGCCAAAAAAATTATCATAAATTCAAAACTACATATTTCAAACATACATAAAGATACTTCATATTTCAAAACATATTGAATTTGATAACTATCTTAAAGAGGTCAATGATTGGCATGCAGTAGTCCAACACTTCACAGCTACAAAATCAGATGGTCAAGTGGATGAACTCAGTTTTTGTACTTGATCTTCATATGGCCTTTGGCAAAAAAACCACATAATTGTTTTGGTATCACAAATCCAAAGAAATATTATTCAAGATTAACATTGCAGGGCTACCTTTTATATGGCCTTTGGCAAAAAACTTAACATGGCTAAACTGAAGTAGGTCACGTCATGCTTAAGGGGGCGTTTGGATAATCTTATTTTCACAACTTATGGGTTTATTTAAACTTGGACAGCCTATATGCTCACTTTTAATAGCTTATCAGTCCCATAGTAACTTAAAAGCAGTCCTAATAACCACTTATTTCAGCTATATGATAGTCCTAAACACTTCTTAAGGGGGCGTTTGGATAATCTTAATTTCACGGCTTATGTTCTACTTCCTTGATGCCTACGTGATCTATGCATAGTTATACCTAAGAAAGATTGTTAGATGTTCTCGTTTCGTCTAGTTTGTGACCAGCCTCTTATTTGGCTCTCTAGATCGGCCACTAATAATAGTTTGTGACCAGCCTCTTTAATTTCTATCAATCAAGAAAATCCTCTCAGAAGCTCAAAATGATGGCTACTATCAAAATGGGTCAAAACCTGACCCATAGTATCAAAATGAGTAACAATCTGACCCGGCAATCAAAATGGGTAAAAACCTGACCCATACTATCAAAATGGGTAAAAACCTGACCCATACAACTAAAATGGTGATACGATCCTGCATTCTATAGTTTTTATTATTCTTATTATTAATTAATTAATTAGTTTTTGTTATATTTTCTTAGTGAACAAGTTAAGTCTAGGGCCTTTTATTATAAATAGGGTATTAGGGTTGTAATGGAGAATTATGCAGAAGATTATTAATGGTCTAGTTATTTGACTTCATTATTGGGAGAGATCGCCTCTCGAAAGTTGATCATCTATCTTTATTGTTCTTTTGTCCTATAATCGAATCGATCAGTATCAATTGGTATCAGAGCTAGCCCTACCTTTCGAGGTTCCAACACTAGGAGTGGTGGCTTGGACCCGAAAGAAGGGTGCCAACCGTGACCAACGAGCTCGGAGTGGTGGCTATGTAGTGGTGGCTTGGACCCAAAGAGGGGTGCCAACCGTGACCAACATAGCCGTGACCAACGAGGACGTTGGTTCTTCAAAGGGTGGGGTACTGTTATGATCCCACATCGGCCAAGTATGGGATTGGTTGGTGGTTTATAATATTATGGTTTATTAATTTCGTGTTAATTGGGAGAGCTTATTCGACCTCTCGAAAGTCGATTATTCTATCTTTATTGTTCTTTTATCTCTTTATCGATCTGGTTCGTATCAATTGGTATCAGAGCAGTTCGATTCTTAGGGTTTCTTTTATACAAAAAACTGTTCATCAGTTCATCGCTCATCACCGGACTTTCTTGCTCATCCCGGATTCTCGTTCATAAGAAGGAATGGAAGCAAAGAGCTTTGAAGAAGGGTTAATTAAGGTCACGAAGATGGTGAAACGGTTACAATCCACGTTGTTGTTGCACCAATATCAATTGGAGGAATCTTTTAGACGGACGCGTCAAGATTTCTCAATGTTGTCTGAGAAGTTTCAAGGATCGATCAAGGCGGCGATAAAGGAAGAGATTAATCATGAGGGACATGTCCATTTATTAGGGGTCCAACTAAACCAACGAAGTCCTAACAGGAAGGTAAAGGCAAGGTTGTTTTGGAATAAGTTTGTGGTTTCATGTGTCTGAACTAGAAAAACTAGAAAGCTAAGTACTTTGCTTGGTACGGAAAGATTTGGTTTTCATGAACAACTACAAATCTGCATAAGAAAACTCAAGAAGATATTGCGGGACTGCTACAAGCACTTGAATCACACAAAAGGGATACAACGAAGAACATGGGATCCCGGAATTACCCAAGGCAACATTTTCAAGCAACACCTTGAGGACAAGGTGTTTTTGGGGGCGGGAGTATTGATACGATCCTGCATTCTATAGTTATTATTATTATTATTCTTAATTAATTAATTTGTTTATTTAGTTTCCTTTATTATATTTTCTTAGTGGACAAGTTAAGTCTAGGGTCTTTTATTATAAATAGGGTATTAGGGTTGTAATGGAGAATTATGCAGAAGATTATTAATGGTCTAGTTATTTGACTTCATTATTGGGAGAGAGATCGGCCTCTCGAAAGTTGATCATCTATCTTTATTGTTCTTTTGTCCTATAATCGAATCAGTTCGTATCAAATGGATGGCGTGTGCACATCGCTAGTAAATCAACATGATTGATATTGTCTGTTGTCGTTATTTTTATGCAACATGATGAAATTAATCACAACTTATTTATATAAAAGTTGTCGAAGACCAAGATGGCAGATGAAACTTACCATATGTAGTTGTAGCAACGGAAGCAGATATCAAAACTAGAAATGTTAATGAGATGAAATTAGTCGTAAGTGCAAGATAAGTAAGAGCAGAAGGAAAGATCTGAACAGCAATGTATCCACACACAAGTACATATACTACTGATATAAGTATACTGAACTACTGATAATCTTATTTTCACGGCTTATTTTCACGGCTTATGTACTGAACTACTGATATAAGTATAGTGAACAGTGGAACACCAAATAAGGCTACCAGAAAAACAAAAATCTTGGAAAAGGGAGCACTTACCATTCAATTTGGAAACAATGTTGGGGACTCTATCTCGACACCTTTTGCATCAATAAATATTAGCGTCTTATATTATATAAGCTTCAAGATTTTCTGAGAGTTCTTCTTCCATTTCGTCCTTCTCATCTGAAATGTTAAAAGAATTTAAATGATATTACACATAACAATAAAAATATATTACACATAACAATAAAAGTAAAAGAAAAAAATAAACAATATACCTTCTAAATCTAACCAATCACGAGTGCATAACAACTCTTCAAAGACTTGATGGTGACAATGAGCTTCGATATTTATCCCAAACAGGTCCTATAAACCCTTTAATTCATCCTTTAACCTTGCATTTAATGCAAATAATTAACTATATTTATTAATTAAAAAATAATAATTTGATAGAATCTGATTGCAAATTAATAAATAACAATGCAACTATTTAAATATATCTATCAATTAATTAGATTATTAACCCTAAATTTAATTTGCAAATAATTAAACATACAGTAAAACCTCTATAAATTAATACTCGATAAATTAATAACCTCGATAAAATTAATAATTTGTCAGTCCAACTTGGGACCAAGACAAATTGGACCCCAATCGATAAAATAATAAGATAATAATTTTTGAAACCCAGGTATATATATATTAGTCCCAACGAAACTATAAACTAATAATTACTAAAATTTCATATATATATATATGTGTGTGTGTGTATAGAGAGATCAGATTCAAAATCCCAAGATTGTTTAGTAAAAATGAATCCATAGTCACTGTTTTTGTTGAACTTCAAATCTATATTGAGTTTATCTTAAAATCTCCTTATGAACTAAAGAGTTGGTGTGTTGCCTTCTCGATAAAGAACAAAAGTGTTAATTTTATTTTCATAAAATGAGAATGTTAATACATAAAATGTTAATTGGAACTTGTTTTTCAAATTTATTTCGCCTCTAATAAGATACATCAGAATCATTAAGATATTAAACTTGAAAATTTAATGGGCATACGTAAAACCTCTTTAATTAATAAATTATTAATTTATCGATATAATAATATCTCGCTAAATTAATAAAATATCCCGTCCCAACACTATTAATTTATAGGTTTGCTTTGTCATGAGATTTTTCTATTTTTCATATTAATTATTCAATAATTAATAATTATGCATAAAATTATAAAAGGATACCTGTATTGATTTTGCTTGGAATTGCTCTGAAGAAAGAAGGAATTAAGAAGCTGGTAGTTAACGCCCAGCTGCCCAGGTATGTAAACGTGAAAGAAAGAAACGGGCAAAAATCGCCCAGGTTGTAAACTATGCGCCCATGTAGCCCATCAGATTTTCACAACTCCCATGTGTTATTTAAAGCCCGTTAGAGCCCATCAAAAAAAAGTAGGGGGCAAAAACCGCCCATTACTTTTAAAAAGTGTCAAAAAACGCCCGAAAGTTACCAAATGGGCCAGATTTGCCACCTCTACTTATTATCAACAAAATTTAACTACTCCGTAATATAATGTATCTTTGTCGATATTATGTATGATTGATATTTTCTAAAAAAGGATAGACAACCCAACCAGACATCAGTTAATCTAAATAAGTAAGAGAATGAATTAATCTACTGATCTATGTTACGTTCTGTAAGAAATACATTTTTGTAAGGTAGAGACTTTGTTTTTGAAATACAGTTTTCTACGTCTCATCAAAGTGTTTGATTTATGTCACTTCGTTTGTTTTCGATCAACATCCTAACAACTCTGATATGGATTGGTACTTAGGTAATACATAATTCCAATGTGCCCATATATATGGCCTATACTTGGACTGAAATAAACTATTCTTTTTTCAAACGATCATTTACCCTTTTATTCCTTTTATGAAAATGTGCAAAACTATCAAATAAACGGATCTTTTTTGGCTTTTTTACAAGAACACTAAATATTTTGAATCAAAAAATAAATAAATATAAAGTTGAAAAATCAGTAACGTACAAAAACAACGACAAACTTCAGAGAAAATTAACGAGCAACTCTGCCGACCAAAAACAAATGTAAAACATGAAAATGAATTTAAAAAATCATCTATAACTTCAAACTGAGATCAACATGTTCCACTGCTTCATCATTGTTGTTTCCATTAGTCTTTGCTGCTGGAAAGAAACTATGCAGTTGCTGATGATTTGACCATTCTACTCCAGATGGATCTTTTGTTTGACCCTACACAAAATGTCAAACCATAAGTCAACACGGAAGTCAAACATATAGGAAATAAAAGTTCAAAATATTTGGATAAGATGAGAGTGTTAGTTCTCCTACAGATAAAGACTGCAGCTTTTCATTTGAGCTTGAGTGTGACTGTGGTGAAGCTCGAGGAGGGGCCAATGTGAGAAAATCTTTGGTGAGATCGCGATTATTCTCAATAAGTTTCTTGGTTTTTTGATCTGTAATGTTGCCTTGGCTTCGAGGGTTTTCTCTACAAAAGGAGAAATCCAATAATATTAGAACCTTCGATGATCGAGTCAAATTCATTTTCCTATAAGTGGGAGGAGGGACCTCACGCCCGCGCCAAGCCCTTCCTCCCTGACTCCTTCACTATTTATTAAATTTATAACCATATATCATACATGGTTTTAGGTTTATACTTTATAAAAAGAACGACTGTAGTTTTTTTTCTAACTTATATATTTGGCTTTAACGTTTAGAGAACCATTGTAATTGCAACATAACGAGCAAAATGATTAACTTTTCTATATTTCAAGAAGTTGTCCCTTCGCAAGTAATGATTTTCTTGAAAATTGAAAAATAAAATGCACTTACTTTGGATAAACATAATTCCAAAAACGTCTAATGCATCATGGGTGAAACCAAGTATGAGAAAAAAATATGATCGTTATTCTTACCTGAAAATAGGAACCATGCACTCTAAACTAGTAGTGCATCCATTGCTACAAGAAGCTGATTCATCAAATCTTGTGATTGGGGAGACATAAGCAGAAGGAAATTTGCAATTGAAAGAGGGTATTGGCATATTATCAACCAAAAAAGGGTATGATCTCTTCTTGCCAACAATCTGTTCACACAAAACGAATAAACAAAAAGTTTAAAAAATTAATACGCATCGATATCATGTACACGATTGTCTTGAATTTTAGCATGTCAAATAAAGAGTAACATAAAAAAAAATAAAAAAATAAATAAAAGAAAAAAACCTTCTCTTCGTCTGGCCACAATGGCGAATACTTGTTGCCACAATAGCTTTGGTTTGAAGGGGGCTCCATCTGAAAATTCATGACAGATGATGATATCAAAGATATATAATGAATAAAATCTTGAAAAAAACACAAAAAAATGATACCAACCATAGATGATGTACTAGGTTGTTGAAAATGTGATCTAGGGACTGGTGGCGGCCAAACAAGCGAGTTGGATTCATATGGCAAACCACCTAGATTTGTCGGCTTAGTGACCGCATACCCACGGTGGCCCAGTGCCTGATTCTGGTCTGGATTCGAATTCTCACTACATGTCCATAACCTACTAGTATTATTACCACCACCGCTACCACTATTCGTTGGCTTAGACACAAAAACACCATTCATAGCCTCAGATCTTGTGATCAAAGGGCGATTATTAGGTGGCAATGGCGGCGGTAAAGGAATCATGGGTGGCCTAAAACTAGTCAAATTAGGTGTCATAACAACAACATCTTTCTTTTGTTGTTCTTCTAATATTAACTTCTCAAGCTGAGCCACACCCATTCCTCTCTGTGGCACCTTCTTGGATTTTTTCGACAATCTACTACTATTATTACACCTAAGAGTATGATCTTCTTGAGCCATTGAACACATCCATACAAATCACACTGAAACAATTCATGTATGAATGAATATATAGACAAAATCTAAATCTAGAAGAGATTGCATTCAATATATATGGAAATTGTAACGTACATCTAAATGAATAGATTACATAAAATCTTGATAAATTAATTAAAAGATGTGAACTTAGGTGGTGTTGAGCTGTCGGAGAGTTGGATGAGATCAAATAATATTTGAAGGAAATTTGTATCGAAAAATAATGCATGAAGTTCGAAATTCAAAATCTAAAATGTTTACAAAAAGCATGGAAGTCGTCCCCAAAATCGTCGCTCAACTCCTGTTTTTATTGCTAGACCGACTCTTCCATGTATCTCTCACAAATCAAATCTCATATATGAATAAAAAACGTCCGTTGTTTACATACCTCCAAAATGGCGTTTTAAATTCATTGCGAATAATGACACATTCCATGAAATATATGGCAAAATCTTAAAATTTTTTTTGCTTATTTCAAAATTTTGTCATTGAATATTTTGTTACTTGTTTAATATTTTGCATTAAATAAATTACTCTATAGTTTGAAGACATAAATAGTAAAATCAAGACATTAAGCTTAAGCCATATAAATTTAAATTCTTCATTTCATGATTAACCAACCTTCGTATGCAAATTATAGTATTTATGACTAATCTACTCGAGTGTTCCGACACATGACTATCGAACATATTGTGAAGTAAAATACCACATTTCACTAGTACTAATTGTTAAAAAAAGTGTGTTTGTGGTGTATCTTATGCTAAAATTGGCGAATTTGCTTACAAAAATGACAATGTATCAAGAAACAATATGGGAAGATACATATGTGGAGCGGATAAAATATTACCAGAATCTTTTTTTTTTTTTTTTTTTTTTTTTTTAATTCTTAATTTGGGCTGCAAATCTATTAAAATATATGTGTATTACTTTCATATATTTATATATATTGTATTTAATAAACTTAGTATTCCAATTAAGATTAGATTACGAAAGGTCAACTGAATTTTTGTTTAAATATGATATTTGTTACCATGGATATGTGCTTATCAATGGAATCAAACCTAAAAATATTGTAAATCCAAAATATGCTCCTGGTTAATGCCGACCAAGATCATGTTTTCAATGCATGGCTATATATATGACACAGCTGTAAACACTGATATACCAAATCCGACTATACTTCCCGTTAATAAAAATTGTACGTGTTGACTTTTATTAAAAGAAAGTAGGGTATGGTATTACTTGCATGTGTTAAATGTTTTTGACTTGTTACATATGGTAGACTCAAATGAGCCATATGCCTTGTAAATAAAGTTACGTTATGCGACACATATACACTTGCATGGTTGTAGTCAGTTTGTTCGTGATTCTCGTTTGTATTTATTGGCTTGTATTTTCTTTTCTTTCGGGTCCCTCGCTCTTTTAATTAACTTGTTTAACTGAGAAGGGATATCGTGTTTTGTAATATGTTCTCTTTTTTGTGATCTAATAAATTGTTGCATTTCTAAAAAAAAAAAAAATCAAAAAAATCAAAAAACAAACAAACCTGCGTACACGGTCACATTTGTGGTAGGAAGTGTATACAAAAATGCATACACAACACAAGCCTATAGCATAAATATAAACAATCTTATTGATTAGATTTTTAAGTCACGTCACTCTTTAACCAAAAGCCTTAAGTGACCCCCACAAAGGTCTCTATCGAACATGGCAAACCCAAGAGAGCAATATCGCAATCTTTCATTTTTGCTACGCCCTCGAGTAGACGAGGCAAGAAGAAGAATGGAGAGAAAATACACGAGAGAGAAAAAACTTACAGAAACTTAATAACTTTATTTTATGCAATATCGTGTTACAAAAAAAGACGGTGAAAATCATAAGAAAATCATGTTTTAGCTTAGTTTCCTTTGAAAATAAATGCTCAAGAACACGGATTTAACGATTCAAGCTTTTAAAGAGCTTGAGCTCAAGTAGATCGAGCTCGATTAGTTTTATGAGTCGAGCTTTTAAAACTAAAGTTCAGCTCTGCTCGTTCGAAAGCTCATTAAATTATTCAAGTGGAACGAACCGAAAAAGCTAATCAAGCTAAATGAGTTCAACAAGGTAATTGAGCCGAACAACTAATTTAAAAGCATCAAAGTAGACACTACTAGGCTTTTGCTACATTTTATAGCCCTCTGGCTTCTTTGTTTTTGTTCCCTCATCCAATCTTTTTATATAATAAAACAAAACCTCAAGTGGGGACTTTCGTATTTCAAAAAAATCAAATCTTTTCTTATTAAGTAATAATTGTGTTATTATTAATTTTGTTATTTAGATTTTTAATAAAGAAAAGTTAAATTATTTCTAAATTTAGGCATAACTAAAAGAAAAACGTTTGTTAATTAGATGTAGAAAAAATATCAATCATACATATGTCCTTAATAGCCATATTTTCATAGTTTTGGACTAATTATAAAAATTTATAAAAAAGGTGCGGAGGTACACATCTTAACTAACGATTCAAGAATACACACAACCATTTTTTTCACAACCGGAAACTTTGAGGTACACATCTTAACTCACGATTCAAGAATACACACAACCGTTTTTTCTCATAACCCAAAACTCTTCTCCCAAAGCCCTAAATTAAAACTAATAATTTTGAAACCAAAATTATCAATGTTAGATGGTTCACAATCATCAGTTCTTGGTGTGTGTATACGCCCAACCGTAGCTTTAAAAAACTTCAAGCTTCAACTTCAACTACAACAGTGTTGCCAGAACTCTTCTCCCAAAGCCCTAAATTAAAACTAATAATTTTGAAACCAAAATTATCAATGTTAGATGCTTCACAATCATCAGTTCTTGGTGTGTGTATATGCCCCAGAACCGTAGCTTTAAAAAAACTTCAAGCTTCAACTTCAACTACAACAGTGTTGCCAGAAGAATGACAGCCGACAAATCCTCTTCTTCCTCACGAGTTAACTTTAGGCTTTAGCTAATGATATTGTAGTTTTTAGATATATATATTTTTTGATAATGATAGGTTTGAAGCCAATCATCTATTCGGTCATCTACAACTTGCATTATTGCGCCACAAACCGTGTAATCGATAAATGTGGAACAATTTATTTATGTGACATATATGGTGAGCTAACACGTTTACCATAATATAATGATACATACTCATGACTGTTGTCTTTATTGTTATTATTATTACCCATTTAGTATAGTGAATAACGCTCTTTGGTTTTTATTGTAATTTATGTCCTCCTTTTACAGGGACTAAATGCCATTAATTTGGGTGATAGCGTTTTCATGATAGTTAGAGACGGATGCATTGTTTTCAGATCACATGCACAATATCATGATTTTAATTTCACATGCCAACTGGAGAATGGAAGTAATAGCGATTTTCCAAGATCTGGCCAAGTTTGTTAAGAACCATCTTGTCTGGTGATATCTAACCATATATCTTCTTATTATGCTTCCAAATTACATTATAAACTCAATTTTAAATTTGGTAGAAGAAATAATGATGCAGGTATTTTCGATTCTTGTTGCTCCGAGAGATGTAATAGTAGCAGAGACCGATGTTGTTTGATAATTTGTACAATAGTGATATAACTGTAATTGTGGTTCATGCGGTGAAATTTGGTTTGGAGCCACAAGTGAGAGCTCAAAAGATACCAGCTTTGGCTCAAGAAAGGGCAATCGAAAAGGACCGACAAACACCTTTCTCGATTCTTGACTTATTTCGTTACTATGGTGGGAAGCCTGATGATAATACCGTTATTGTATCTTATATCACCGTTACCAAAGATGTAAGCCCCCTTTATCCATATCTCTTTCAAACACAAATGCATGTCTGCACACATCAAATATAATAGTTGGATAACATGAAATTTTTGTTTCTAAGACCAGCCTCTTTCTAAAATCTCATACTCTGTAATAGATGGGATTATATTTTGTATGATTGATGAACACGGCTGTAAAAATACCATTTGATGAACTTTTTAGATTCTCGATATTATTTATGACAACCTAATAGTCTATAGGATAGTATGTTTTCGTCCAATTCACTTATATGCCGGATATAGGATTCTTAATGAGTTGAGTTACATATTTAGTTTCTACGCCCTCCTTCCTATGAAAGGTGTGAATTGGAGAGATAATGCGATATTTTAAAATATCTATTAATAGTGTTTGGATCAAAAGAAATCGGTCAGAATGAGTTGAAGGATCAAAAGTCGAAGATCAAATATCGGGAAGTCGCACAAAACTATATTGCTCAAAATTGCTTGAAAATGTCGTTATTCCCAGAAACCTGCTCTCGTCATAGTGGGTAACGGGTGAAAACTGGAATTTTATTTATATTTTATTGTAAAGATAACATACGTTGATGAAATTTTGTATGATTGGAGATGTTTGCAAGTTACAGATATGTTAGGGCTATGTTTATTAAGTTATAGGTTGTGTTTTTTGATACGTCGTTTTTAAAAATTGCCCATAAAAGGTATACTCAGTATAATGTTGTTGTCACAGTAGGAAATGGGTCAAAACTAGAGTTTTTTTTTAGTTGACAGATTTTAATAAGCTTTTGGTAGTTTTGGCGCTTTAAGTTACGAAGATCTTTGGTGCTATATTTATATGCACATTACAAAAGATGTTAAGAACTTTAGGTAAGTCTTACTCATTTTGCGTATTTCGTGTTAAACTGATTTTATTGCTTTTAATAGTAACCGTTGTTGTGTTTCGATGTTTGAATGACTCATTTTCTTTGATCTTTGAATGTAGGTCGTATATTGCATCATCATATTATAAAAGGCTACATCCATGAAGGTCAGATTTTCGTCGAACCTTAAAACTTATATGTTTTTCCCTTTAAATGTCAAAAGACTCCCATTAGTCATTGTAGGATTCTCATGTAAGAGCATGCACAAACGTAACGTTTTAACGCCGTTGGAGGGCAAAATAACGTCGTTGGAGGCGTTACTCCATTGGAGCCGATGAGAAATAACGGCATGGAGGGTGCGCGTTGGGTGGTTAACGCCCATTAAGGGCAAGTAAAAAAAACATTTCGAAAAAGTTACAAAACTAGCCCCTCAACGGCTAGTAGCCGTTACATTTTCAAAAAAAATTACATAAAACCCCCTAACGGCTAGTTTAAAAAAAAAATCAAAAACATTTTTTTACCACTATAAATATCCAACTAAAACTCTATTTTTTCACACTTCCTCTCACACTTTATATACTTCCTCTCACACTTTCATAATTCAAAAATCAAGTTCGTTCACAATGGATCCAAATGAATTTGGTGATATTCCTCTGTCTTGGTCAGACGTTGATGACGAAGAGGACTTCCAATTTATGGCGTCCGCGTACGAGTATCACCTTGATTTGGAACAAGAAAAAGGTATTGAATCTCAACATCCTAGTTGTTCTTGTAGCCATATATATCGTGAACGTGAGCTTGCAGAAGAACGTCTGCGCAACGATTATTTCGTAGAAGGTTGTAAGTATTCAAACCGAATTTTCGTAGAAGATTTCAGATGAGCCGGAAACTATTCCCGCAAATAGTTGAAGGTATTGAATCTTATACTCCGATAATATTCCGGATCATTTTACTTTCTTTAGGCAAACACCGATTGTACGGGTCGAATGAGTTTAAGTGCTCTAATGAAGTGTAACGCCCGCCATACGTCAATTGGCGCACGGCACCTCACTCGATGCATTTGATGAATACTTGCAAATGGGTGCGAGTACTTCAAAAGTATGTCTTGATAATTTTAACAAATGCATTATTGATTTGTTTATGCTTGAGTATTTAAGAAACCAACATGGCCGACATTCAAAAATTTATCAACAACATGAAGAAAAACATGGTTTTCCGGAATGCTTGGTAGCATTGATTGTATGCACGGGAATGGAAAATTGTCCATTGGCTTGGCAAGGGCATTTTGCTAGGGGTGATAAAACTACCCAACAATTATGCTTGAAGTCGTTGCTTCTCAAGATTTATGGATCGGCATGCATTTTTGGGATGGCGGGGCAAATAACGATATTAATGTTTTAGATAACTCTCCATTATTCGACGACCTTCTTGCGACAATGCCTCAAGCGCACCTTATATGGTCAACGAAACTAGGTATGAGCAGGGTATTACTTGGGCGATGGAATTTATCCCGGTGGGCAACTTTCGTCAAATCCTTCACGGCAACAACTGACGAAAAACATATGTACTTTAAAAGGAGACAAGAAAGTGCCAGAAAGAATATTGAACGTGCTTTTGGTGTGCTTCAAGGCCGTTGGGGTATACTACAACAACCGGCACGTCAATGGGAAATTGTCACGATACGTAGAACCATGTATTCTTGCATAATTTTGCATAACATGATTATAAAAGATCAAAAATTTGCATTACGTGACTATAACGAAGTGTGGGTGGATCCGTCAGCAAATTTGAGGCAACGAAGATGGGTCGACAGATGTGATACTCACAGTCGTAAGGCAAAAGAAATACACGACCGACAAACGCATACCCAACTCCAACAGGACCTTATGGATCATGTTTGGCAGAAGAACCTTGAACTACATGGACAACAACAAGAGAGAAACGATGATGAATAAGTATTTGCTATGTTTTGTTATTTTTTTTTCGTTGTCATTTCCTTTATATTGTAACGTTTAATTTGCGGTGTGTATTTTTATTTGTTGTAAAAAAAAATTCGATGTATTTTTTTAATTTCGTATTGTAATATGTTTTCAAATTTAATGTTATGTTTAGTTTAATAAATGAAGTGTTTGTTTTAGTTTAGGGGTTGAAATTGAAAATATGAAATGTTATTGATGTTATTGGGATGTTATTGTTGTGGGTGTTTTTTGGGGATGTTAAGGTGAAATGTTAAAGCTGATGTGACGCTGACGTGGACAGTATTATTAATTTTATGGTGTTATTGTTGTGCATGCTCTGAGTAGTAGCTAATGTTGATTTTAATCAACTGCATATTTTTTGTGTGTTCTACAGGATTCTTCATTTTGACTAATTTGTTAAGGTGTCACTGGTGTGTCTGCACTTGAAAATTATCAAATTATCTCTAACACACAAGCAAAATTATTCGTGGGAAGGAATTGAAAGGCAAAAATGACTTCAATTTAATAATGGCTTCAATATTATTTTTTAATAAAAAATGGCATCAA
The DNA here is from genome assembly GCA_022545495.1 of Chrysanthemum lavandulifolium. NCBI lineage: Eukaryota > Viridiplantae > Streptophyta > Magnoliopsida > Asterales > Asteraceae > Chrysanthemum > Chrysanthemum lavandulifolium. The sequence continues at coordinate 233,313,356 of CM040243.1, read as the reverse complement.
TTTAGTTATGTATGTTTTGACTTTTGTACATTATATTCTATATTATCATATATATATCTTATTAAAAGAGCACGCTCTTCACACGCTATGTGTCAAGATTAATCGCTAACTTTCGCAAGAGGCAAAAATAGTCCCTAAGGTTTAAGTGTCATTGCAAAATAAGTCCAAGTTGGCAAAATAGTCCCTAAAGTTTAAGTGTAGTTGCAAAGTAAGTCCTTTATAGCAATTTGGCAAAATAGTCCCTATCCAAATTCACGTCTATAAAGCAATCCCATTGATCGCGCGGGTTTCACACTCAGATATACTAAAGATGGGAGTGCAATTCCCAAAGTAGGTGCATTAAATGCCATCTTTGTCAAAATGGCAAGAATAGTCCTTGAGGTTTAAGTGGCGTTGCAAGTTAAGTCCTTTGTAAGTTTGGAAAATGGCAAAATAGTCCTTGGGGTTTAAGTATGGCAACAATAGTCCCCGAGGTTTAAGTGTCGTTGCAAGCTAAGTCCTTTGTAAGTTTGGCAAATGGCAAAATAGTCCCGAGGTTTAAGTGTCGTCGCAAGCTAAGTCCTTCAGACGTTTCACAACACTTCACAAGAACGCGGATCACCCACCGTTATTTCCAATATGCATCTTGAAAATTGAGTTAGTTGGGCCTGGGGGGATTGATTGCACGAACTACTACTCTATACCTAGACAAAGAAATTTCGTACAAAATTTAATGGTGAAGTAAAATGATGCTTTATATGTTTTGAGCTTGTCTGCTAATTATAGTCTTTCAGTTTTTCGTATGTGTGGCAAATAGATGGATGGCTCAACCGGTAGTTTATATCTTACTGGAAAAAAAAGTTAAGGAACATATGGTTCTTTTATGTAAATAGCTAGGTGATCTGAATGATAGAGATAACATTTATTATTAATTTTTTCTGTTGTTTATTAGTTATTTTATTTCTAAAGTCTTAATATTGAGAGCTCATGTTATGTATGTGAAGATAATGAGGATGAAATTCATGTTGCTGACCTTAAAGACCAAAGGGTATCTTTTGTCGTGTTTTTTACACTCAATATTGATAACAAGAATGCAATATGGAACATATATTTGAGATGTTAATGTCACATATTAAGACATATTTTGTTCAAACTTTTTTCAAATGGGATGGTTTTTATTGATAATAAAAAATTAAGGTGGTAATGTTATGATATGATTTTGGTAACATGACTGTTTTGAGTATTTTGGTGAAGTTGATAAATGGGGTGATATGCACACTATTAAAAGTGATGTCACACCACCAATCATGCATAACGGTGTTGTCTTGTGTGCATTCTTGGTGTCTTTAGTGGTGAAAGAATCAAAAGTGTCGTGTACATATCAACACTCTTGATAAATGGGTGCTAAGTTTGTAAAGGAAAGTGCACGTAGATTGTTTCGCATGTGAAAATGTGTATTTACATTTTTTTAAGACCTACTCAGATTGATTCATGTCTAAATCCCATTGCGTTATGTGACATTTTTATCATATAGTTATTTTTTGTAGCCTCGACAATAAAACATTAATTATTAAAATATATTGACCAAAAATTACAAAAGAACACAAATAAGAAAAAAATAATTATTCAAAACTCCGTACATGCACATGTATTATAACTATGTAGGATACAATATCTTCTACTTTCAAGTTTTTATCCGGTCTCACAATTCGATACTAAAAGTAAAAAAAGAAACAAAATACACAAAAATAAGTTACTATACTTCTAAGTTGGATAAAGATTGTTTAAATAAAAAAGGGGTACGTATATATGTAAATCGAGAACAAAAACGCTAACGGCATAATATAAATGTTGCGTGATGAAGCGTTTTAAATTAGAACAGTTACACAAAATTCAACCGTTAATTGCTACAAAATGTTCACAAATGCTTGCCGCTAAAAATGCTCTTAATATTATATATACATTAATAATTTCATTATTAATAACTAGTATGTTCAACAACTTGTTTAATTTACACTAATAACACATTTTATCATAACCATACCACAAACAAAACTGATTAAGAATTACTAATCAAAATATGAATTTCTCACCAACTTAAGTTTTCAATTTCATTACTTTCGTCATTTATCTTTAAGCAGAGTCCTTACTTTGTTCACCTATAATTTCATTGAAAAAAAATATAAATGACTGAGACAACCTAAATCTAATATGACCAATTTTTTAACAAACCAATAATAAATCAGTAAATAAACGCAAATATGTTTAAAGTGTAAAATCTATAATTATCTCAATTAGTTCTCAAAATTAACTATGACAATAGTATAACTTATAGTTGTTAATCAAGATCTTACGATTTTACGATATTACTGAAAAGAAGCAATCTTTATCTTACATTGGGTCTTTGCAAACTTAAAATTTTAATAGGGTCCTAATCTTAACTATAAGATCTTAAGATTTCGATACATTCCGATCTTAATTTACTCGAACCATAAGCTAAAAAAAGTATTATGGATTAAGTTTTACAAAATTTTAAAAACTTACTCTTTTTAAATATTCTATAATTATAACTTAGGCCAATATTTTTATGAAATATTAATATATTTTATGTTTGACATACAATAATTTTTAAATTTACATAATATTACAACAAATATTAAAAGAGGAGAGTTATTTTACATACCAAACTTTTTTCACATAACAAGGGACTCATTTCCACCATCAATTTAAAAGAAATCAATGGGTGAGATTCAAAAGATTTTATTATTTCACCTATTTGTTATAATTTAAATATCTCTAAACCGTTAATCGTTAGTCGAAAATATTTATTGTCGCGACGAAGTTTAATTATCTTTCATAGGACGAAGACTTTGATATCTTTCGAAAAAGAAAAAAATCGCTTTTTCACGTTTTTGGTAATTTTTCGTTTTTTACGCCATCGAAATTTGCGTGAAAAATCATATATGATAAAACACTAAGTTGAATATCACACGTGATATTAGTGTTAAACGATATATGATATGTAATATCATATGTGATATTACACTAATATCACATGTGATATTACATATCATATATGATATTACACTATTATCACACGCGATATTCAAATTATTGTTTTATCATATACGATTTTTAACGAAATTTTCGAGAACGTAATAAAGCGAAAAACTTAAAAAAAAAAGGTGAAAATACGATTTTTTTTTTGTCTAAAGATATCAAAGTCAGCTTTATCTATAGAAAGATAATTAAACGTCGTCGCAACGATATTTTTTCGCTTAACGATTAACGCTCGAAAGATATTAATATTTGAAAAAAAACGATGAAAGTGTGTTTTTAAATTGTTGAGATTAATCTCATCTATTAGATTAAATAAAAATGAATGGTGAAGATTAATCCCTTGATATGTAAAGAATCTTTATCATATTAAAAATAATATTATAATAAAATCTTAACCCGATTTTATCTTGTAAAAACGTAAATGGCCGATACTTTTTTGAACTATTTAATGGTTGGTACACCACATGGGATCATGTGAAATAGAATGACATTGCTAATATATTGAAATGACTGTACACCTTTATCATTTCATAGACTCATGGTTTTAAAGACACATTTAAGAATGATGGTTTCGCTACATAGGTTTATAGATACTAGATAAAGAGCTATGTATTGAATAAATTGTGAATTATATAACCCTTTTATTATGGGATGTATTATATTAACCCCCCTATGATGTCAAATTATAGCCTTATAGGAGAATATTTCTTTTGTCTCTCACTTTTTCAAGACAACACGCTTTTAGTCGCTGTTAGTATTTTTGCAGTTTTAAGCGTTTGACTTATTAAACTTTATATTTATTGTTCGCATTTTCGCGTTTATAGTTTTGATATAAATAAAATTATAAAATAAAAAAAAAATAAAAAAAAAATAAAAATTTCAAAAATAATGAGGGGTCAATCTAAAAAAAGCAGAAGTCAATATAACCCAACCCTTTTATTATGGAAATGATTTAGACACTAAAAATCGACGCAGACACTCAAAATCGTGCATTAAACAGTTGATCTGCATATATATTGTGCTTTAACAGGTTGCACATTAGAGTGTACAAATCAAAACACAATGTGTACAAATCATCTCCCTTTTTTTATATGTTAATGTATTGAGATTGTTTCACAATTTTATTCACATAAATTATTGGTCATATAGCACAAAAAGACATTCAACATAAGATCTATTTTTATTCTACGTACTTTACATTTTTTTTTTTTTACATAAAGGCGCTCAACTTTTTTTTAATGTATTTAGGTTTTTCTCTAACTTTCGTTAACTCACTTCGTTAGTATATTACATGTTTGGTCCTTGAGTTTGTATAATCATTTCATGCACTATCCATCACCACCAAAAAAATTTAATAAAATAAAATAAAAAACAAAAACAAAAACAAAAACAAAAAAAAAGTTTTTGAAAAAAAAAATTGGTAAAAAAGCAAAGGATGTGATCAATAGAGGAGAGTTGTGCTAACCTAGTTATTCATCATAGCTAATAATGTCTACGTCTAATTACTTCCAATTACTTGGTGGGTCAAAGTCAAGAGGACAAAGATTTGGTCAATTCGCCTTAACCTATCAAAGAAAGATGCCACCACTGGAGAAGTCGGTGTCCCTTCATAAGTCCAGTTGTACCGGTCCCCTGCCGAGTTATTAAGTTCCGCTACATGCTAGACTTATAATAGTGAGTGCGGGCGTTAGCAACTTAAACACTCATCCCTAATTTTTAAGTTCATCCAAACGGTAGGTGATCGGTTGGTCAATCGCACAAGTAGAAAGGGTCGTCATTGGTCATATCTTACCCTTCTCGCCCCGGTTTATTCACTTAGGGTTAGTTGGTCATATCTCCTAAGCAACTAGCCTCACCGCCATTCAAAACTACCAAACAAGGGTAGCTACCAATAAACTATGCATGCATACACTTAGAAATAATTATACGGAAGTAATGTAAACGCAAACAAAACAATTAAAGAGTCATAACTAGGGATATTAATCATACAAATCAATTCAATATTTAATGTTGCGAAATACATGAATTGAAAGTAAAGAAAAGATAAAATGCTAATGCTTATCGTAGGGGAGTGATTTCTCCCATGAAGATAGCTCTGTATGCTCCTCTAGACCTGCCTTTGGCTTCCTCCTACGTTCTTTTGTTGTGGTGTGTGAAATGGGATGCCTTGAAATGCTGGAAATCGTGAGGTATTTATAGGCCAGATCTTGGTTACGGCGTAACTAATAGAATAGTTACGGCCGTAATCATCAAATTCTTCGTAAATTGCACTAGATCTATCGGTTCTGGCAGAACCTTAGAAGTGGTTACGCCGTATCTTCAATAATTCTTGGTTACGCCGTAGTTTATGCACGAGTTACGGCGTAGTTATCGATGACGCGGATCCTCATTTGACCTAATATAGTTACGTCGTAATCTTTTGGGAGAGTTACGTCGTAATCTTACGATAAGTTGGCTTTTCGAGTCACGCTTTAGTTACGCGTAATGTGAGAGATGAGTTACGCCGTTACTTCTTCAAAGTGAGCATACTATGATAAATCTTTAATAATTCTCCAATTCCGCGTCTCGTTAGCTCCAATGCTCGTAATTTATCTGAAACTGGAATATAATGGAAAACAAGCGTAAATCAATATAAATGATATAAATTACAAGCATTATCGGGGGAAATTTACACTTAATATTTAGGATAATTTGATTTTATCTAATATCCCCCCATTTGAACTCTACTTGCCCTCAAGTAGACCTTATTAGATAGATTCCTAAAAAGATATCTCCCATGACCTGGAAAATATAAGTTTACAAATCCTTATGCTAGAATAAAACAAAGTCGAACACCTCACGAAATGAGAACGAAACACTCAAATCTCTCAACTATTCTAAGTGTCAATTTGGGTGATCACCAATCGCATAGTCATAGCTTGTATTCTATCATATGCTTGGCGGTTACACAAATCTCCACCACTAGAGTTATGGGCTAAACAATTTTGAAGGCAATATGGGTAGACACGACAAAGGTTAAGGTGACTCGTCATTACTAACATGTCACGTGAAGTGGAAAACCAATGATACATGACCAAATCCATGGCCAAGACACCAAAGATTGCTCATTGTATCACCTAGACACGCTTCATGACTAAAGGGTAGGATAAGACATGGGATATATAAATGGTGTAAAATAAAAATCAAGCAGATAGTCTAAATCTATAACCAAGTCATCACCACTTACCGTCCGCCCAAAGTTCAAGCTTTGAAGTAAAGAAACCGGATCATGAAATACTAGGTAAATGTGTCATTAGAGGACGTCATGATGGGCACGCTATCTTTTCTTCAACTGTTGGCGCAATTACCAACTCCAATCTTCAAATGTGACCGAGGTGGCCTCCTCGATACTAAATCTATATAAAGCTCATAACATAGTGCTTATAACATCGCACTTTACAATAAACTAAATAACATAACATTTTTTTTTTCAACATAAACATAACAACTAAACATAATATCCCCCCACTTGAGATGAACAATAGGAATTCGGGGGGTCTTCGATGATCTTTAAGACTATGTCGTCAACGAAAGCGTGATTCCCGAACCTTTCCACTTGAACCTTGAACTTAGGCAAATGATGACTTCCCAATCACAAATAAAGACTACAGGGTAGGCTAAGGTGTATAGGTGTAACGAAACAATATATAGGGTTAACAAAATGAAAGGAATGGCTCAGATGGGTGTATCTAGGGGTCTCTTGCACTAAAGGTGAGTGCAACAAAAGGGTTTCACATGGGGGTCGAGAAGTCGAGGTGACTAATCGATAGACAAACAATGGTAGGCTATTTGGGTGATAATCCTATAATACTGCCTTCTTAAAATAAAAAATCCAAATACATCGAGCTAACTCAAAATACCTCGTCTATGGTCTCGAAATGATGCAAAGGCCAAGTTCTAAAGTTTACAAGCTACCCAAGCACACTCATAATTTGGTGGATTTGGGGTAAAATATTGGAAACGGATAAGGCTAATCTCACCATATAATATCAAGGGTTGTATGTGCTCGGCTAAGGTCTAATCTAGTTAGGTTAAGAAAACATGTCAAAATTTTAAAATGGCATAATTTTTCAAAATAAACTAGAAAACGAGGGAAAATAAAGTTCAAGAGACAACCTACTCCGTCCCCCACTTGAATTGTACAAAGTCCCTTTTGTACTAAGCGTTAAATAAAGGTGAAGAGAAGTAGAATTAGGCGAGAACTTCCCGAAATTTGCTCCAAAAGAAAGAAGACCCACGAAAAGAGTCGTGCCTTCGCATAAGCATCCATGAGCAAACTTCAATCCACGAAATCACACTACCGACAAGCATAAAAAAGAAAAGATGAAAATGAAAACAAACCTAACTCGATTTCAGTAGGAATCACGGTTGCATTTAGCATATGCAACAAGCCTTTAAACGACTTGGTGTCCCAGTGGACGAGTGAAGTCTCATGAGGGTTTACAAGGAACACACCCACAAAGTTCATTTAAAATACTAATAAAAGGTTATTGTGTTTAAAATGAAAGTAAAAAGAGGATAGTTACGTCGTAACTCTTATAAGGAGTTACGTAGTAACTAGACAAAACCCGCATCTGTTTTAAGAGTGTAGCTACTGGCGTAACCCGAGATGGGATTACGCCGAATTGGTAGTGCATCCAAATTACTGCTGCAAAGGGTTTGTTACGGCGTAACCGAGATGAGTTACGCCGTAACTATAGTCAAATCGATGTTTGCGGTGAAGAATCACTCTTCATTTCTTGCAAAAATGGTTAAAAACACAAAAACCAACAGAAATGGAAATAAAATAAAAGAAAGGGATAATTCGGGTTGTCTCCCGAAAGAGCACTTTTCTTTATTTACGAGTCTTTAAGTCTGACTCAGAGTCTCGGGGCTTTATGGTGGCCTTTGGACTTGGCCAACTTCTACAACTAGTTGGCGGCAATCATTCATCCATTTGATAAAAACCTTTTTTCTTTCAGTGTTACCGATGCTACATGTTCCAAATTTTGTGAAAGCCACTCATTAAATATTACACATGACTTTCCCCAGTCATCATCTTCAGCTATAAGACTACTTATTGTACTCATGTTTGATCTTTCATCATTAGTTATTGTATTACTAAGACGATAGTTATCGTAATTGCATTTTAGTTGTTTTACCAATCCCTTATTGATTTATGAGTCTCCAAATCTTATCTTGTACCAATCTTCAAATGCTAATATCCCAAATTTAATATCATGTCTTTCAGCCTCGTGAGGGCATATCCATTCATCCGCCTTTCCTTCACAAAATTCTCGAAAAGGGTTACACGAGGCCATGTCACACCGATTCGTTATCCTTGGTTAATATCGGGTTGCGATAATGTTTGTTTGGAATCGAGCTTCCTTAATACCTTGGTCTGGGCGGTCTTTTCCTGTTTCGCTATAACTATCAACATTTTCTCCACTATTATTAGTACTAGGATCATAACATAAAGGTGGATCGAGTGATTGAACATTAACAACATCAACTTTATTTGAAATTTCTAATTTTGGGTTTAAATGCTCTTTCATCTTGAAAGTTATTCGTTCATTTCGGTTCCCAAAGAAATTTGTATTTCAAAACCTTAATTTGAGCCCGACAAGTGGCGGAAAAGGTCTTCCAACAATTAAGTTGTAAGTCTCCGTTTCCCATGTCAATAACCACAAAATCATGGGAAAAGGAGTTTTCCAATTTTAAGGAGCACATTATTTACTATTCCCCTTGGTACAGCCTTAGAGGAATCAGCCATTTCTATCATCATTGTTGTTTCTTTAAAATTGGTAAGTTTTATTTTATCAAACAAAGTGGTAGAAATAAGGTTTACCCCAGCCCCTAAATCAGCTAATGCAGTAATTTTAAGATTACCGATAGTGCATGGAAGAAGAAAACTTTCCTGGTATTGTTGCTTCTCAGGAAGTTGGCTTGTAGTTAATCCCGGACAGATCATTGGTGATAGAGGAGGTGTACTGTTCTTTCTTCGGCTTATCTTGCGCAAATATGGTTTCGCAGGCAATGGCTTTGGCATTACTGGTCTCAAGGTTTTTAGCTAATTGCCCAATTTGTGTTTCGAGGTTTTTAATTGCAGCATCTTGGTTCCGCAAGTTCAGGTTGGTGTCTTCTTTTACCTTGACCATCCATTCCTTGAGTCTATCTCCCTTTTTTGTAAATTCCTCGATGTGCCTATGCATTATTTCTTCAAGGCTGATTGTTGTTGACTCTTGTGTAGAGCCCTAGGGACTTTTCTCGGTATCTGGGCTCGTTACCACTGTATCCGTTGAAAGGGCTCCCACTTCCATATTTTACTTCTTCGATCCTTTTAACTTACTCGTTGGAGGAACATTCCTTAGTAGGGGGAGTTCCATTGCGTCCACTTCGTTCCACTTGTATGGAATGCACATTTCCTTGAGCTTCTTCATGTCTCTTCCGAGACTTTCTAATTTGTTGTTTATTGCTGCAAGGCCTTTCATATTTCCAATCTTACTTCGGTTGCTCCCCCCATTGTGCCATTTGTGAGAGTGGTCAGTCATCTTTTGAATAGTTTCCAAAGCCAATGTTGGAGTCAATCCAGGAATCGGCCCTTGAGAATCAATCATTTGCCTTGAGGAGATGTTCAGACCTTTGTAAAAGACGTTTACCTTTTGTTGGTTGTTGAGGTCGTGAGTAGGGCATTTGTATAATAATTTGTTATACCTTTCCCATGCTTGGTACAACGTTTCATCACCCTCTTGCTTGAAGTTATGGATTTCTTCTAATTGCTTAGCAGTCCTTGATGGAGGACAGTATCTCTGAATGAAATACTTTTTAGGATAGGCGGTGTTGGTATTCGGCAGTAATCGATCAACCCACCTTTAGCGACTCCAAGAAGAGAAATAGGAACACCGTAACATGACAAGCAACGTTTGAGACTCTAGAAATTTTGAATAGGCTGACAATGTATTCCACGTTGTCTATATGTTCATGAGCATCATCAGTAATGCTTCCAGAGAGGGATTTGCACGCAATTCCCTCATAAATTGAGGTTTGATTTCAAATTGAGCATCTTCTGCGATAGCCGGCCTAACAATCCCTGGTCCTTATTCTTCCCTTGTTAACGCTAAATATTCCTCGAGAGTGAGGTTATCAATGTTAAAAACTTCCATGGTACCTGAAAACTTGAAAAGAGATCGTGAGAATTTGAGAAATTTTAAAACAAAATGAAAATGAAAGACTTAATAGCAATCCTAATATAACTCCCGTGGCGTAAAAACTTGATGCGCGGTTTTACTAACCGTGTTTTAATATTTATAGTGTCTCGTTATACCTATGGTCTACCCTAATGCACTAACAGGCGGTGTACCCGGTCGTGTGTAGTGTAGTATTCGGTAAAACTGAGGTCATCCCAAGAGCTATGTGAGTTGGATTAATACTAAGTATAGGTGTCACAGATTTCAAGAATGTTTTAATTAATTAACTACTAAAGCAATTAAAAGCAAAGGATGTGATCAATAGAGGAGAGTGGTGCTAACCTAGTTATTCATCCTAGCTAGTAATGTCTACGTCTAATTACTTCCAATTACTTGGTGGGGTCAAAGTCGAGAGGACATCATTTGGTCAATTCGCCTAACCTATAAGCAAAGATGCCACCATTGGAGATGTCGGTGTCCTTCATAAGTCCATTGTTCCCGGTCCCTAAGCCGAGTCATTAAGTTTCGCTACATGCTAGACTTATAATAGTGAGTGCCGGCGTTAGCAACTTAAACACTCACCCCTAATTCTTAAGTTCATCCAAGCGGTAGGTGATCGGTTGGTCAAATCACACAAGTAGAAAGGGTCTTGAGTTGGTCATATCTTACCCTTCCGTCTCGTCTACTCACTTAGGGTCAGTTGGTCATATCTCCTAAGCAACTAGCCTTTACCGCCATTCAAAACTACCGAAACAAGGGTAGCTACCAATAAACTATGCATGCATACACTTAGAAATAATTATACGGAAGTAATGTAAACGCAAACAAAACAATTAAAGAGTCAAAACTAGGCCAGCACCAAGAGGTGCTTAGCCGCTCATATTAACCATACAAATCAATTCAATATTTAATGTTACGAAATACATGAATCAAAAGTAAAGAAAAGATAAAATGCTAATGCTTATCATAGGGAAGTGATTTCTCCCTTGGAGATAGCTCCGTATGCTCCTCTAGACCTGCCTTTGGCTTCTTCCCACGTTCTTTTGTTGTAGTGTGTGAAATGGGATGCCTTGAAATGCTGGAAATCGTGGGGTATTTATAGGCCAGATCTTGGTTACGGCGTAACTAATAGAATAGTTACGCCGTAATCATCAAATTCTTCATAAATTGCACTAGATTTGATGGTTACGGCGTAACCTTAGAAGTGGTTACGCCGTATCTTCAATAATTCTTGGTTACGCCGTAGTTTATACACGAGTTACGGCGTAGTTATCAGCAGCGCGGATCCTCATTTGACCTAATATAGTTACGTCGTAATCTTTTGGGAAAGTTACGCCGTAATCTTCTGATAAGTTGGCTTTCTGAGTCACGCTTTAGTTACGGCGTAATGTGAGAGATGAGTGACGCCGTAACTTTTTCAAAGTGAGCATACTATGATAAATCTTTAATAATTCTCCAATTCCGCGTCTCTTTAGCTCCAATGCTCGTAATTTACCTGAAAGTGGAATATAATGGAAAACAAGCGTAAATCCATATACATGATATAAATTACAAGCATTATCGGGGGAAATTGACACTTAATATTCAGGATAATTTGATGTTATCAGCCTCCGTATCAAACTCCCCGAACGTAGGAAAAGCAAATAGTATGAACTTGTATTTGTTGTCCTCACATTTGGACGCATACTTCCTCTTTTTCTTCTCCACATCATTGTGCAAGGCTACCCCAGGAGCCCATGAACTCGCCTTTATACCAACAAATGGAGAGATACCGGTCACATCCAAGCATGCATCTTTACCTTGGATACAATTAAATAATAACAAGTCTGCAGGTCGTAGCTCCTTCTCATCCTCCGAAAGAAACCCCATTGGAGCCTCCTTCCGCACCATGATCCCAACCTTGGAACATATATCAACAAAAATATCACGCATCAGATTATGCCTGAACTTCACCCCCACTTCACTAGAGCTGTGGACCGCGTGATCCCTCAATTTGTCATACGATGCACATTGCAACTCGGGCAAAGGCTACCTTTAGAGAACATGGGTACTATAAGCCTATAACATAACACATATCGGAATTGGCGATAGTTCATCCTTTGTCCCAAGCCGTCAATAGGGATGGTGAAAAGATAATCCTGTGCATGTGGGGCACGGATGCAACTGAGAATAGCCACCTGACGTGGATATAACGAGTACTTAGAAACAAGGTATTTCTCAATGAAACCAAAGTAACACTTTTCAAGGTTTTCAGCATTGGGGGAGAAGCGCTAGAGGTGATAGAGAGAACGTTTATGTTACAAGTATTGTTAAAAATATCAAGAGCATGCTGAAAAGAAGAACCATGGAAGATAATACCGGACTTAGTCAGTATCTTGTCTTGTATAACACTCGCTTGCATACGAGAGACGAGAAAAGCATACTGTATCTCCAGCTGAAAGGATGCCAAGAACACCCAACTTGATTGGAAGAGTAGCAACCCGCCACTGCTAATCACTAAACCCCGCCCCTGGACCGGTGACAATCTTCTCCAAGGAGGCATGTAACGTCTGATCAAACTGAACTTGTGCCTCCAATAAATGCAAAAGGGAACATGTACTCAGAGCATAAGATAATTTCGCAACCCACGCACAATTACAAAGAAGAAGGAGCTCACATTTGGGATCATTGAGTTTATGGATATCCTCCATTAGAGAGATCGTTTTAGAGACCCTTTTCAAAGCCAAATTCCAACAGAAATTTTCATCCAAACTAACTGAACCACCAAGAAGTTTGACATCATTGAGAGGGGGAGAGATATTTATAGGAAAAACATCCTCTGCCCTACTTCTAGGATCCTCCACAGGCTAGAAAGTTCAGTCTTATCAACATTCAAAAACAAACTACGAACTGGACTATCCCACCTGATGATGTCAAGCGCCTTGGCAACCATAAGGGTATCTCCAACAATAATACTGTCATTAAGATACCAAGCCTGAAGGGTAAGCTCACAAGACTAATTAATAGTCTGGACCAAAGGGTGCAAAGCTAGGGCAAACAACAAAGGACCTAACGGATCCCCTTGTTGAACCCCTTGATAAGACCAAAGGATAGAGTCACCATAATAAAGCCTAACAGGCCGGGCATAAAAAAATCAACCCAAGAAGCAATGGATGGGCATCACACCCTAGCTTCCTGAAGTAAGACGCTCCTAGCGACAAGATTGAAAGCATCCTTAAAATCCACCAAAAGTATAGAAAGTCCAACCTCGTTACCCTTAGACTCAATGAGCCTATTCACAAATGAAGAACAACCTCACAACCACCAGGAACGCCAACACCAAATTGAAAGTCCTGTAAATTGTCACAATTCTCAATTTCCGGTCATTTCTCAAACTCAATATTCATCATTTCTTATCGGTTCGTGCATGGTTTTGCATTTTACATTAAACGTTTATTTTCTTATTAAATAAACGCTATCGCGTAAAGATTATTTTGAATATTGATCCGACACTTCCAAAAATAATCTTAATATATTTTTATACTCATTTTAAGACTATAAAAATTATATTATTACTTACCCGATGTTTTCAATTTATTTTGTATATAAATTGTTAAGTATAATATTTCTGACGGTTTTCGTAAATTCAACACGATAATTATTATTTCACTCAATTTTGCAAGAAATGTATTTTATAATTTATATGACTTCAATATATTTTATTTTGCTCTGTTAAAATTTATTTTAGCTAACGCTACCCTAAATGCTTAAATAAATACGCAAGTTATTAATTATCCTTACTTAATTACACATTTACTCTACATTAATATATTTAATTACCACTAAATGCAACTAGTTCCTTTTCTTTTTATGCATGTCGACACAAGGGATGAGTCACTTAAAACTTCACTAAATATCTTATACATTAAATCATATTATACTACATATCAAACACATACAACACAATATTACTAAGTGTAAAAGATCATTTATCCTCTCTTCCTCTCTTCTCTACAAACCGGCCACCCTTGAGGACAAGAAGGAGATCACAAATTTTTCAAGACAAGTTAATTATACAATGTATACACACTCTTAGTTTAGGTTTTGAAATAAAAACCTAGGGTGATTAGGATTAAACGGAGTTATAACGAAGAAGTTATGCTATTTACAAGTTACACGGCGAAAACTATTTACTTGTAAAATTCAACATGTTGTTTTACCTTTTACGAGTCAAAATGGGTCTTAAGCGTTATAAAATATGTCGACTTATCAAAATATATTAGTATACTTTGATACGAAGCTAAGGACATATAAAACGTAGAAAACGGACTTGTAACGATTAAATTACACGTGTTTACATAAAGTTGCCGTAACTTTATTATATGAGAAAAACTAATATATTTCTATTAGACAAATATTACGGCCACGAAGGACCATGTTGAGGGTCGTTTTTAACATCGATGGAATACTTTTTAGAAAACGATGTCTTCTAGTAAAAATAAGTTTGCCTAGCATATTTTCCAAAATGTTCAACCGTTTATCAAGCGGAGTTGTAACGAGTAAGATACGGTCACTTAAACTTTGCCGAAAACTACCCTTAAACAATATTTTGGATACAAGTACCCTACTTTGCCTATGATTTTCTCCATGATCAAGACCTCTATGATGAAAACTTAAATGCTAAAACTTTGAGATAATGATACAAGCTTCCAAAAACCGTTGAGTTTGTTTCCTAACACTCGATGTGCACCATTTTACGACTAGCTTTTCGAGGCCATATAGTCACTTTCATGACTTGTAAATTATATTATTTTGCGACGAAAAGTTATAATTTCATAATAAATCATTAAATGACTATCGCAGGATATCATTTCAACGTATATACTTGTAAAGTATTTTATAACATAACGAGATGTCATAAACATATATTTCGACGATAAACATTATTTTCAAATGTACAAGTGGTATAGGTATCATATGAGTTTGCATGCACGGCATTGTTTCATGACTTATATTAGATCATATCATTCATAATAGGTCGCGGTTAGAGAGTTGCGTCTCATTTCTGTGCATCCACTTGTTCATCATAACTATTGCAACAGGTGAGTTTCATAGCCCCTACTTTTATACATTTTCAATTACTTTTGGGGGAGATACATGCTCAAACTATTTTCATTTACTTTCACAAGTACTCTAAACTTTTAACGATTACCGTGAGTTCATACCCCGCTTTTACTCGTTTAAATTCTTACAAACTCTTTGGGGGAGATACATGCTTAAATACTTGTTTTTACTCTTGCGAATACTCAAACCATTTATACAATTGTGTTACACTATACTTATACTCTTTGGACATTATGTGTGGTTTATTGCGATATGTGCCTTAATGTGCTAAACTTGTTTTCAATTATGCCACACCATACATACTTTAGCAATCTGGTTAACTCTGCGGGAGCCATGGAGAGTTATTGATGGTACTATCGGCCGACGCCCACCCTTGTGTCCCGATGACTTGACACAGGGTGAATATAATCCGTTATTCAATGAGACACAACAAACAATGTAGACTTGTCAAGAGGTTCAATTAGCGTGATTCTTTGCATTAAGTACTTGTATATATTGTATGCACATATATCCTACTTACAAACAAGATTGACAATTCTATGTCTTGGCAATGGGTTGTAAACACACAGTTGCAAGTTTTGTATGGGCGGAACTTGGGCGAGTGGATTTACAATGCCTTTCTTTGCATAAACGATTTTGAAAGGCTTTACATTTCAACACAAACTCTATGAACTCACTCAACCTTTGTGTTGACACTTTTAGCATGTTTTATCTCGGTATCTAAGGCATTCACTTCATGGCATGCATATGGACATATCATAGAGTCGTGGTGACGACGCGTCATACATGGGATTTATGCACTTTAAAAACATCGTTTGGCTTGTAACAAATTTATTTCCGTACATATTGATTTTCATTTGGGACCTACACTTTGTAAACTCTGATTGTTTTATTAAATCAAACGATGTGTTTTCCAAACGACACTTTAGGTCGTTCGATATAACTGTAACTTTGATGCTATGACAGTCCTCCCCAAGGTATTCCATTCCGCTGCAAAACAGGTAATTTGGGGGTGTGACATAAATAATATTCATAGAGTTACCAATAGAAGAAGAAGCCACCTTAGAAACAAGCCTTCACCATATAGTACCAATAACAATAGGGCGTATACTGCCACCAGGATTAACCAAGGGAGTCAAAGGAGCACTAGCGATATACTCCCTCAGTTGAATAGGGCCCTTTCTACTGAGAAACAGATAACAACGGTAATGGATCCTAGCAAATCATCAGGATAAGCGGAAGCAGCCCCTCCTAAAATATCCATTAAATGTTGTGCTCTAAGCCTATCGCGACCATATGACATCCCTTTGGAGCTCAACAACAAGTCTTTATGGACAGAAAGGGCATCCTCATCAAGTGGTGAAAAGGATGAATTCGGAGATGGGACATAAGGATGTTTTGCCTCTAGCTCATGCAAGGTGTCAGGAGTAGATGGGGCGACATCAGAAGATGTGTGCACCTTAATAGCAGCAGTGAAGCGCCCATCTCTCAGTTTATGTTTACATTGAAACAGGTTAGCTCCTTCTTGGTCCTTGGTTTTCTTCACCCCACTGAAGGATGTAGTTACTTCAGCCAAACGATCCATCACCTAACCAAAGCTGTCTACGGGATCCCTCCATCTAAGAATAGCACGAGAAATACAATCAAAACTGACACCGTTCTCTCTCACCAGATCGTCGTTGAGCTCTGTTTGTTGGCACAAAAGTAGACATAACACAACATGGCAGGATAAGGAGTTGCACCCACACTGATAAATTCCCCAGGCACGCAAGGACCTTGTCCAGCGCACTACAAAAAAGCTTAGCAAACCCAAGCCACAACCTAGGGGAATACATTTAACCGTACGCAACTTGTTCGAAAAAATCCGACCAAGATGGTTGATGTCAAAACAAGTGGACTCAACACCGAGAGAGTGCATCACAGAAGCGGCGTCCTAAACAACAACCTCATCAGTAGCAAAAGTACCAGCCGCCTCAACAATGACACCCTCAACTACATCCAACACTGGCCTAAGAGGCACATGGATACAGTAGATCGCAACTTCTTCAAAACTAGGTGTGAGAACCACATCACCGTCGGTATGTTTACAATTCTTACTAAAATTGTGAGTGCAAAAACACTCACCACATAGCCATATGCCAGCCTGATGAAGTGTCTGGTCAAATGCAGAAAATAAGGAGAAGTCACTCGCATTCGTGCTTTGTGAGAAGCCTTCAAAACATTAGTTTTAAAATTGCTAGTGGCCAACTCGTCAATAAAATATTCTTAATAAGCTCTTTCCCATTTCCACTACTACATCCCTCACATCCTTGTAGAGGATAAGACATTCGAGTGGCAATATGGCTAGCCATGATAAGGATAGAGACCAAAAAGAAACAACAATACCTTAGTAGCAGTACCAAGGAATAGCACAAAAGAACCACTCCCGAAACCGAAGACGATACCATAAAGTGACAATACCTGTTTTTGAATCCACATAACTGTACCAAAGCAATTGCACAAAGGGAAAATATTATTATTATTATTAGAAGAAATACAAAAAAAGTCTTAAACTTAGGGTTAATTCGATTAAGTCTTATTCTTTTCTTTGCGTAAAAGTCTTTCAACAAATATTTTGGCGGTTGGGTTTTTATTAACGATCGTTAACTCTCTTGTTAGTAAATTACACGTTTGGTCCTCGAATCAGTATAATAATTTCATCCAACATCCAAAAACATTATTGAATTTTTTTTTACATGTTTGGTCCTCGAAAAAATAAAAATTACATTTTTGGTCCTCAAATTTTGAAAAAATTTGAAAATTTTCGAAAAAAAATTTTGGAAAATTTTGAAAATTTTCGAAAAAAAATTTAGAAAATTTTGAAAAATTTTTGAAAATTTTGAAAAAATTTTGAAAATTTTGAAAAATTTTTGAAAATTTTGAAAAAATTTTGAAAATTTTTTGAAAATTCTAATTTTCAAAATTTTTTGAAAATTCGAATTTATATAAATATTTTGAAAATTCTAAAAATTTGAAAATTTCTGAAAATTCTAAAAATTTTTGAAAATTTTAATTTTCTAATTTTCAAATTTAATTTATATAATTATTTTGAAAATTCTAAAAAATTTCAAATTTTCGAAAATTTGAAAATTTTCGAATTTTTTTCGAAAATTCTTTTGGAATTCGTATAAAATTTTCAAAAAAATTTTGGATGTTGCAAAAGAAATTCAAAATTTTTCGAAAAATTTTCAAATTTATTTTTTGAAAATTTTCAAAATTTTTCAAAATTTTCAAAAATTTTTCAAAATTTTCAAATATTTTTCAAATATTTCAAAATTTTCAAATTTTTTTATTGAAAATTTTCAAAATTTTCCAAAATTTTTTTTCGAAAATTTTCAAAATTTTTTTTCGAAAATTTTCAAAATTTTTCAAAATTTTTTTTCGAAATTTTTTTTTCAAAATTTTCAAAATTTTTCAAAATTCGAGGACCAAAAATGTAATTTTTATTTTTTCGAGGACCAAACATGTAAAAAAAAAAATCAATAAAGTTTTTGGATGTTGGATGAAATTATTATACGAATTCGAGGACCAAACGTGTAATTTACTAACAAGAGAGTTAACGATCGTTAATAAAAAACCCAAATCGCCAAAAATATTTGTTGAAGACCCTTTACGCAAGAAAAAGAATAAGATCTTTAATCAAAATTAACCCTAAGTTTTGACTTTTCTTTTTTGCCCTTATTATTATTATTATTATTATTATTATTATAAATCAACACTTTATTAAAACTCATAGGATTTATTATAAACATCACTTTATTATTATTATTATTATTATTATTATTATTATTATTATTATTATTATTATTATTATTATTATTATTATTATTATTATTATTATTATTATTATTATTATTTTTATTATTATTATTTTTATTTATTTATTTATTTATTTATTTTTATAAAACATCACTTTATTAGAAAATCATAGGAAATTACGAGAAATTAGTGGGAGCCGAGATACTAACCGGGCTCCCACCCTCTAAATATAGAAAAGCTAATCTTACTAAAGATATGAGAAGCAACACGTGCACCAATGTCTTGGATCATTGAGAACTTTCGGATTCGCTTCAAGGTCACATCATCCTTCCAAGTTCCCAAAGAAGAGAACGAGAAGGGAGAAACCTATATCCAATATTCGCAAGACTCTACCATACTTGGCGTTCGTTGTGCGGCAATGCACACACGCGCGACCAAGCAAAAATCAACCGCACTCAGATTGCGTCGAGGCGAAGACCGGTCAAATCAACACATACATCAGCCCTCCGTCCCACGAGTAAAGCAACATATCAACCTGGACGTAAGGTTTGTCCTTTCTCCACTAAGCCCGATGTCAACTTCCTAAGTTGAAATCCCGGATCGAGAACGGATGTCAACCAAGGTATCGCGCACCACGTTATGCCGATGTTTAATACCAATAATGCCAAAGATAAATATCCCGGTAAAGATCCGGAACAATTTGGGCACGACATCCGAATAGAAAATAAAGGAACACCCAATAGATAACATAACACACACCGATAGGTCCTAGCATTCATAGTCTGCCCCAACTCGGAGATCGGAACCACCCTAAGCCATTCCTGTTTCTGTGTTTTACGTAATCTATAAATACATACGATGTTATGTGAGATAAGGGATGTCTTGACATTTAAAAATAAAATCTTAAATTGAGTAATACAAATATGAGTCAACTTAATAATAAGTGAAATCTTGAGTCACAAAAAATGCAAATTTCCCAAACATAATAGTAATTAATATCTGTCATTATTTGCCACTCATACTTTTATAATGAAATCAATTGCATAACTTTTGTTCAATTTAATCATCTTAATGCGAATGATCAATAGTAATTAACATCACTAATGACACGATTTTAATGTCTGTTTTGTGTTTGTCAGAACTCACATTCAAAATACACAAAATTAATACACTCCATTTAATTGCAAAATGATAGAATGTAAAAGAAACAAAAACTTTCTTTAAACACACAAGACGTGAAAAGGATACAACTCTCCTTGAAAAATGATAGAATGTAAAAGAAACAAAAACTTTCTTTAAACACACAAGACGTGCAACTCTCCTTGAGATGAAAGTGAAGTTATTGTGATTACGTGAAAATGTATATATTTTACCTGGGACGCATGTGAGTTTCCCTTAAAGAAATAAAAATTACAGTGCAAGAAAGTAAGTAAAAATATTTGAGAGAATATTAGTCGAAAACTTATAAATTAAAAGTCACGATCTCATAAATATAAACAAACAAGTCCCGTAGCTCAGTTGGTTAGAGCGTTGGTCTTATGAGCCGAAGGTCGCGGGTTCGAGCCCCGCCGGGACTATACAATTTTTTTAACTTGCACAAACGACAATATTTAAAAAACAGTTGAAATTTCACTTTCTGTTATAGGTTTGAATATCCAAATTAAGGGACTGAAATATCAAATCTTAGGATCTATATCTTGTTCATATGTCATCTTCTGAATTTGCATCTTACCTAAGCAAACATTCCCCATTCATCATTATTAACAATATTTAAAATATGATCATGGCCCACAAAGTTATTTCTTGCTACAATAACCCTCATAGCATCACCATCTTCTTCACTACCCTCTCCTTCATCTTGGATTCTGGTACGTGTGACCTTTTACATATTATCGGTTATATGAGTTGCGTTTGGATTAGTTTTAAATTTTGTTAATAGGCTCAATGGTTTCTTGAATATTGATGTTTGATGTATGTATACTTTGACATTAAGCCATCTTAGTATTATCTGTTTTCATGAGAAGTTTTGTCCAGTGCTTTGATGGTTACTTAAATCTAGATGATCATCTTTGTATGTTGAACCCTCTTGATATTATCAGGTTTTTATGAGTTGGTATTGATAAATTTTAACTTTTATTCATTGCTCTATTGGTTTCTTGAATCTTGATGATCATTTTTGTTATTGTTCTTACTTGGCTGTGTTTGTGTGTTGTTTGAAATTTTGAATCTTGCTAGTGACCGCAGTTGATATTCTTAATTGGTTGTGGTCGTGTGCTGTTTCTTATTCATTGTGTGTTCAATTCGTGTTCTATGTATGTGACTAAAAGGTTCTCGTACTATGCGATCTGTTATTTTAAGGTTTCTGCTGAATTGCGGTGTCCGTTGTTCATAGAAGTATTTCTGTGAATTGATTTTGAATTTTTTACAGCTTCTTTATTAAGTTGGTAAATAATCTTGATTTCTAAGTTCTAAGACGTGATTGAACTGCTATATTGATGATTTCAGATTTAGATCCATGTGTATTTCTTGATGTTCGCCATCAATTAAGCAAATAACATTCTTGTTTAGTTCATTTTACCTTTCAAAGAATTTAGCCTTTTTGTAGGGGGGTATTCGGGATTGTGTTATGACAATGGTTATCTGATTATTGCGTATATTCTTTTATGAGATTGTCTCTTAATTCTAATAGTAAAATCAGATTTGGATAAACAGAACTTGTTGAACACCCGGACAACTAGATTTTCTGTGTATCAAAATTTCAAAGAGCAGAATCGCGGCAAAACTTTCTCTCATACAGCCCGTTCTATCACAAATTCACAATTGTTTATTTTATTTTCATTATTCCATATCGCATATTCACTTTGGAAATGAAATGCCAAACACTCCAACAGTTTCGATAATCTAA
Source organism: Chrysanthemum lavandulifolium (assembly GCA_022545495.1). Lineage (NCBI taxonomy): Eukaryota > Viridiplantae > Streptophyta > Magnoliopsida > Asterales > Asteraceae > Chrysanthemum > Chrysanthemum lavandulifolium. The sequence continues at coordinate 233,291,306 of CM040243.1, read as the reverse complement.
AGTTTCCGTTACTTCTATTTGATCTGGTGTGGTTTAATCATTCTGACTCTCTGAAACTTATGAGAAATATTGATGTATTTCTGCTAGGTTTTTTAGTTAAAACTTACCCATACAAATGGGTGGTTGTCTGTGGTTTGAGAGGTTTGTCGGCTTTAGAAGCAAAAAAGCAAGCAGGCACAAAAAAGTGAAGGTAAAATACGGTCTTGTATCAATTCTATATTCTGGATTTTATTATTTTCTTGATATTATGGATAGTGGCGGAGACAGAAAAAAATTATCAAAAGGGGGTGGAAGTAACAAAACTTTTGAACATCTCAGTCACTGGCTCAGAGCATTTTACTGATGTATTATTAGAACAAAAGGGGATGTTTGACTTTGAAGGTCAAAGAAAATAATATGAAAATTCATATTGGGACAAGTTATTTTAATATTTTCAATAGCGTTAATCTGTATTTTTAGTATTAGTTGCCACTTAAAAAAAAATTATCAAATTTATTAGAAAATTTTAAAGAATCACACGTGTCTTGAACATAAAAGAAATCTGTTTGATCTTCACAGCCAAAGCAGGATTCCAAGATTGCAAACTGTCGGGATGCTTCTGTGAGAGAATCAAGTTTTCGTGCTGGTAGTACAAGAGTTATTGGCCGAAGCACGGGAACAAGGGAATTTGCTGCAACAAGAATCCAAACTGCATATCGTTCTTACAGGGTACACTTTTTGTAAACTTATTCATTGGCCCCTAACGGGTTGATTGGAGTGTCGTTCTCTAATTTGCTTTTCGGGCAGGCAAGAAAACTACTGCGTTGCATGAAAGGGACGTCAAAATTTCAGGTGTTGTCCAATGCTGATGCTCTTACTCAACAATCTTCTTCTGCTCTTGACATAATACATTGTTGGAGCAAAATACAAATGGAAATCAGAACCCGCCGCCATTGGATGGTTGCAGAAGGCAGGATAAAACAAAAGAAACGTGAAAATCAAGGGAAAACTGAGTCTAAGCTTCATGAACTTGAGGTATGATATACTTCTAACTTTGCATTACATAGAACAGCATCTATATCTACATTATAAAGGAAACTCAAAGTTAAAAAAGTGAAAAAGTGGAAAAATTAAGTAAACTATTTATGAAACTATTAACTTTTATTATTATTTTCGTTTATAACTCATCTTATTTTCATTCGGTTTAAATAGTATTAGTATTTAATCAATGTTTTGAAAACCGGGTCTCTAATCGGCCCGGTCGAGTCACCAGGTCACCGGTTCGACCACCGGGTCAACCCAGTCTTCCACAAAAATTAAAAATTTATATATATTTGGAATGATAAAGAAAAAGTATATATATATCTCGAAAACCGGGTTGATCCGGCCCACTTCAAACCCGGCGGGTCTAACCGGGTATCAAAAATATAAAAAACGGTTTAATTTGACCGTTTTTCGACCAGAACCGGTTCAACCGGTGGAACCGGCAGGGTCGAACCGGGTCTTTTTCATTTATAACCCATATACTGTTTTTTTATGGGCAAATCACATAAAAAGGTATCTAACTTGTGTTCAATTCTAATTTAAGGTACTCATCTTATTTTTTCTCAATTTAAGGTGCCAAACTTTATTTCTATTGCATTGTTGGGAATATTTTACCTGTACATCCGGTTGCCAGTCATTTATCCACAACAAAGAATATGTATGGTGATGTGGCATATAATCCCGATTTTAACAAGAAAAGTCAAACAACATTTGTTTCTTTATCTTCTTCAAAAGAGATCTCAGCAACCCTTTTATTTCTTAGTCTCCTACTCTCCTTCACACATACAACCAAACTTATTCCTTTGACCCATGGCCTTGCAACCAAGATTTAGTGCTAATGGTGCAACTACCAAAGTGATAGTCGAGAGTACCGCAATAATAACGATGCCATTGTCCCCACACGTGTTCACAATGTTGTCATTTCCATCATCGGTGGTCCCCATGGAGACATGGGAGTCATAGGAAGGAAGATTATCATTGACACATAAGGTGGATGGGGTGCTCGGAAAAGGTTGGTGCCACCGAAAAGCATGTGGCTTTCATCAGATCTGAGATGAGGGTAGCCGGAAACAAGCCACCAAAAAAGAGATCGTCGAAAGGACAGGAAAAAAAGGAAAAGAAAGATGGTAACCGGCTAGCATTTTAAAGTGACAGGAAACCTATTAGGGCCCGTTTGGTTTGTAGATGGGTTTAGATTAGGATTAGGATTTGGATTTAGATTAGGATTTGAGTTTGGATTTGATATAGGAAAGAGAAAATATAATATAAAATAAATAAGTTATTAAAATAAAATATATAATTAAAAATTAAAAATAATTTCTAAAACAATAATACAAAAGTAAATTAGTGGTTCATGTAACATAAGGGCCCACTTGAAAATTCAAAACCAAAAAATTCGTGTAAACCCACTGGTGGGTACTACTTTTCTAGATGACCAATTATTTGGCTTTGAGCCTAAAGTGAATAGTACAAATATGCAACCAAACATTAAATCTTAACTTTAAGTCAAATCCAAGAGCCTAACCCCTGGTACCAAACGGACCCTTAATTGCCCGACATTGCAACAAAAATAAAGTTCGATGCCTTAAATTAAGAAGAAATTAGATGAGTACCTTAAATTAAAATTAGACATAAGTTCGATACCTTTTTATGCGATTTGCCATTTTTTTATCACTACAATTATCTACTGCTGCTATAAAATCCCGTTGCTATACACGGTTACTCATCTAGTTATATGAATAGACCAATAGGACATAGCCCATCCGGTACCAAGTGTGGCTAATATACCAAAACTTGTGAGGTTGAAACGTTATTTCTCATACAAAAAGATTTGTATGCTTTGCTAATAAGGCTAGGTCCAAGAGGAGCTCAATTCAAACTATAGTTTGCATCGTGAGAAAGAATGTTAGAGAATACATCACGAAATGAGTTGAGATCAATGTAGAACAAAAAAATAATTAAAGATTCAATAAAACAATCCTAACCACTTATTTATTTATTAAAATAAAAAACCCACTTTTTACATTTTTTTAAAAAAATAAAATATCTTGTGAACAGTAAATCGTCAAGTGAAAAAAAAATACACCATTGTGATGAGTATTTTTTATCTTTCGATGAGCAAAGATTGATATACTTTCGACGAACGTTTTTCGATTTTTTTTTCAGTTACGTCTAGAAAAATTACATGTGATTTGTATAACAAATCACATGTGATTTTCCCGACGTATCTGAAAAAAAAAATCGAAAAAAAAGTTCGGCGAAAGTATATAGTAGGGTGGCAATCGAGTCGTGTTCGTGTTGACTTATTCTGGTTCGTGTGTTGGCGGGTTAGTATAACATCTACCCAAATACGACCCATTTATTAATCGTGTCAAGAAACTCAACTCTAACCCAAACCTACATAACATGTGTAACCCATTTGTGACCCGTTTAACTTGTTTAAGTAAATAGGTCAAGTAGTGAATAAGGTTGGTGGTTTGTTGATTTAACTAGTTTAAATGCAAAATGATATAAGGATCTGAAATATGATAAAAATAACATACAAATAGTTATACGACAAATTTATGAGTTATAAGCGTCAATTTCAATTATATCTGAGGTATAATCGTAATTCACTCAAATAAAGTACATAACGAAATATATTTAATCCACATCCAACATTAAAAACCAAGTTATACATTTTATTTATAGTCTTATATACTTAAATGGGTTCACGGGTTGACCTGTTTAACAGTTACTCAACCCAAACACGATCCGTTTATTAAACGGGTTAGACGTGTTGACCTGTTTTTGACCCGAACCTGTTTAACTTCGTGTCGGGTTCGTGTCGTTTATCGCGTCGTGTCGAAAATTGTCACCCCTAGTATATAGAAGTGTCACTCTATAGAAAAATAATTTAATTCTCGTCGCGATGGTATGATTCATTTTACGTAACGATTAACGATTTGCGAGATATTTAATTTTTTTTAAAAGGTAAAAGTTTATTATTTTTGTTTTGATCAAAAAATGGATGTCAATGATTAGTTCATTGGATCTTTAGAGAATATTGGATCTACATCGAACTTTTCTCTATAAAACAATATATAGTGCATAATTTAATAAAGTTTATATTTGTTTGTTTATGTTTATTTATGTTTGATCGTTTATCATTCGTTTAGTGTCTTAATAAATAAATATAAACAATTCATTTTCTTAATAAGCGAACATTACAAGAAAATTCGTTCGTTTAAGCGTTCATATCCGTTTATTTGTCCAGTTAAAATTAAACAAACGAAAATGAATAAGACTCCGTTCGTATTTGTCCAGTTCGTTTACAGCCCTACTGCTAACGGGGTGTATGGATATGCATTTTGATAGTGATATTAATTAATCAGAATGTCAACATTACTAAACGGGATGTAGAAAATATTGTTTTCGATATGCTTAGATGTTCTAGTGTTTGGCAAATTCCAGTTATTTAATAAATCAGTAGACGTCTTGTGAAATGAGAGTAAAAGGCTTTCAAATTATTTGTAAATAAGGGTACATGGGTAGTTTTTGTTTAACCTTTACATATATATTTTTGTTGTAGCTGAAATGTAACTTCTTTGTTAATAGATGTTCAAGTTTTGTTTTCCCAAATAATAAGAACTGATCATTGCAACTTTAAGTTGCGATATTCAGTTCAGTACAGCCAATCCAAAACTCTCACTAAAACTGATAAAATCTCAACTAAAGAGACATATATAAGAACATCTTCAATATCTCTACGCTATAAACAACTTGTTGCATTATCAACGGAAAGGTTTCATACGAAGACATTTTAAGAAGATTTGTGAAACCATATAGTAGGTAGTTAAACTTGAGAAATATTATTTGCAAGATTATTTAAGGAGTCTTGCGAAGCCAATGAATCCAATTGGTACATGTTAAGGTTTCTATTGTTTTGGCTGTTATGCTAAATCCAAAGCGGAACAATGTACTACCACTATGAGCATATGTTGTGCCGTTATGGAAGTTTTAATGCTTGTCCCTTGTATATGGCTAATCTAAGGATATACCCCTGCAAGTTGAAAGCTAGTCTTCTTTTCCGATAGGTCGAATGGACTACTGGACCCCAGACACTGGAAGAGGTCATATCCAGGATACAACACCGTGAAGAAGCAACATATAAGCGTGAGCGAGCAATGGCCTATGCCTTCAATCACTACGTACGTCTAGACCCAACTTTTACACTTTACAATTGTCACCACATAGCAATATACTTTTGTCCAAGGAATGTCAAAACCATGATCATTTCAATGATTTTAGAATTGAAAATGGTTAATCTGGTTTTCAAAAGTGTAAAAAAAGACCAAAAAATAAAAACTTTAATCAGCAAATTGAGTTGTTTCAAAACTTATAGTTACTCAAACCAATCTGGAAAAAAATATACACCCATTAAAAATTCAAAGACAGATATTTCCTCTTTTATGCAGTTTTCCTTGTTATAAAATTAAAGAATTCAAAATTTAGAAGTGACCTTTGTGGTGTTTTTTTTTATGATGATTTTCTAAAGTGGAGACCAAGTTCGAATCAATATTTTGGTCAAGCTTACTATGATCTAAGCAAAGATAGTTGGGGATGGAGCTGGAAGGAGCGGTGGATCGCGGTCTGCCCCTGGGAGGCTCGGGTGATCGCTAGGCCTAAGCAGAAGAACAAGGCAAGTGAAAAACCAAAGAATGGTGCACCAAAGCAAGTCGTCGCAGTGAAACCTAAGAAGGGTTACGGGAAAGGTACAATCAAAGGGACGTATGGTAATTACTGGCATTGAAATTTTTGAATGAGTGAGAGTGGTTTATGATTGATTTGCATGATATAATATATTTGTATATGGTGTGTATGTGACAATTCCCCTTTGTATGGGATGTGATTATACGTACAATTTTATTTAAGTAAGTTGATTTATGCATGGCTAAGTCCTTCGGATTTTTCTCATTGCAATGACTTATGATCTGTATACTTATTTGAAGAATTTATGTGTGTGCCCAGGCTTCACTTTCTAATGAATACTAATTTTAATGTACATGTACATTCACCCACGGAGTTTATATTATGTGTGCAAATAATAATTATGTTTAGAATATATTTGTTCAGTCTGAATTAATAATTTTAGTTATTCATAAATTCGATTACTCCAAAAAGCTTTTATTCGTCATACTTATTTAAGAAATATATATTTGAAGACGTAAAAAAACATGTTAATTTGTTAAGTTAGTTGGTTATCGAACATGTTTTGAGAACATGTGTATCACCTAATTATAATTTTTTTTTACTACATCATGTTTACTTTTTTTTAGTTATCAAAATATATAACAAGCGACATATGAATCAAATTTAACCTTGTATTTTAGTTTAATATACGGAACTTCTAATAATTTTTGACTGTACTTCATTTTTTAACCCCTGCAGATTGTAAAAAAATAATTTCTGGATATCTTTACTTACACTATAAAGAAGAAGACAATCAATACTTATCGTGACTTGTGCATAATAACCTCGTGTAAAAGTTATTTTTATATACATTTTATAAGTATATGTGATTAATTTAAATAGTAAACTACTAAATTGTATTTCACATGAGTCATTGCTATATGTAAAATCTTGTGTTTTTATTTGCAAATCACCATAACCCGTGCTTCCATCTTAATATGTATAATCTCATGTATATACGAATTTTGGATATTATGGTTAATTCGATCTAACAATGATAATAATATTCATTAACAACAAAAACATTAATGAATGTTATTTTTAGAGGTGGCAAAATGGTTGAGTTGGGTTGGGTTGAGTCTTGGGTCTTAGATGGGTATGGGTCTATATGAGCACTAATTTTAATGTATAAAGTATAGGGCATTAATTTTAATGTGTCTACACGCACGGTATTCTGACTACTAGCACAACTAATAATTATATTCAACTATATTTGTTCGTTGTGAATTAATAGGTTTTATTATCTATAAATTCGGTTATTCCTAAAACCTTATATATGAAACATATTTTAAGACACAAATGAACATGCGGGAGTTTGGTTCATTGTAGATCACATTTTTATCAAAGATCAAATGGGATGATCCTCACCCTTCATTCCCTTTAATCTAAAGGTTGGGATTGAAAAATGCATGATAGAGCAAAAAAAAACGAGGGACAAAATAGTAAATAATACTATCACGTGATTGGCACATATCACTCATAATGATCTAACTACTCACCTCGCTCTCTCATTTACTCCTCTATCTTAAATCCAGTAACACACACTCTCACACACTCACACACACTCACAATCACTCTCATTCACCTAACTTCCCCCAAAATCAAAACTTCATTCAAGTTGTTCATAACTTTCACAATCTCGGATTCACCAACACACGCAATCTTTCATTACATTTCCCCCGAAATCAAATCGTGGATTCTTCATGCCGTAATTATGTCTAAACGAAAGAAAGCGCCGACCGATTCTAGCACTTTTGGTAAATTTTAAGTCACTATTTATGTATTTTTTAATTATTTCAGCTTGCTAGAAGGATTAAGGGATAGAAGGCTCAGAGTGTTTGGTTATTGTTGTTTTTAGGGTTTATGATTTGTGAAGTGGTAGTTTTCATTATGATTTTGTACTGTGAAAAATGATGGTTCGGGTTTTAATGTGTAGCTGTTAGTTTATGGTAATGAATGGTTTTTGTTATTTAATGTGTAGCTGTTAGTTTATGTGTAGCTCGTGTTGATCTGATGAGTGTGCAAATGTGTAGCTGTTAGTTAATGTGTAGCTGTTAGTTTATGTGTAGCTGTTGTTGATCTGATGAATGGTTTTTGGTGGATGTGGGTTGGTCTGTTGTTTTGTTCCTGGTTCGAGTTGGTATTTTGTTTGCAAATGGTTAGGGTCAGGATTAGGTTGTGGTTCGTGTGATTCAACTGCGAAGTTCAATTGTTTAGATTTGTGGGTAGAAGTTCAGCATAGCGTTTGTGGTTACGGGTCGAGGTCATGGTGATTTGTGGTCGAGAGTCGTGGGTTTATTTTGGTAAGGTTAGGACCAGGTTTGTAGAGTCAGGGTGTCTTTCTAGAGTCGAAGTATCGTTGCACTTCTAGTTTCTTGTAAAGTTTCTATAATTTAGATAATATATAGTCTTTCAGAAGAAAAAAAAAGATGATTATAACAGTTTGTGAATGTATAATGAGATTAAGCAGTTTGGGCGATGTGGTTAATTTGGTATACACAAAATGTGCAGTCTTAGCTAACTGTGAAATCAAATGGGATTATATTCAGCCAATGGTTTGTGCATGTATAATAAGATTTAAAATCATATTTGACTGTATATTGAGAATCTAAGCGTAACTTTATATCACTATATCTGTTCAAGGTTTTAAAGTGTGGCAACTATTAAGTTTATATTTGATTGTTCAGTAATAAACTGATTTGAATCTGATTCTACTTATCGGTGGTAGTAATTGTCATTTGTGGCGCAAAGCGCATAAACCTTCTAGTTTTACATAGTGAAGCTATATTATGCTTTACATTTCGGTCTATAGTAGTCTATTTTGGTGGAATCTAATTACCAATCGCTTTGAATCTAGTTAGAAATGAGTAGCTTTTGGTCTCGGTTTCATTTTTCTTTTCATCAGAGTGAGAAATTCTTTTGCATATCGATTTTGGTTATATTTAGCGCTAATTATATGCTTGTTTTGGTTCTGCTTTTAACCTTTAATGTTGATGACTTTGCGCACGATGATCTGGAATTGATATGCCTTTGAAAACATCGACTTTTTGAAGGACAAAGCTTGAGACAAAACTACCGATGTTCCCAAAGGTATTTATAGTCACATATCATCTTTACTTTCTTATCTATCAAGGCGAATGCAATTATTTGTTTTAACCTTACTTTTCGCACAAACATACTCATTGTAGCCAAACTCATAAGTGGAGTGATTAGCCTACATTACATTTTCACTACGGTCGGGAAAATTACTTGTGTTTTTGAAAATCACAACTGATTTGGACAGATCACTTGTGATTTGTGAAAATCACAGGTGATTTATGCAAATCAATTGTGATTTTCCAAAATCACAAGTAGTTTTCCCTGACCAGAAGTGAAAATGTAATGTAGGCTAATCAGAAATTACTTACAAAAACTTAAACATGTTATTTTACTTTTAATTAAAAGTAGTTTACGTTTTCTTACAAACCTTTTCAATTGTTTTATGCAGGTGTCACAGATCCTAAACCATCTTCAGAAACTGTTGATAAATTAGCATCTAAAAAGAAGTCCAACCCATCCTTACCTTGCATCGATTGAAGTAAGTGAGGTCACGACGATCCTTCTCATGAAGCACCTAAAAACTAGATTAACTAAGACTACGGCCTCCGTGACTCTCCTTCCGAGCCAAATCCAAAGCCTGACCCAAAGTCAAAATTTGAGCCAAAGTCAAAATCTGACCCATAGTCAAAGCCTAAACCAAAGGAAAATCCTAAGCCAAAGGCGAATCCTGAACCAAAGGCAAATCCTAAGCCAAAGGCGAATCCTGAACCAAAGGCGATTCCTGGTCCAAAGTCGAAGCCTGATGCAAAGGAGAAGGCTTCTGAGGCAAAGCCTTCTCAGGGGAAGCCTGATGCAAAGGCGAAGCCTTCTCAGCCACCTATGCTTAATGTTGAAAAACAAGACAAAAAACTCGAAGGTAATGTGCATCCGCCACGTACTCATTATAAACATAAGCGGCGGCGGCCGCAAGTAGAGTACATCCTTACGGCAAGTCTAAGTCCACTTCGAGTCAAGGAGCAACTTGAGGTGGAACCTTCGGGAAGGACAAGTCTAGGAAAAGAAAGACTTGATTCTTTTGTAGCGGTAGAGGAGAAAAAAGAGAGTGTTAAGAGAATCAAATCCGTTGCTAAGGATAAGAGGAAGAATGTTGTAGAGGGGGAAACTCTAAAAGATGTGAAGAAGGAAGATGACTCTGGTTCCGAATCTAGTTTACAAAAAGGTAAAAAAAAAGGCGGAAACAAAAGGGTCCAAGTGAGGCAAAAGTTAAGAAGGAGTTTCTTGATAGTGAATATCCTGGTATGAGTTCAAGGGTTCTTCCTGTTTCGCTTTTTAAAGAAATTCGTGGTGCCAAACTGAATATGAAGTCATTTTTGGATAGTATCGGTTTTGGATCGTTATTTGGAGTTAATATGCAAGTAATTCCAGGGAGATTGGGTCATTTGGCTGTGAAATTGTTTGATAGTAAGGAGTTTTGTATGCGTTTAAAACAAGGAACTATTCATGTGAATGCTGACAAAGTTTATGATATGTTAGGACTTCCTAATGGTGGAAGATCACTTTTGTCTCTAGATGTGAAACCTAATTGGCCTGAAGATCCAGTGACACAAGAGTGGCTTAACCAGTTTGACGTGCAGATGGCAAAAATTCGGGCGTCTCATATTGCTGATAAGATTACAACCGCAACCCGTGTTGCTTTAATATTCAAGCTGAATTTTCTTACGCTTGTCACCAACACACTTGGCAAGAATGAGACAACGAATGGGGATCTTTCATTTGATGTCTTGAAACACATTCGTGATGACACTCCGATTGACTTCCTTGATTGGTGTGGGTATATTTGCAACTGTCTTTATAAGAGTAAACTCCCAGAGCGTCGTGGTATCTACTACAATGGGCCCGTGTATTTCCTTGTTGTAAGTTTTCTTTTCATCTATTTATATTTCAAGCTTTATGTGTATATTGTAAGCCACTGTAAATCACTTGTGATTTACAGTGGCAAATCACAAGGATTTAAATCACTTGTTATTTGCCACTGTAAATCACAAGTGATTTAAATCACTCGTGATTTAAATTTGCAGTGTTAAATCACTTGTGATTTGACACTTTAGCCTAATACATATTCTTAAACTTTTCTTTAAAGCTGATGTTTTAATATATCTTTTGTATGTTTTTATAACTAGCTTTTTTACTTGGATTCAAACAAGTTTGAAGCCGTACCATACATTCGTTCACGTCCAGCACTTAAAGACTGGAATTCTACTCTGCTGAAGAATAGAATGGATCTTGAGATTGAACAAGGTGTTTTTGGCGACTTGGAACTACAGGGAGAGTGGACTACAGAGGAGGCTGGGGTAACAGAGGGTTTTTTGAAACCGATGAAGTACATGATTTTACCGCATTGTCTTATCCATCAAAGACCACCACCCAAGAGGTAATATAGGATCACATGTGATTATATACTTTTTATTGTAGTAATTTATGAACTTTTAGTTAATTAACAAATACTTTTTTTGTTAACTGTTTTAGGGATTTTGTAAGAAGGTTGAAGCGAAGTTTTCCATCATCTCTGATGAGATGGAAGACTTATAAGAGACCCTTAAACAATTCAAAAAATTGTTCCTTGGTGATGCTAAGCTGCCTAATTACCTTGAGAAGTATGGGCAACTCTTCAAGAAGGTAATGAATCTAAATGATGAAGTTGATCAGGAAGATGACGATGGATCTGAGGATGATTCGAGTGACGATGAAAGAAGAATCTGGTGACGAAGAAGGTTCTGGTGAGGAGGATACTGAGGAAAAATCAAAAGCAGGCAGTGAGGAGAATGATGGTGATGAAGAAGAGAAAGAGGATATTGAGGAAGATACTGAGGAAGACAATGAGGAGAGTGATGGCGAGGAGGATAGTGATGAGGATGATGTTGAGAAACAAACAAACAAAGATGAAAAGGTCGGTAAGGACGATGATAAGTGTGACACACGGTAAATTTTCACTCATAATTAAATAATAAATGTAATTTATTATTACTAAACCTAGTCATTAAGCATGCATAAGCTTTGCCTGATCATTTGAGTAGATAACTCGCATACAGTAGCCTATTGCATCACTTTTGCATTCATTACATTATATGAATATTGTGTTATTGTCTTATAATTTAATTTGTAAGACGAGAGGTTATCTCGTTTTCCCCAGTGACCGACACCACATGCGTACCGACACTGTGATAAGGGCAACTAAAACAAATAATAAATCCCCGGAATGGAAAATATTACCAAGATAATAATAATTTCGAAGCGTATCTATAAGATACTACATTATAAAAATTATCTTACATTAATACTTCCGTCACGATTTTATAAAGTGAGACACCAAAAGTGCTTAATACAACATTTACCTTAAATCATAATACTTTGTAATTTAAAGTAGTAATACAAAGTAAGTTTTACAAAATAAATAAAAGATACAAATTTTATCCCTTGCCTTTGTTTTATCCGCCCTCCCCCACCTCCATTTTATCGCGTTCTGTACTCATCCATACCCACACGTTTTCCTTCCTCAAAAAGAGATAACACCAAACTTCCATCTTCTCCAAAAGTCATATGTTTACTTGCTACCATCCCACTTTCGTTCAAGTCAACGCAAACCCAAAAGAGATGAGCAAAAATGGAATGTGGGAACACCTCTTTCATCATCACCCTCCCTATACAAGCTAGTTTGATGTATACTTTTGTTCCTCAAACCTTTTCCTGCCATGGTTAGAGCCGCGCAAATTCAGAGTCAAGACCACAAGCCAACAAAATTTGTCAAGGATGATTGAGAAGTTAACTAAAAATGGTTATCACTCACCTTTCAAAGTTGGAAAGATTGGTCAAGGACTACCTTTTCCCCGTCTCTTTTTATTTCAGTCGAGGCAACCCAAGGGTATCACACTCTAAATATCACCACAAAAGGATAAGAAAGCTAAGAAGGGAGGACTTCTATTTGGGTGCTTAATCCGGATCGATCGGGTTCGATTGTGGTGTTAGATATCCGAGTTGACCTTCGACATCGTTATCATCTTTCTCATTGTAAGAAATTACTCAATCTTGTCTTTGTTAAAATTTGTGATTTGGGTTGTTAATAAAATTGATAATTCGATTATGAAACTAAGTATTCTTATTGTTAATAAAGCTTATGATGTTGGTGAATGATATAGTCTCATGTAAACTTGATGTTGTTAAGGTTGCTATTTGTTTAAGTTTTACGTAGAGGTAGGAACCAAAGTATTAGAAGAGTAAAATTTTATAAATCTTGTAGGAAGTAAATATCATATTAGAGTCATGATATTAAACTTGGTAATGAGATGTTGAATGTTTTCGACTCGACTAGGAACCCATTTCGATGCTAGTGGCCTTTTCCGATCGACATCGTGGTCATTCAAGTTGTGTCGAAACCATTGTTATAAACTTAGTCTTAACTTGAGAAAAATTAAATATGTTGCCGGAATGGAACCGAGTTGAGTAGTACTCAACTACCGTATGTTTTCGTCACACCTTTGCTCGCATTTTCAGTTAATGAGTTAGTCAAATCTCGTTCGAAACAAGTCTCGTACATGGTCACTTCCCTTTTGTTAACTTATTTCATTAAGTACATACTTGTCATTTAAATAGAAATGTTTTGAAAATGTATAGTGAGTCGACAAACTCGCTTTGGTAGTACCACAATGACGAGGTCATACTCCCGGGTCGAGAGATCTCGGCTTCACAAAAATGGAGCATGAGTGATCGAGTGTATCTCGAGTCATGTTTCTCACGTTAAGCTTGGTAACTAAAGGTGTATACATTGGCAATAAAATCTGGAAATGAGTAGTGTTTCTAAAAATTTGGTTAACACAAACTGTGGTAAAACTTTGTTGGACCAGCCTTTCCCTTCGTGTAAATCCCAAATCGGGCCACAGCCCAAAACATAAGACCTTGTCTTTCTAAAAGAGTTGTTAGTTAGTTGGGCCCAGGCCCAAATCGGGTACCCTACTACTGCCAATACCGGGCCACAGTCCATGAGGATTCGGGTCGTTCGTTTGAGTAGTCTAAGCCAACCCGCAAAAATAAACTCAATGTGTTTAATCGGAAGTCAAACTATAAACCAAACTCATTCCCGCATATTCTTCTTTCCATTTCGTACATATTGTCGTAACCAAAAGTATTAATCCAACGAAAAATGTGTAAAGGTTTGACATAAACAACAAGTGCTTTAAAACATGATTCATTTAATAATGTCTACGTCAACGTTTAACGTCAATATGTAAACAAACATATGTCAAGTGAATTTCACGCTAAGAACTATATATATTAATAACAAATTATGATAAATAAATAAAGACCACTATGTCATTTTATCATATATTAAATTTGAAAGTCTTCAAATTTAACTCAAGTATTTTCTAAATACAATTAGAAAATAAAAAACTAATATTGCTTTTGACAATACTATTAAGTGTCAACTTAAATAAGTGTATATACATTTATATACTTGCTAATAGAACATGGTGATTATTTTGAAACAACTATAATGTCGATAACACCATTATAGTGTCAACATGAAAAGTATATATACTTCGTATACTTACTAGTAAAACCATTTAATCATTTTTACAAACTAAAGTTTAGTTTTAATACAATTATAAAAACAATTGAACTATTTTAAGTAAGTGATACTTAAAACAATAAACTAAAACATTGCCCTCCTTATCTAGGTCGCGTGTCGGTGCCACATCACAACATTCACTAAATCCCACTTTTGGATTACACATTTGCTAAGGTGAGTTTTCATAGCCCCTCTTTTACTTGATAAACTGTTTTATACATTTTGGGGTGAGAAAATATGCAAAACCTTTTTATGGACCTAAACTTTTGCATGATTACTATTATGTGGTTTAGCCTAAGCCCTTATGTCCCTAGAGAATGCCCCTTTTTCATGAACCGTCAGTTCCATATTAGGAAGCGCGAATGTTATAAATAGATCTATTGAGGGTGACTCCTCCATTCTGTTGGCCATGCTTAGGCCAAGGCGAAACGTATACCATGTCGGAATCGAGTGTTGAGGACAAAACACTCGCTATGGGCCCCTATATTGTATGATATCTTTTAGCATCTAAACCGTCGTAGTATCGGTTGCATGAACTTAGAGCTAACGTAATAAACATTCATCCATATATCATTATATTCGTTGTAATGATTATATGACTTTGCTTATGGTCCAAACTTACTGTTTTAATCTAAACCTATGAACTCACCAGCTTTTAGCTGACCTTTTTAGCATATTTTCTCAGGTGCTTAATTTGTGATCATGGATGCAAGGTAAGAGGCGGTATATGGTCGTAGTAATATCTAAAGAAGTGTTTTTTTACACATAACGATGTTTTTAAATTGGGACCACTGAACTTATGGGATGTGCCCATTTATCTAAACTATGTTGTAAGATAATGTTTTAAAACTATTTTAGGAAATCAAACGGAGTATGTATTCCGTTCTTTATTACTTGTGTTATGATCTCCGATTTTGTAACATTCCCCTTAACACGTATGCTTCCGCTAAACCAAATTTGGGGGTGTTACAGATTGGCATCAGAGCTTAAGTTATAGAGAACTAGGTACATATAAACCCTAAACTGTAACTACTTTTTACAAAAAACATCATACTACGACCGTAAGTTGCCGCTTGCCTTATTTGCCATTCTACTTAGAGTTCATTTAAATAGGATTGCATGTTTTATTTCCTATTTACTAGTGCACTATTTCATATTCATCATGATTATTTTTCCACATACTTACACATATGCACCGCCTTGTCACGCACCATGCCTTCACCGACCTTTCATCACGATGTTCGAGGAGAACATCCTACTTGCTCACTCACCTACCATCCATCGCTTGCACACTTGGCCACCGATCCGTACATTCGAGCCACACTAGCAACTCACCATCATTGCACCTACTTCATCATGCACCGACCCTCACCACCACTCCATCGCCTTTATTGACACGCAGCGAAAATCCCGCATGATCTTGAGAGTACCGGATATCGAGGCGGTACTCATTCATGCCCGCACTAGCTTCTCGGATGACCCGTAGCGCCTACATGGGTCCTTCCACTACTCCAGAGTCACTGACACCATCATCCAGTGAGTCACCACCCCACCAGAGGCTTAGGAGAGCTACTGATTCCTACTCAGATGAAGACCTGGAAGAAGATCTGGAAGAGGATCCAGAGGAGGAGCTACCAGAGCCTATGCCGATTGAGAGTGTTCCTGGACATGTTAGTACATCAGCAGATATTGTTAGATATTAGTTTTCACATACACATCAAACCATAACACAAAGTGGCGTATGAATGAGGTTCTAGAGAGAGAAAGTTAGAGGTTTAGGGAACTTAGTGAGAGAAAGTGAAAGATATTATTATGAGTTTAACTCTCTACCTTGGAAGGTAGAGAGTATTTATAGTCTTACATAAATCGCACACATCGGGTGTGGATCACGCACACTGATGGGTAAAGACCGTCCAGTCCTCCACGGTGTTACTTAACTAAATACTACTTAACTTAAAAGAACTACGACTACGAGCTTTTAACGATTACATATACTGAGGTGACCGACTCTTTAATACCGGAATTTCTAATTCCTAACAATCTCCCTAAGGAGGTCACCTCAATCATGTACCAAAATTACATTGAATACAACCGAGATAATACATTAACAATTGATCTTGCATTCTTGATGTAGTCCTTTGCTCTAAGCTCGTAGTCATTGATTCTTCACATTGCATGTTTGGTTACTCCAAGTGGAGGTCTTTACCGATCCACGTGATAATAAATTTGAGCCATCTTTTGAGATCATCACTATCAAAATCTCGAGACATCCTTTGTGGTGTTGGTATTATGTGATTTGTGACATTAGGACCGACATGCTCACATTACGGATCATGATATCTTCTCATCGAGTAGCGGAAGCTTTGTTGAATCATGATATTGGCGCAGCAGTAGCGAAGCATGGAGTGAAAATATCGAGTCATTGATGCACCAATCATGATTTCTTTTGAGTTGAATGTGTTAAGTGAGCATGCGGCTATGGATTGACCGCTTCATTCCGTCGGGCGCACTGCATACAACGATTAGCAATAAATCGCACGAAAGTGTCTTTGATCACTTCGTTGAATTGAGGTACACGCCCACGGTTCCCGTTGATCAAGACAAGTACTACCCGTGATCGTATAATTCAAGAATTTCCTTGACAGGTTTCGCGAATGCTCTAGTTGTTCTCAAACCGAACATCTCAAAGAAGATAACATGGAGTGAGTGAACCGGTAATTTTAAGTCCACCGATTGATGAAAAGAGATTTGAAAAACAATCGTGTATTGCTCAATAGAAATTGTTTTTGCAATACAACGAAGGTTTTATTGAAAATCAATTATCAATCATAAAAACACCTTTTGGTTTGAAAAATGAGTACACGGTCGATGTGCTAAAGAAAAGAGTTGTTAAGCACAAAGACCGGTTTTCAAAGGTATCCGTCAATCCATAACTCGAACAGATTGATTCAAAAGATTGAATCGCCCATTGTTTCATTCGGTTGTCACATGGTTGATCTATATAATAGATCTCACATGCCACCTACCAGAGCTTGTTTGATGTTGGCTCCGAAGGCTTTCCATCTTCATTACGAATATGTAAACACATCACTCGGATGTTACGGCAATACCACAAGGATAATGCGAGGACTCAAGATATAATCTCTTTCCACATTGTGTGAAAGCAGAGTCTTCATTGAAAGTGTCCTAATGAGATTTATTGATGATCTCGTGGCTCTAGACTTAATTTGTGCATATTTGGATCCCGTGTGGGAGACTAGGGAGAGGGTCTCCTTCTTCAATATCAACAATCTCTAAGAGAAAGTCGATAGATAATGTCGGTTCCCGTGAGAATGAAACAAGTCCTTTTAAGAGGAACTTGAGTGGTTTGGAAAGTTGAAGTGCGATCGCCACCGGGTCCATGACGTCTTGTCTTCAATACCGATGTTACCATCAGAGCATATGAATTGAACCGGTTTACGCCTTTAAGGTTGAATAAATGGAGGCTATTTGTTTTCAACCTTTCTCATTCAATTCTTTTAATTCTTCAACCCCTTGATTGCTTACCGAGACTTCATAGCTAGAACCTTGTTGGGTTTATTCTAGTACTAGCTCGGTCTTAGTCCGCACTCTTCCCACATCTCATTTTCTCCTTTATCATCATACCTAAGGACTTCTACACTAACTAGTGGATTGTCCTGGTAGATCCTCCGATTACGGCGGATCATGGGAACACATACCTAACCTTATCATCCTTATATCACCGTACATAAAGTAAAGTTGGTCGGTCTATTTGGTATTGTTCATCCGCCATTGGAACCAATTGAAAACCATTTGAAAATCAATCCGGATACTTGTGATATATTATCAAAACATTTTGTGTCCGAATTGTTTTTGATAGATTTAGAACAGTGCTCCCCTCAACATGTGCATCAAATGTTGAAATCGTTTTGCACACGGAGGCAAGAGAAAGAATTAACTTCTTTGATTACCATTTTCTAAAGATATCAACATCTCTTCCCAAATCGAATCGGTAGATAGAGCATTTTAGGGAAGGATGAGGTTTTCATGATTTTGCTCCCCTCAATATGTGCCTCGAGGTTTGAAAGGAGTTTTGCACATACTAGAGGAACCCGCACATTGAGATAAATGATCACGTTTCAAGTCATAGGTGTAAGATAGATGCTCCCCTCAACATGTGAATGGAAAAATTGAAATCGTTTGTCACATGCGGGAGGACAAGCATGTACATCCTTATAAAACCATTTACCGAATTATCGGTTTAAACCAATTTAAATCACATTCTCCCCGATCACAATTATCAAATCATTTGAGATTTGTGATCTCTTATAGATTTAAATTGATTTTGAAAGCTTTTAAGGAGAATTGTGACTTGATTATGAAAGCGTTTTAAGCGATAAGGATCGGATTTTAAGACTTTAAACCCATTGATAAAACATGCATGTACATCTTTTGAAAACAATTTAATGCCAAATAACTTTTTAATTTAATTGAAATCATTCTCCCTCAATCAATGACATAGGTTGTTAATCGAGAGTTAGAGATTTTGACAAATAAGTCCCGATGATTATCAAAAATAGAGATCGAGTTATTTTTCAAAGCATTTAGTTTTCAAAGAGATAAATGTTTATAGAATCGAGCATGGAATTTTGAAAGCATGATAAAACATGGCTCTGTTCTTTCTTTTAAAACCGGTTATTGCTCGAAAATGACAATAAACTATTGTTTCTCTTTCTCCCAAAAATATTTTTTTTGATTTTTTTTTTAAATATAAAATTCGAAAAACATCAAAGTCCGTGTCATTCTTTGAATGACAACATCAAGACCGTAGATATTATTGAATCGAGAGAAACATGACAAAATGACAATATTTTTGAAGATTTTTGAATTTTCAAATTTTATGGATTTTGAAAGTTTTATATTTTTCTATTTGATTTTGAAGGTTTTATAATTTTATATTTTGTTTTTTTTTTTAAAATATTTACAAGAGATAGATGAAGATAGACCTTTACTCCTCGTCTTCCTCCCGAAGACGTTTGAGTGTTTCGGTTGTAGGCTTTTCAAGCCAAGTCGTGGAAGAATAAACTCAAAACGTTCTCTAGGAGAGCTTTGGTGAAGATGTCGCTAAGCGATATTCGACCTCACAAAATAGAGTTCCACCACACCTTTTCCACTTGTTCCCCGATGAAATGATGTCGAATGTCGATGTGCTTTGCTCTTGAGTGTTGAACGTTGTTGCATGAGAGAGCAATAGCACTTTATTATCACGAAGACAGAGGATTTTGTTGAATTCAAAGCCATAGTCGATAATTGAGATCTCATCCATAAGATTTGAGCACAACAGGATGACATGGCTATGTATTCCGCCTCTGTAGAGGAAATAGAAGTACTCATTTGCTTCTTTGAAGACCACTCACAAGCTTATCACCCAAAACCGAGCACCTCTCGGACGTGCTTGACGCAGTATCTTGACAACCGCATGATCGGCATCGTGCATAGGCCGTTAGTGACATACGGTGTCCTTGGTACCAAAGACCCATATTGATGGTTCCTTGAGATACCGAAGACCCGCTTAAGCGCTTCAAGGTGCCTTTTAGTAGGCTTAGCACGGTATCTAGCACACATGCAAACAATGAACAAGATGTCCGGTCTACTAGGCGTGAGGTACATCGAGGATCCAATCATCTCGCGATATTTCGTTTGGTCAATCATGATCCACGAGTGGTCCTCATCTAGTTTGGTTCGGTCAATCATGGGGGTGTCAACAGGTCACTTGAATCAAATCCAAATTTCTTTAAGATCTCGTTGCATATTTAGATTGATTTATGAAAATGCCTCCGGACTTTGTGAAATTTGTAATCCCAAGAAAATGACATTTGTCCCATCATTGACATTTGAAATTTTGAACTCATTTCATTCAAAACGATCACATTCTATTGGGTGCATCAAGGCAAAATAATATCATCAACATAAATTTGAACATGAATTAAATGTTTGCACGACTTCACGGTGAACAATGTAGGATCAATCGCTCCTTTCTTTGAATCCGGTTGATAGAAGAAACTTTGATGATGTATCATACCATGCCCTTGGAGCTTGCTTTAAACCGTAAAGAGCCTTCTTCAAACGATAAGCGTGAGTAGGATGCTCTTGATCCACAAATCCTTCAGTTGGCCGGCGTGAGCGACTTCTTTAAGATCTCCGTTCGTAAATGCCGTCTTCACATCCATCGATAGACTACCATGTTCTTACTAGCGATTAGCCGAAGATTACGATTGCCTCGATTCGAGAAATTGGAGCAAAAGATTCTTCAAAGTCAATATCCTCCTCTTGACGGTATCCTTTAGCAACTAATCGAGCCTTGTTCTTCAACACATCACCATGCTCATCAAGTTTCACTTTGAAGATCCATTTAAGAGCTATAATCATAGCACGATCTAGAGCGGTACTAACTCCCATATATCAAGTCGATCAAACTCATGAATTTCATCTTGCATGGCATTGAACCACTATCTTCATTCATGGCGGTTTTAACATCTTTTGGTTCAATCTTAGATAGTACGGAGTTGAAGAAGCACCATAAGGCATCGGTTGCAAGTTGTTTCCGGGTTGATACAGACGAGAGGATTTCAATGATGTTGTCTAATGGATGATCGTGAGTCCATTTTCCGAGGTGTTCATGTGGCGGTTGTTGAGGAACCGAGGTAGGCGAGTCGATGTCTCCGAAGAAGATGGTTACGATGATGATTCGGGAGCAAATATGTTTTCAAATGGGGCATCTTCGTGAGTAGCAAAGGGATTAACTTCATCATTGATGCGAAACATTTCCATGATGTACATTTGAAGAATGATGATTTGTTGATGAGATCAAGGATCAACAGCAGTGCTTCTTGACTTAAAGATATTGAGACCGAGGGATTGACTTCATTCACGTGAATATGAGCATCCTCTGTTGTAGGGATCAAAACCTCATTAGTAATTGAATCATACAGTTCATCAAACATAGGATCAAACAATTTCTTTAAATCATCTTGGATGGAGGTACATATGGAGTTTCTTGAGAGGAGTTTGGAACAAGGGAAGAACCAATGGGATTTGTTATGAAGTGCGGGTCTGAAGTGGAGTGTCCAGGAGCCATTTGACCGATTAGCTCATCAAACGTAACGTGAATTGTTTCCATGATATTTCGGGTTCTTTTGTTGTAGATTCGGTATCCCTTTTGTTTGGTGCATATCCTACAAATACTCCAATGTCGACTTTAGCCCTAAGTTTGCCTAAGTCTTGACCCTCATTAGTTGGATAACACAATGCACCAAACACACGAAGGAAAAGAGATTAGGTTTTGTTGTGGACAAGTTCATATGGAGTTTTTCCATGAGCAGTGTGAATCGTGGAACGATTTTGTGTGTAGCATGCGGTGGCAATTGCTTGACCAGAGAAACATTGGAACCTTTGAGTAAATCAAGCATTGTTCTAGCGGCTTCAACAAGAGTTCGATTTGTCTTTCAACTACACCGCTCATTGAGGGGTTCGTGGAACACTTCTTTGATGGTCGATTCCAACGCTTTCATAGAATTCACTAAGTTGTTTGTTGACAAACTCGGCCCATTGTCATTACGATAATTCGGCGGTTTTGTTAAGTCGAACTGCGTTTGTTTGATGAGTTTGATGATGATATCGGAGTTTCATCCTTTGTCCTTAAGAACTTGACCCGGTGAATCTAGAGTAATCATCAACCACAACTAACACATATTTCTTCCCAAAGATATTCTCGCACCTCATTGGTCCACATAAATCCATATGAATCATATGAAGAACTTCGTGACAGAGTTAGTAGGTTTGGGTTTATGGGCACACTTCTTGCTTTTTCCCAATTGACATGCCGAACAAAGATGATCCTTTTCGTACTTGAGTCTAGGTAAACCTACAACTAAGTCCTTTCTGGTGAGATCATTGATGGTGCCGAAGTTCAGGTGATTGAGACGACGATGCCATAACCATGACTTTGTTTTAGAAGCCTTTGATAACAAGCAGATTGGAGATGACCTCATCATGTCATCGATGGAGATGGTGTAATGATTTGAGCCACGAGTTCCTTTTGATAGTTCCTTACCATTAAGATCTCTAACAAAGCAGGTATGTTTTCTGAAGGCTACTTCTAGATCAGTATCACAGAATTGACCAACAGAGAACAGATTATGACCCAAACTTTCCACATAGTAAACTCTAGAGATGACGCTATCACCAACAACGTAATCTCCATAACCCATAATAGCACCGAAATGATCATTACCGAATCTAACAGTCCCGATGAATTTGCTCACGAAGTTCATGAGCCGAGACGGTCTCCAGGTCATATGCTTGGAGCGACTGAGTCCGGTACCACGTAGCGATTTGAACGATCCGGTTGAACACAGACAAGAATGGATAATCGGATAATTGGGATCCCCATGCAAGAATGGGTTCCATTTAGTTAGTAGCAACAGCTTGGAACACCCACATCGTAAATAGAAGCATTCATATCGAAAGTGAGGCAATGGAATCATTGTGAATAGATGCAAGATTAGTGTCGTCAGATAGCCTGCTCACGCAGTGATCACTTCTTAAGGAATAGTTCTACCGGTGGGCATCCATTTTCTAGCGGGCATTATCTCGATTAGTCTTATGACCAATGTATCCAATAAAAGCCTATTTTCTTGAATGTTCTTCCCGTGGGTTTCCACTTGTTTTCTAACTTTCTTTCGTTTTGCCTTTTAGCCTTTTTAGCATGAATTTTAGCATTGACAATATTAGCTCGGACAATTAACATCATTAGGCGTAACATTAACACCACATTCATGATTAGAAGCGAATTCAAGCGGACATCAATGCAAGGTTTGCAAGTAGTATCGAATTGAATTAATTCTGAGACGCCTATGGCTAATACTAGAATCAACACGATTCGCTTTATTCAATTCAGCTTAAAGTTCCTAGATTGTTCTTCTACTCTCTTCCAAAGGCACATTCTTAGATTGAGAGGTCCTATCATTCCTTGTATTGTCTTGAGACTTTGACCGCTCCGCTTAATGTCACCGATTACTCTGTAGAGGAATGGGAACATTAGTTGGTTTAACTACTCTTTGCATCACTGCTTAGATGTCTTTGGGATCCGAACTACATGCTGGTGCACTAAGGTTCACTTTCTTAAAACTAGAGGTACCGAGATTTGTACTCCTAGAAGGCACACTTGAGTTCTCTTTCTTAGCATTGATGATCCGAATCGAACTACTTAAAGACACACTACGGTTCACATTCAAAACATTGGGAATCGAATGCATATCATACTTGGCATTAGGCATCGAGCATGGAATCAAAGGGTTAACTCTCTCACCTAATGTCTTTGGGCATATTGTGATCAAGCATTCTAAGATTTCTTGAGATCGTTTGGCATATAAGCATGCATGTCCAATTGCATTATCATGAGGTTTCTCTAGCTTATCCTCTTCAACAATCTCACGCAGACATTCTAAGCAATCCTTAAGAGATGAGAAATATGTTTGAATAGCAAGTTTGTTGTTCCTTAGATGAGGAGGGACATATGTCACAGACAAAGCATATTTATTACAAGAGTGAACCTTTGATACACCATTCTCCCCATTGGTCATTGGCATTTTCCTTTTACCCGACTCTTGATTCTCAATTTCCTTTTGCAATGAAGCTATTTGTTCGTTATTTTGTTACGAGTGACCTTAATTGATTCAAATAACTCATTGAAATGACGTTTAACCTTTTCATTTTCTTCTAGAAAACTTTCATTTTCCTTTTGTAAAGCATTTACTAGGTTTTGAAGATGAAACGTTTGAGAATTTCGAGAATCTAAAGGAGGAGGCATTTGGGAGCCTGTCATATTGTTCGTTTGACCCTTTAATTGAGAGATTTGGGCTTTCAACTTTACGATCGTGTTGCACCGAGCTTGAATCATTCATCACGTTTGTTAATTTGAAAACCGCATCAAACTCGGAGCATCCGATGATGTCTTGATATTTGAAGTTTTGACATTTTCTTTAAGATGTTGATATTTTAGTTGTAAATTAAAATGCTCAACTTCTAGTTTAGAAAAATGTTTAACCAAATTGTCGTGATCATCCAGTTCAATTTTCTCGCTTAGTTTATAACTAGTTTTTCAAGCTCAATGACACGATCATGAGAGACTTTCGAGGCAACAGATAGTTCATGAAATTGGGAAGCATTAATAGAGCAATTTGAGCGGTTGAAAAACACATCTTGAGCAACACATTCAAGAATAAGAGTCTCATTTAATGTATGCAAGTTCTTCCTCTCAATCTCATTATATTTTAGTGCGCGCTCATAGTCACTAACTTCAACAATCATTGCATCAAATTCCTTTTCCATTCCTTAATATCGGTTTCTATCCCCTTTTAAGACTCTCAAAGTGATCTTTTAGAAGTTTAAAGAAAGGCATGACCTCGATTAAATAACATTCTTTCATTTGTTCAAAACCCTTTCTCCTTGATTATACCGATGGGTGTGATCCTTTTCTTGCAAGTTTTCTCAAAATCAACAAATAGTTATAATATAACGTATTGGCTAATTAAGGTCTTGCTTTTAGTGACAATTGTTCTAGGTCCAAGATGCATTGGTGTATTAGGAGGATACACAGTACTCTAGGCATTTTCCAAAGGGAGGTTTGTTTCAACAATATTTTCCGCTTCGCTTATCTAAATCCATTTTCCGAAGACTTGTTCTGGAGTCAACAATGTCGAGGCTTAAACTTGTTCAAGGAAATCCGCTTTTCCTTCTTGTAGTCATGAGGAGTGATAATTACTTTTTCTCTTTGCATTTAGGATCATTTAGTTTCTTATTCATCTTTTCCTAGTGATTTCATTTAGTTTCTTATCATCCTCTCGTGCACTCAACGCAACTAGGTTTTGTCTAGGTTTAAGAATCTCATTGCCATCATAGATCACACTTTGAGTTGCTTTTGCTATCTTTCCGCACTCGTGGTTGGGTTTATCTATAATGGGAACACTATGCTTATCGCTTAGAACTCTATGTTTAGTGACCATGTGAGCGATCTGAATGGTGTTTCCTTGTATGTACAACTTGTTTTCAAGTTTGTTTTCAAAGTTTTCGATTAGAAAAGTCTCTCAAGAGTTTTGATTCCTTTGCATTAAATTCTTGTTTAAGCATTTTCACATTTTCTTGAAGTTCTTGTTTTTGCTTAGTTGTTTTAGAAAGTTTTTCTTGCAAGGAATTTAATTCTTGTTTCAATACTTCTTCTCTAAAATTACTTTTTCTAATTCATCGACGCACTTGGTCATCCATTTCCCGCTCACGAGTGGTCAACTCAAATTTAGCACGTTGTTCATAAATAGCAACACGTTCTTTATAGGCATTTAGTTGTAAATTACAGAATCATCGGGGCACATGCGGTGTATTCATCAAAACATAGTCATTGTTGATCGCAGAAGATGCATCACTTGGTACAACTTCACTTTCACTTTGTTTCACATATCGATCATATGGGACAATATCGATATTACCCATATTTTCAATATTTGATTCAATAGTTTCGATTGATTGTACTTTGTCATGCATCTGTTGCACATCAAGATCATCGTATAGTTTTAATACCGAGATGAGTTTGTCCTTGGATAAGCCGACTTGTGGTGAAGAAGAGACTTTGGGAGAAACCATTGGAGAAATGCTAGCCATAAAAATTGTGTGTGCAGTGGGTCCATCATCCACATCGAGTCGTATGCATCACAATCGGCGACTTGAAAGGCATTCGATGATTGTGACCTATCTCCGAATAGGCCGCTCATCCACATCGCATCATAGGTCTTGGCATTGCCCTCGGCTAGAAACAAGAATTCCTCTTCATCCAAAGCAACACCATTGTCCCGAGCTTGTACAAGTAGCATCTTATCTCAAGTAATCGGCGATTCGTGGACGCTTTGGAGATGTGCGTTTCTTGCAATGTGTCCTCACCACCACGTTATAACATTTGATCGGCTTAGCTTGACCATGGTTACCATTCCTTCCTCGATTACGTTACCAACATAACCTCTACCACCCGCCTCTTCCCCGATCATACTTGTCTTTCCCGGCTGGTTGCCCATAATTTTCCCATCTCGATCAAAGCATGGGCGTGAAGATTGAGGCGGTTTGGATCTCATTGCGGTGTGAAGTTTGTTGGTGTGAGGTGAAAGTGTCATGTTCTCTTTAACCATGAGTGTCGGTTGAGTGATGAAATGTTCCATGACAAAGATTTGCATCAGTTGCTTGAACCTTGGATCGAAATGGGTTTATGATTATCATCTTCGTGGGTGCAACTTGAGAAGCATTGGTGGTAGTCCCATCATTTGTGAAGAAGGCGGTTGAGTCATTTGTAGAGCTTGTTTCTCCTTGACCTTTGAAGCGATCAAGAATCCTCTTTTCAAACATGGCATGTCTCTCATTCGAAGGAGGAAGGCATAGAGTTGTTCATAGTTTGTATTCTTCAATCCTTTAGTGAGCTTCACAGAGGTGACAAACTTGTGCCATTCGGGATTCATGTTGTTCACAAATTTTGAGTTCAATCGAATGTTAGGCATAGTCATCTTGATGTTCCTCATATCATTCACCAACTTATGAAATCTCACATAGTACTCATAGACACTCTCATCCGGTTTCATCTTGAAGTGTTCAAATTAAGTCATAGAGTTGTGATTCTCATCTTCCATAGTTAATTGAACACGAGAGAAGCATCTTGACATTATCCCATACCGCCTTTGCTTCGGTGTTGTGATTGATCGACTTGTAGATGTCTTTAGGTAGACCTTGAAGAACAATGTTAGAAGCCCCGATATCCGCATCGAATCTCTTTTCTCCTTATCATCAAGCTCATCATACATTTTAGGTCCATCCATTCCGTAAATAGGAGTTCCATCTTCATTAGTATCAAGTATATCTCTTGTCGTCTCAACTCGATACGGTCTTTCATCAATTGATTTGAGAATGTTGACACCATTTTCCTTTCCAAGGTAGTACAATCGATTCGTTGAGCCCAAGAATCGTAGTCATTTGTCAAGCATGGGTGGGCGAGTATCTAAGCCACCGCTTGAACATCCTCGACAACAGATGGAGATGATAGTAGGAACGTTGGTAACATGTTAACATTGTGCGGATTTTATAACTCTATGATTAAACCGGAAATAGATTCTTTCACGGATTTTACTAAATCAAGAGACAACCGTAAACAATCACCCAAGTCGCTAGAAGAAAATGGACCAAGTCGCTAACACCTAATTCACTACACTCCCAAGTCGCTAAAGTCCTAAGTTGCTAGACGAGTGCAAGTCGCTAAGTAGTAACTCGCTAAGCCTCAAGTCGCTAGCAAAATTTTTGGCGCAATTAAGCTACACAAGTCGCTAAAGATACAAGTCGCTAAATAGCAACTCGCTCTGAGACCAAGTCGCTACCTCCAAGTCGCTACCGTGGTGGAAATTCCACTACTTGTCTTGTAAGTCGCTAGTTCTAAGTCGCTAGGTCCAAAGCGTAACTCGCTACAAATTTGTAAAGCAAGTCGCTAAGAAGAAAGAATTCCATGTGTTAAGTCGCTAGCAAGAAAAACTCATAAACATCACTTTTCAATCCAAAACAACCCAACCAAGATGATTCAAGCTTCCCAAATGAAAACCTAAACACTTGTGATGATTCTAAACATAAAAGTACTAACAAAATCCAAGCTTTAACACAAGAAATCAACCAAATGATGCAAAAACCACTAAACTTTTCAAACTCAAAACCACCTAAAACCACTAGAAATCCAAAGATGTGTAAGATATGATCTAACCATGGCCCTTGATACCAATTGTTAGATATTAGTTTTCACATACACATCAAACCATAACACAAAGTGGCGTATGAATGAGGTTCTAGAGAGAAAGTTAGAGGTTTAGGGAACTTAGTGAGAGAAAGTGAAAGATATTATTATGAGCTCCAACTCTACCTTGGAAGGTAGAGTATTTATAGTCTTACATAAATCGCCACACATCGGGCCGTGGATCGGGCATACAATGGGTAAAGACCCGTCCGTCCTCCACGGTGTTACTTAACTAAATACTACTTAACTTAAAAGAACTACGACTACGAGCTTTTAACGATTACATATACTTGAGGTGACCGACTCTTTAATACCGGAATTTCTAATTCCTACAGATATGGATACACTGGTCCGAGATTGTCCACGAGTATCCGTGAGATAGGATGAGTTCCGGATGGCTCGTGAGGTTGGCGAGGACATGGACATTGATGCACCAGCTGGATTAGACGAGAGTCGCTTTCCTCCACGGCCGGGGAGGAGAGTGATGAGGTTGCTTGGAGGATATTGATTGTTTGATCGATTGCATCACATATCGCGAGCCCGAGCCACAGTCCATCATCACCTTCATTCATACCATCTGCATCGGACATGGGCGCCTTGCTCACACTACTAGACGACTTGAGACTATTGAGGTAGTCAGCCGGGTGAGGCACAACTGTGCGAGACCTATCTAGATCTCCGAGATAATGATGAGTTGACTCACGAGAGAGTATTTATTGATTGGATTCTCATGAGACCTTACTAGGGGTCCATACCGATCGCTTGGAGAGTCGACCCAACACGCTTGCGAGCTTACGAGGCGTGTTGAGGTCTGACCGCACCACGATGTGTTGTTTGAGAGTATGGAGCTAGAGAGGCATGAGAGGATCCGGTTGGGTTCTGATTTGAGGCTCAAGTTGATATGGTTAGAGATCTGGACAACAGATCACGGGCGTTGGACTGAGGTCAGGCCCGGATGCACGGTCGACTTGAGGAACTAGAGCGCATCCGTGGATTGCTAGAGATCCGCCAGAGCGAGTGGCAGAGGACTACGAGTTTGGAGTCCATGTTAGCCGCCCAAATGAGGCGCATCGCGAGTTTAGAGGCTACGCAATGAGAGTTGGTTGCTAGCATTGAGCGATTACGTGCGAGTGTGGACATCCTTAGATTTTATTGCATGATGTATCACACTAAAGCGGATTATAACGATTAGTGTTAGTTATGACTCTTGTAATTCAGGTTTGTATTTCCGTTGTATTTCAGGTTGTACTCCATCTAGTATCTCAAAGATGTACTTTAGGAACTCAGAATCGAAATTACATCTATGTCAAGCTTATTTTCCTATCCAATTGTCCTTTCTTTCATAGATTACTCATATGATCTATCTACGATATTTACACTATTACCCGGCACTTACCTTGTTTAAAAGGTTCTATATCTCATCACCTTTCTTACTGCAGAAATGCCGCCAAAACGAAGATCAAACCTTACCAACCATGGTGGAGCTTCCAATGCTCCTATTCCAGCGAGGGTTACTCGCAACCGAGCTGTAAACACTGCTATTCCAAACAGGGTCACGCACGATCAAACTGCCGAAGCCACTACTCTTGCTAGGGCTACTGCAATTCAACCTACCATGAATCAAGCTATGATAGACCAATTGGTCAATGAGCGAGTGAATACCGCTTTGGCAAAGAAACCACTCGCTCATCGATCTTGGAACTTTGAGACCATCCACCCACAACCGCACTTGTACCTATCGGGATTTTCGTAAGACCATGGTGGAGGCTTTAGTGGAACCGAAGGAGTCGTCGATCCGACTAGATGGATCGAGAAACTTGAGGCGTGTTCGGATGCAGAATCGTGAAGAAGAGGCTAAGGTTAAGTATGCATCGTTCACTTTCACGAGATGTTGCCTTGACTGGTGGAACAATTTTCGAAATCGCAAGTATTGATGTTGCCTATGCCATGCCATGGGAAAGCTTCAAGGAGATGGTACTCAAAATATCGCCTCGTAATGAGATCAAGAAACTGGAGCATGAGTTTTGGAACCTCAAAGTTCAAGACACAAATATGGTCGCTTATAACTAGCGCTTTCAAGAACTAGCCTTCTTTGTGCCTGAAATGGTCCAAACCGAGACCCGATTGTTGGAGAGATACATCGGAGGCGCCTCCATCCATCAAGGAAATGTCACCACCTCTAAGGCTCTGATCTTCACGAAACCATCAAGTAGCCAACAAACTCATGGACCAAGTTATTGAGGATTCCATGGACAAAGTGATTGACAATAAGAGGAAATAGGACGACCACTCTCGAAGCTACAACAACAATGAGTACCATGGAAACAACGGTGGAAACAACAAAGAACAATTGGAACAAAAGGCAAAATGTTGCTAAAGTTTATGCATTGCGATTGGAGAAAGGAAACCGTGACGCAGGACTTCACCATCAGATAACCGATGCACACTACATCACAAGGGCGATTATACGGTCAAGTCAGAATCGCCGAAAATTGGACACTTGACTGTAAACTGCAGTCCAAGTCATTGGCGACGGTTCAAACGGCACCTACCAGACCCAAAAGTCGCTATAACTTGCTTTGGTCGTAGTGAGAAAGGGTATTATAAGAATGAATGCCGAAGACCAGGAACCAAGGCAATGGAGGAAATCAAGGAAACCGAGAAATCCAGAAGCCATGGAAATGGCGGTGATTCAGAAATGTTGGACGGTACCGAGTAACTGTGGAAATGGCGAAGGAGCTCGTGGAAGAGTCTATTTGTGACCAAAGTGGAAGCTCGGGAAGACCCGAATGTCGTGGACGGGTGCGTTCCTTATAAATAACCGTTATGCATCCATGTTGTTTGATAGGGAACCGATAGGAGTTTTGTTTCTAATGCATTTAGTCCACTACTCGATATTGCCCCAACCGCATTAGGA
This sequence comes from Chrysanthemum lavandulifolium, assembly GCA_022545495.1. Lineage (NCBI taxonomy): Eukaryota > Viridiplantae > Streptophyta > Magnoliopsida > Asterales > Asteraceae > Chrysanthemum > Chrysanthemum lavandulifolium. The sequence continues at coordinate 233,260,109 of CM040243.1, read as the reverse complement.
AATGCATACAATGTGGAACTAGCTAACGGTAACATAGAAAGGGTAGATACCATCATAAGAGGTTGCACCACAATCGTTAAACCACCCATTCAATATCGACTTAATACCAGAGAATTGGGTAGTTTCGATGTCATCATCGGGATAGATTGGTTATCAAAATACCATGTCGCCATCATTTGTGACGAGAAGCTCGTCCGAGTACCCTATGGAGATGAAGTCCTAACAGTAGAAGGAGACAGAGGGGATAGAAGGAACGCGTCAAGACTGCATGTCATCTCCTGTACCAAGGTGTTGAGGTGTATCAAGGAAGGATGTCACATCTTCCTAGCACAAGTCACCGGAAAAGACGATAAAGAAACGGAAGAAAAACGTCTGGAGGACGTGCCAATAGTGAGAGAATTTCCTGAAGTCTTTCCTGAAGACTTTCCAGGACTTCCGCCAACCCGACAGGTTGAATTTCAAATCAATTTAGTGCCTGGTGCCGCACCAGTGGCAAGAGCACCTTATCGATTAGCTCCAACGAAACTCCAGGAGTTATCAAACCAGTTGTCGAAACTTGCGGAAAAAGGATTTATTAGACCAAGCTCATCACCATGGGGAGCACCAGTCCTGTTCGTCAAGAAGAAGGATGGAACTTTCAGGATGTGCATCGACTATCGTGAGTTGAATAAACTAACCATTAAGAACCGTTACCCACTCCCGAGGATCGATGATTTATTCGATCAACTCCAAAGTTCGAGTGTTTATTCAAAAATGACTGAAGGTCCGGATACCATCAACTAAGAGTTAGGGAAGAAGATATTCCCAAAACCGCCTTCGAACTCGTTATGGACATTACGAGTTCCAAGTCATGCCTTTGGGTTAACCAACGCACCACCGTGTTCATGGACCTCATGAACCGAGTGTAAACCCTACCGGACAAATTTGTGATCGTTTTCATTTACCATATCCTAATTTATTCCAAGAGTGTGAAGGAACACGAGGAACATCTTAGATTAATCTCGAATTGTTTGAAGGAGGAGTCTGTATGCTAAGTTCTCAAGTGTAAGTTTTGGATATCGATTGTACAATTCATGGGTCATGTAATTGACATCCGTGGTATTCATGTAGATCCCGCTAAGATCGAGTCAATAAAGGATTGGGCGACACCCACAACTCCCACCGAAATACGCCAATTCTTAGGACTCATTGGGTACTACAGGATGTTTATTGAAGGCTTCTCAAAGATTGCTAAATCCTTAACCAAACTAACCCAATAAAACGCCAAGTTTGACTGGGAGAAAAGAATAAGAAGCTTTTCAACTCCTTAAAAAAGTTATGTAGTGCACCTATCTTGGCCCTACTCGAGGGTAGTGAACACTTTGTCGTTTATTACGATGCTTCACATAAGGGGCTAGGAGCGGTGTTGATGCAAGAGAGAAGGTGATAGCATACGCCTCTCATGAGTTAAAACCCATGAGAAAAACTACACAACGCACGACACGGAGTTAGGATCGGTTGTGTTCGCACTTCGATTTGGAGACATTATTTATATGGCACGAAGTGTGTCGTATACACCGATCACAAAATCCTACAACACATTTTAGATCGAAAGAACTGAACATGAGACAACACCAATGGTTGGAATTGCTCAACGACTACGATCATGAGATTCGTTACCATCCGAGTAAAGAGAATGTAGTTGCCGATGCACTTAGTAGAAAAGAGTGACCAAAACCTCTTAGAGTCGGATCTTTGGGTATGACGATCGGTTCACCTCTTCCATCCAAGATTCTTGAGGCTCAATTAGAAGCACTCAAAGAAGAGAATCGTCCAAATGAGAACCTTTACGGAATGCCGAGAAAGTGAAAATGGTTTCGTAAAAGGTCGATGGAACCTTGTGTTTTAAGGAGCGAAGTTGGATTCCACTTTACGGAGGAATTCGCGATATCATTATGCACGAATCCCACAAATCTAAATACTCCATACACCTGTGGTCCGACAAGATGTATCTCGATCTCAAGAAATTGTACGGTGGCCAAACATGAAAGCCGAAATTGCAACATATGTCACCCGGTGTTTAACTTGTTCAAAAGTCAAAGCCGAACATCAGAGACCCTCAGGTCTACTAGTACAACCTGAAATTCCCGAATGGAAATGGGAACATATAACAATGGACTTTATCACAAAGCTACCTAAAACCTCTAATGGTTACGACACTATTTGGGTAATAGTTGACCGTCTCACCAAGTCAGGACATTTCCTACCGATGAAAGAGAGTGACGGAATGGACAAACTTGCACGACTTTATCTAAAGGAGATCATCGCACGTCATGGTGTACCCATCTCCATCATCTCGGATAGAGATAGCCGTTTCACCTCAAACTTCGAAAGTCACTTCAAGATGCTTTAGGATCTAACCTTGACATGAGCACCGCTTACCATCCTCAAACCGATGGACAAAGCGAGAGGACCATTCAAACCACGGAGGATATGCTAGGCGTGTGTGATAGATTTTGAAATGGTGGGATAAGCATTTGCCATTAGTCGAGTTCTCCTACAACAACGGCTATCACACAAGCATCAAAGCTGCACCATATGAAGCACTCAATGGTCGAAAGTGTAGATCACCCGTTTGTTGGGCGAAGTCGGAGAAAGTCAACTTCTCGTCCGGAGTTAATCCAAGAAACTATTGAGAAGATTGTACAAATCAAAAATTGACGCAAGCGACTCGTGACCGTCAAAAGAGCTACGCGGACAAAGAAGGAAGCCACTTGAGTTCCAAGTGGGAGATAAAGTTATGCTAAAAGTTGCGGCATGGAAAGGCGTAATCCGTTTCGGAAAACGTGGAAAGTTAAACCCTCGTTACATTGGACCTTTCAAAATTCTCGCAAGAATCGGACCGGTAGGATACCGACTCGAATTACCACAAGAACTCAGCTCTGTGCACAACGTGTTTCACGTGTGCAACTTGAAGAAATGTCTTTCTGACGAAACTCTTGCTATTCCCTTGGAAGAGATCCGAGTTGACGAAAGATTGAATTTCGTCGAGGAACCCATTGAGATTATCGATCGAGAAATCAAACGGCTTAAGCAAAGCCGCATTCCTATCGTCAAAGTCAGTTCGAACTCTCAAAGAGGTCCAGAATACACGTGGGAACGTGAACACCAATTTAAGCGTAAATACCCACATCTTTTCTCAAATTCAGCAAGTAATTCTAACTGAAAACCGAGGACGGTTTTCCTTCTAAGGCGGGGAGGATGTGACACATGGTAAATTTTCACTCATAATTAAATAATAAATGGTAATTTATTATTACTAAACCTAGTCATTAAGTATGCATAAGCTTTGCCTGATCATTTGAGTAGATAACTCGCATACAGTAGCCTATTGCATCACTTTTGCATTCATTACATTATATGAATATTGTGTTATTGTCTTATAATTTAATTTGTAAGACGAGAGGTTATCTCGTTTTCCCCAGTGACCGACACCACATGCGTACTGACACTGTGATAAGGGCAAATAAAACAAATAATAAATCCCCGGAATGGAAAATATTACCAAGATAATAATAATTCAAGCGTATCTATAAGATACTACATTATAAAAATTATCTTACATTAATACTTAGTCACGATTTTATAAAGCGAGACACCAAAAGTGCTTAATACAACATTTACCTTAAATCATAATACTTTGTAATTTAAAGTAGTAATACCAAGTAAGTTTTACAAAATAAATAAAGATACAAATTTTATCCTCGCCTTTGTTTTATCCGCCCTTCCCCACCTCCATTTTGTCGTGTTGTACTTATCCATACCCACACGTTTTCCTTCCTCAAAAAGAGATAACACCAAACTTCCATCTTCTCCAAAAGTCATATGTTTACCTGCTACCATCCCACTTTTGTTCAAGTCAACGCAAACCCAAAAGAGATGAGCAAAAATGGAATGTGGGAACACCTCTTTCATCATCACCCTCCCTATAAAAGCTAGTTTGATGTATGCTTTTGTTCCTCAAACCTTTTCCCCCTACGTTAGAGCCGCAAATTCGTGAGTCAAGACCACAAGCCAACAAAATTTGTCAAGGATGATTGAGAAGTTAACTAAAAATGGTTATCACTCACCTTTCAAAGTTGGAAAGATTGGTCAAGGACTACCTTTTCCCCTTCTCTTTTTATTTCAGTCGAGGTAACCCAAGGGTATCACACTCCAAATATCACCACAAAAGGATAAGAAAGCTAAGAAGGGAGGACTTCTATTTGGGTGCTTAATCCGGATCGATCGGGTTCGATTGTGGTGTTAGATATCCGGGTTGACCTTCGACATCGTTATCATCTTTCTCATTGTAAGAAATTACTCAATCTTGTCTTTGTTAAAATTTGTGATTTGGGTTGTTAATAAAATTGATAATTCGATTATGAAACTAAGTATTCTTATTGTTAATAAAGCTTATGATGTTGGTGAATGATATAGTCTCATGTAAACTTGATGTTGTTAAGGTTGCTATTTGTTTAAGTTTTCTGTCGAGAGGTAGGAACCAAAGTATTAGAAGAGTAAAATTTTATAAATCTTGTAGGAAGTAAATATCATATTAGAGTCATGATATTAAACTTGGTAATGAGATGTTGAATGTTGTCTGACTCGACTAGGAATCCATTTCGATGCTAGTGACCTTTTCCAGTCGACATCAGGGTCATTCAAGTTGTGTCGAAACCATTGTTATAAACTTAGTCTTAACTTGAGAAAAATTAAATATGTTGCCGGAATGGAACTGAGTTGAGTAGAACTCAACTACCGTATGTTTTTGTCACACCTTTGCTCTCATTTTCAGTTAATGAGTTAGTCAAATCTCGTTCGAAACAAGTCTCGTACATGGTCACTTCCCTTTTGTTAACTTATTTTCATTAAGTACATACTTGTCATTTAAATAGAAATGTTTTGAAAATGTATAGTGAGTCGACAAACTCGCTTTGGTAGTACCACAGTGACGAGGTCATACTCTCGGGTCGAGAGATCTCGGCTTCACAAAAATGGGGCATGAGTGATCGAGTGTATCTCGAGTCATGTTGCTCACGTTAAGCTTGGTAACTAAAGGTGTATACATTGGCAATAAAATCTGGAAATGAGTAGTGTTTCTAAAAATTTGGTTAACACAAACCGTGGTAAAACTTTGTTGGACCAGCCTTTCCTTCGTGTAAATCCCAAATCGGACCTGACCAAGTCATAAGACCTTGTCTTTCTAAAAGAGTTGTTAGTTAGTTGGGCCAGGCCCAAACCGGTACCCCATCTTTGCCAATACCGGGCCACAGCCCATGAGGATTCGGGTCGTTCGTTTGAGTAGTCTAAGCCAACCCGCAAAAATAAACTCAATGTGTTTAACCGGAAGTCAAACTATAAACTAAACTCATTCCCTCATATTCTTCTTTCCATTTCGTACATATTGTCGTAACGTCAAAAGTCTTAATCCAACGAAAAATGTGTAAAGGTTTGACATAAACAACAAGTGCTTTAAAACATGATTCATTTAATAATGTCTACGTTAACGTTTAACGTCAATATGTAAACAAATGTATGTCAAGTGAATTTCACGCTAAGAACTATATATATTAAGAACAAATTATGATAAATAAATAAAAACCAATATGTCATTTTATCATATATTAAATTTGAAAGCCTTCAAATTTAACTCAAGTATTTTCTAAATACAATTAGAAAATAAATGAACTAATATTGCTTTTGACAATACTATTAAGTGTCAACTTAAATAAGTGTACATACATTTATATACTTGCTAATAGAGCATGGTGATTATTTTGAAACAACTATAATGTCGATAACACCATTATAGTGTCAACATGAAAAGTATATATACTTCGTATACTTACTAGTAAAACCATTTAATCATTTTTACAAACTATAGTTTAGTTTTAATACAATTATAAAAACAATTGAACTAATTTAAGTAAGTGATACTTAAAACAATAAACTAAAACATTGCCCTCCTTATCTAGGTCGCGTGTCGGTGCCGCATCACAACATTCACTAAATCTCACTTTTGGATTGCACATTTGCTAAGGTGAGTTTTCATAGCCCCTCTTTTACTTGATAAACTGTTTTATACATTTTGGGGTGAGAAAATATGCAAAACACTTTATAAGGTTTTAAAAGGTACCATTTTGAGGGGTCGTTTAAGCCCTTATTTGATCACTTTTGTATCCGTTATTGCTTAATATCGTTCCTTTTCACTTTTAGGTCTCTTAAAGGCAAAATGCTGGAATGGCACTTATTTGGATGAAAAGGCGCGAATATACGAAGAAAATGGCCAAAGTCGAATCGAGACACTCAAAGTTGCCGAAATGTAAGGCGGCGTCGGTGTTAAGTGCGACATCGTCGGAGGATTTTAATGACGATACCGTAGCCAAAAACCCTATTTTCAAGTGATGACGTCGGGCTTTAAAAGAGTAGGCCGTTGCTACTCGGACGGCCTAGATGCGACCAGCACGACGCCGAAAGTCAAGAGACGGCACACAGACATAAGGTGACGCCGTCGCAAGGTTAACGTGGCCATGACGAAACCATAATGACGGTGACACGACGGCGTCACAAAACATAAGGTAACGCCGTTGCATATGTAATATTATATATAGAATCCAATTTTCATTTTAAGAGAGTCTTTTTGGAGTAAAACCTAAAACCGAACCAAGGGTGTCTTGTACAAGATTTTAGGGTTCCAAACCCTATCTTACATCAAGATAAGTATTTACTTCATCAATTCAATTATGTCTTCGATTATTTGTGTGTATGCTTGCATGTTCTCCATGTCAAGCTAACTTATTTGTGTGTTTGCTTAGGGAGTATGAAAATTAATTATTGAATATTGATTGGTTGTTTCTTATCTTAGTTGATTAATGATCTATTAATACGATAGGTCATTCGTTGTGTGCTTAATGCTTGATTCATCTTTGTGAACCTTAGAATATAATTACGAGTAGTTGTAAGCTAAACCATCCAAAGAGTGCCTTAGAGTAAGAGTTTATTATCCTAGTGGGTTTTATAGGCGAGACCCTTTGGTAAGTTCAAAGAGTTAGGGAGAAAGCATACCCTACAACTTTAGGCGCACAACGCAACTAAGAATAAGGCGTGACAACTCAACCATCAATAGGAGATAATTAAGGAGTAGTAAAACCTAAGTAAACACATCTTTAAACTATCATACGAGCACACATTAATTAGACATAGACTACCACCACCTTAGTTTAGATAATTAGATAATAGTAGAGTAATCGGTAGAAATACCAACCCCCAAATCCAATACCGAGATTTGTACCTTTCAATTTCCTAAAAACATAAAAGATAAAAATAATCTTCCTCAACCTTAACCTTAACGTAGTAACTTCTTACTAGCATTCCTATTCCTTAGAGAACGATATCAATACCCGTGGATTACCCTAATACTACACTACAACGATTAGGTTCATCGCCTAGGGTCTTTGAAAAACTTGCTCGACGAAAAGGAAGTTCCTTTGACCCGACGAGCGCTGCGTAAGCGTATCAACACTCGTTATGGGCCCCTATATTGTATGATATCTTTTAGCATCTGAAACCGTCGTAGTATCGGTTGCATGAACATAGAGCTAACGTAATAGACATTCATCCATATATCATTATATTCGTTGTCTCGATTATATGACTTTGCTTATGGTCCAAACTTACGTGTTAATCTAAACCTATGAACTCACCACTTTTTAGTTTGTCCTTTTAGCATATTTTCTCGTGTGCTTAATTTGTGATCATGGATGCAAGGCAAGAGGCGGTATATGGTCGTAGTAATATCTAAAGAAGTGTTTTTTTTACACATAACGATGTTTTTAAATTGGGACCACTGAACTTATGGGATGTGCCCATTTATCTAAACTATCTTGTAAGATAATGTTTTAAAACTATTTTATGAAATCAAACGGAGTACGTATTCCGTTATTTATTACTTGTGTTATGATCTCCGATTTCGTAACATTCCCCTTAACACGTATGCTTCCGCTAAACCAAATTTGGGGTGTTACAATAAGGAGGAAGGTAAGGACGATGATAAGGAAGAAGAGACGGATGCGGTGAGGAGAGTGATGGCGAGGAGGATGGTGATGAGGATGATGGTGAGAAATAAGAAAAGAATGATGAAGAGGTCGGTAAAGGCGGTGGAAATGAAGATGAGAAAGGCGCGGTGAGGAGAGTGATGGCGAGGAAGATAGTGAGGAGGATGATGGCGAGGAAGATAGTGAAGAGGATGATGGCGAGGAGAAGAAAATAAGGATGAAGAGGCCACTAACAAAGATAGTGAAGAGGATGATCTTTGGCGAAGAACTATTTCAATTGCTTGACAAAAACAGTCAGGTTGATTTTCTTGCTCTTAATTATTATAAACAAAATTGCCAAACACCCATGTGGCTTTTAACATACTTAATTTTCCTTCTTTTGTATTTTTTTCATTTAATTAAGAAGTATTTTGTTTTTTATTTCAGGATCATGACCGCCCTGTAGTTGATGCATCTCTAAAGACTCCTGCGAGACAACATGCTGCTAAACGAGGTCTCTACCTTTGCTTTCCTTATCTTAATAAGAAGACTATTGTTGACTCTCTAATGACATCGGAAGAGTATAAATTTTCCAACTATTTGTTTTTGATGTTTGGCGAGAATAGGTAAGAATACTACTTGCGATTCATACCTGCAAACTACAAGTGATTTGTATGTACAAATCACTTGTGATTTGTATATACAAATCACAAGTTTATGGCTACTTTCTTACAACCACATTTTTAATATAGGGATGTAGTATTTGAAACGAATCGGCAATTCTTTGATCGGAGATCAAATGGAGTCATTAACACCGCGTTGTCATGTGGATTACGTGTCATTGATTGTTGGTCTACTTTGCTTAATTATGAGGAAAATTCAAAGAACCGGGAGCTATGTCCAGCATTTCTTTCATACGGGTTGTGTTGTAAGTTTTGGATCTTTTTAATAAATTAGGATTAAACTACATAGACGTTTTTATTCCTTAAGTGACTTTTTGTTATATTAATACAGACAAGGAATATGTGTCATGGCGGACTCACGTGGGAGCAAAAGTGTGAAATATTTGATGCACAAGTTGCTTTTAGTTTCAAGGACAATACTGATGGCTCTAATCTCAAGGACGTTGATTTGGTAACTTTTTTAATTTTTTACAGTTTATAAAGAAGTTTACTTTCATTTATTGATTTTTTGTTCTTTGTATAACATGTGTTCTTCCCCATTCTCGGTTCTGAGAGTTTTATGTTGTTGTTATTAATCCGAAAAGACGGCTATCAATATCCTTAACAACAATCGTGACGAGACAACATCATATGAAGCTTACAAAGACATATGTGATCTATTGGTAAGTTACTAGTCAAAATAATTTATATTTTTTTCTTCTTTGACTTTTGGAACAATTTTATAATGATTTTGTTATTTACTAGTCTAACTATTTTTAGCATTGGTTTTTTGTTTGTTTATTTTTGTAGATAAAGTTGTTTGCAAGGTACCCCGAAAGCGTTGGCCACAAAAAGAGTCAAGCTGTTGCGACTGCGGTTCCACACATTCCGAAACTCAAATGTACCACTACGGAGAAGAATATCGAAGATTCTGGTATCTTATTTATGCATCATATAGATATGTACATGGGAGAAACATTTTCAAAGTGGACTGTGAAATTGTGGGAAATTTAGATAAAGAACACCTCTTGTTGCTTTTGAGGGTCAAGTATGCAACCAAGATTTTGTCACATGAAATAAATGTGCATGCTATAAAAATTTGAAAGACTCTGCGGAATTCCATTTGAAGTTTATACCAGTGACAAAGAAGGAGATGATTAAAAACACTATCCGGCTAGGCAAACCATGAACGTTATAAGTATGACGTGTAGTTGTAGTAATGAACTGCTTGCTACTTTTGTTTGTTTTAAGGTCCGTTGTTCATGTGTCGTTATGAACAAGTGTTGGTCATGTCGCTATCTGGCGGTGGATTGACTTTTCAAATTTTGTTGGTCATTTGTCGTTATGGACAAGTGTTTTGGTGGATCTATGAAAAGTCATCTTGTAGTTATGGACAACTATTTAGCCTATTTAAATAGATTTTCTTATTAAGTTCTTGTGAAAAGTAAGCGTGTTGTTAATGTGACTTATTAAAATTTTGGTGGTTATTCACTTGTGAGATGTGGGCAAATCACAAGTGATTTATGACAAATCACAAGTGATTTGGCTATAATTATTATTAAAGCAAACTTGAAATTATATCAAAACAACTTAATAAAAAAGTAAAAATTAAAATCCAACTATCATTTTTATTCAAGTAGTAATCAACATATCAAAGTTTTTATCTCAAGTAACAATGAACATTTCAGTTACAACTGAGGTAACAATCCACAAATATTTAAAACTTAACAAAGTATGTAAAGTATTTATAAAGTAAAAAACATCACTTAGTTTCAAGTAGTGTTATTCATCGATTTTTCAGCCGCTACTTTTTCAGCCGCTGCTTTAGCAGCCGCTATTCAAGTTCTTTTGGTATGTGTATTAGTTTTCACTCCACATTCTCCGCATTTCCTCTTTGGCTTTAAACTTGCATCTATTGCTTTCTCTCTTTCACTCTTCCTACGTACCTCTCTTGTACCGCCTTTGTTTTTAGCACCCGATGGGTTGTTGACATCAATTCTTTTTGGCTTTGGAACCCCGATAAATTTCTCCATATCATCTTTTTTGCTTAGAGGATTTGGAAGAGCAATGTCGACCTTCTTCTTCAATGTTCTAATATGCTCTACAAATTCAGCCATATTTCTTTCATCATTGCTCAAACGATGTAGGCACTCGTCTACTAAAAAAGTTGCCTCATTTGTGAGTCTATCAATTGTTTCATTCTTTTCACCATATCGGTTTCTCTTTCTTCTCCAATCAGGAGGTATTATATCCCTTTTCCAATGCCTCAAAATGTACCTCTCGGGAATCTTTTCAATGTCATTATTCTTGAAAACACAAAATATGTGGCGACATAGAAACCCAAATCGAAGGAAGTGCCTACATGTACAGACCACTGATCCATCTTCCAAATTGCGCACTACCTTAGCAGAGCAAAACACAAAAAATGAATAACATAACAAAGAATCACAAGTGATTTGTCAAAATCACAAATGATTTGTTAAAATCACAAGTGATTCCTAAAAATCACAAGTGATTCCTAAAAATCACAAGTGATTCGTAAAAATCACAAGTGATTCAAGCAAGCATAACAATGAAAAAAAACACACAATATTAAATTAAAAGATCTTTTTTTGTACCTTATACATTGCCTAAACACGCGTCGCCTTTGGTTTTTCTATCGCCTCACTTGTGCCCTTCTTTTTTCCTTGTATAGTGTTCTATATTCACTAGCATTCTTATCTCTAATGAGTGTTATCTCACAACCCTCTTCATTAATTTCTGTTTGAACTCGTAGAAAAATTGTCCTTGTGTATACCAAAGCAGCATGTTTTTCAATCATCGTTTTGTTTTTAACTTGGGCATCGAGTCCATTGAATCAAAGTCTAACTGATCTTAAATGTTTCTTTGCTTTTCCATTGCATATTCGAAGCAGATCATGAAGTTAATGTTGTTCCCCATTCACTATCGTTTAAAACAGTTTAAGTTTATAAAACTAGTTAATAGTGAACTATGACTGAAATTAACATAAGAAAAGCACACTAAGTAATTTTCAACATCATATTCTTATTAGAAATAAATCAACAAAGAATCGTTACCCAAGTACTTGCGGAATAGTACTTGAGATTGAAATGACAAAGTTGGGTGACTCTCTCTAAGCTCGGGCTAAGTCCGAGCACAACTCTTAGAGCTCACCGAGCTATCTCGGGAACTAAGTTGTATTTGGAGTAGTGAAAAGATGGCTTGCGTGTGTGTGTGTTTTACAATTCACAAGCTTAACCTTTTCACTCCATCTCTTATGCTAATTATACATGTATGATATTTGACTCTTTCCTAAGTGACAACCGACATCATCTGTAAGAAAAAATCTTGATGTATTTTGTCTCATTCTAAAGACTATTCTAGGTAAGAGACAAGACTACTTTCCTAAGTTCGGTGATGACACCGAGCACGATCTTTTGCCATTCGTGAAAGTTGACTTTGATTGATAAGGACTTGTCTTATCTCGATTCAACCTTTTCCGCCTTGTCCCACTCTTTCTTGATCTTTACATCCTTCGTCTCTACTTCAGTTTGTCTTGATGTAAGAAGTTGGAGAGGAATCTTAGGGATTCGGTGAGTTATTGTCATCACCATTGAATCCATCATCTTCTTCTTGACTCGGTCTTCACCCTTTAAGTTCCGCCTTCGAGTGGAGAGACTTCTTCTTCGCCTCATCTCGAGTATCACGAAGACGACTCACCGAGAGACTATGCACTTAGTGACTGTTTGTGTTAACGGATTAAACACTTGGGTTATTTTCTATTCAAATCCTAGATTAAGGGGTTTGGGTATTCTTGAACCCAACAGTCTCCCCTATTTGGATATACAAATAGCCTAAGTGGTTGATCGATGTAAGTGAGCAAGAGGCTTCTTCTCACAATCGAATGTACTAATGAACACAATAAGGAACATTGAGTAAATGAATAAAACATACATCGTTTATTGATCGATTACATAGTTCCTATCACTAGTACAAAAGATAAAACAAAATGATGTCAATCCGGATGGATTCCCAATGCTTCAAGCTTGACCTTTTGGTGATCGGTGTTTCTCTGTCGGGATGGTTTCTTATCTTGGCATTCGGTCTTGGCGTAACACGATGTTTCTTGGGTTTGAATTTGAGAGGCCACCGGTATGTAGCTCAACATTGCGCCCACACCACCTGATCAACATCACTCCATCTTTGAAAAGCGGGGGTTTCCATAGACATCAATGTGGAATAGCCCTCTTCGAGCTTCTCAATCACTAGGCAGTTCACAAATTTAACCCTTCAGTGACTCCCTATTACACTCCATTGTGCACTTTAATATCAGTTGGAACTCAACTCTCTTCCTTTTGCCGGTGGATGATTGTGGTTGAGATCCTTGAGGTGCGATTAAAATGGGTGAATTCCCGGTTAAATGGACAATCCCTCGCCTTTCATATCTTTTCTTGAGCATTTTCATCGGGTCCTTAACCACCGCATTTTCTTCTTTTCAATAATTGGACCAAGTTCATCGAGTTCGGTGATCCCAAGTCGGTGAATTTGAGAGGATCATGAACTTCAAGTGCCTTTTATCATCCCTCTGTGAGACGTTTATGGCGGAGGTTTGGTATAGGGATGATTCGACATCCGTGATCTTTTTCAGAAGCCTTGACTTGTCATTGTCGATTGTAATCCTCAATTACGCTTTGCACGAGAGCTTGATTTTCTTCTTCTTTTCTTCCAACTCCTTTTCATTGCGACCATCCGAGCGACTGAGCTTCCTTGAAATTTTGCCTGCTCGACCCTTTTGAAGTTTGCTTGGATCTAATCCCATGTTCTCGGCTTCTTGGCGACAACCTTTTCGGTGCTTTTCTGTTCCTTTTCTCTTCCTCAACTTGTTTCAATCTTTTTCTTCTTTAGCAAGGTGTTTACTCACTATTGTGGTGTGAGGTATTCGATGTCGCCGATTTTATAGGGAATCTTCTCGGGGCTCGAAGTTGCCATTTGCCTTTTCCTTTGTCTGGCACGAGGAAGATGAAGTTGCTACCGGGGTGGTGGTGTTGTTGTTATTGGAGTGATTCTTGTCGGTGTTGTTGTTGTTGATGTTGTTGGTGGGATTGATGAGATAGGTGTTCTTGAGGCGGGTGGGATGATAAGATTTGAGCCACCGATGTTGATAGTGTTGGCTCCCCTCGGTGTGAGAAGGAGGTTCTTGACCACATTCTCCCCTCAACTATTGCCGGAGCTTCAGTGAGGCAAGAGTTGGAGTTAGTCTTGAGGGGGTGAGCGGCTTGACCCTTGAAGGCTGATAAATTTTGAGATCATAGCCTTGGTGTCAAGTGTCGATTGAATACCGAGACTTTAGCTTCCAAATTAGCCTAAGAAATTTCAGAGCGGTCATTCGGGGCCCAAGATTCCAGGCGAGAGATGAGGATGCTCGAGCCAAAGTAGCCATCTGCGTATTCAAAGAGTCCAATGTAGCTTGAAGTGAGTGATCGAGGATGGAAGACCCCGAACATTGGCGGACTTGAGCATATTGAGCGATTCGGTGAGGCTTGAGGATTGTTTCATGTACACCTCGGTAGCCTCCAACATTTTAGAGTTGAGTGTTGGGTCTTCTTTGACAAACTCCACGATTTCATCTATCGTGGTACCCACACCCTAAAGATGCCCGAGGAATTTAGCCATGTTTTCATCCGATCGGTGAATGTTGTCATACATCGATCCACGTGCTCATGAACATTTTCATCAAAGCCATGTACTTGACCTTTAGATTAGCATAACTCGCAGCTGACCTCGATGTGTTGTTCCCACAATGTGTCGGTGACCCCGAATATAACCTTCTTGAAGCTTTGGTGATCCTTGAATGAGTCGTCTTTCGATAAGTGGGAGAACATTATCAAATCTTTCAAATTCATTAGTGGAAGAAGAGAGTCATCATTGTCGGGCTTGTTGGTGATTGATATGCTCTCGTGGATCGGTGAGGCTCTTGTTCACTTGAACCTCGGCGTCCATTTCTTCTCCGGTGATAAGATTTCATCATCGCCAAAGAAGCTCATCTTTAGAGAATAGTATCGGTGACATCGACAGATTAACGGGGTTGGTGATGGGTTCCATATCGTGGTGGTATGTTTCCTACGAGTCTTTGTCCCCGTTGACCCCTCGGACTTTGGTGGGCGTTTCAGTGCCTTCGCTTGAGTCGGGATTGGTTGTGGGTTCCGTATCGTGGTTGTTCCTTTCCTCCGAGTATTTGTCCCCGGTGACCCCCGAGACAACGGTGGGCGTTCTAGTGCCTTAGCGAGTCGGTGATAGTTGTATCCCTATCGCAGTTGTTTGATTCCTACGAGTCTTTGGGAGAGATCGGTGTGCCCTCGACAAAGGCTTGATTTGCTAATGTCATCACCGGGCGTTGTGGAAGGCGCCCCTACCGGTGGGTTGTATGTTTCCTACGGATCTTGGGAGTAGTAGGTGTGACCAAGCAGCCTTGGCTGTGATGTATCGGTGTCCTTCGTTGTCTTTGGGGTGGTTGTTGCACAGTCGGTGGGTGTCTGTTTGATCTCGGGCTTTTGTGCCTCTTAGGGTTGTGCTCCTGAAGCCTCGGGGCCCCGAGACTTTGGTTTAGTCTTAGTCCCGATCCGAGACTTCCCTTTTTATTTTAGGGGCGGGGTTTGGAGACATCGATCCACTTTGATTGTTCTGACAATCATGTGGGCCGTCAATTCAATGGGAGTGACAAGGGATGGGTCCTTCGAAAATTTGTTTAGGATATTAGATATTAGTTTTCACATACACATCAAACCATAACAACAAGGTGGCGTATAAGTGGAATTCTAGAGAGAAAGTTAGAGGTTTAGGGAACTTAGTGAGAGAAAGTGAAAGATATTATTATGAGCTCCAACTCTCTACCTTGGAGGTAGAGAGTATTTATAGTCTTACATAAATCGCCACACATCGGGTGTGGATCGGGCATCGGTGGGTAAAGACCGTCCGTCCTCCACGGTGTTACTTAACTAAATACTACTTAACTTAAAAGAACTACGACTACGAGCTTTCTAACGATTACATATACTTGAGGTGACCGACTCTTTAATACACGGAATTTCTAATTCCTAACAATCTCCCCAAGGAGGTCACCTCAATCATGTACCAAAATTACATTGAATACAAATAGATATTACATTAACAATTGATCTTGCATTCTTGATGTAGTCCTTTGCTCTAAGCTCGTAGTCATTGATTCTTCACATTGCATGTTTGGTTACTCCAAGTGGAGGTCTTTTCTTGATCCACGTGATAATAATTTTGAGCCATCTTTTGAGATCATCGACTATCAAAATCTCGAGACATCCTTTGTGGTGTTGGTATTATGTGATGTTGTGACTTTAGGACCGACATGCTCACATTACGGATCATGATATCTTCTCATCGAGTAGCGGAAGCTTTGTTGAATCATGATATTGGCGGCGTAGCGAAGCATGGAGTGAAAATATCGAGTCATTGATGCACTAATCATGATTTCTTTTGAGATGAATGTGTTAAGTGAGCATGCGGCTATGGATTGACCGCTTCATTACGATCATTTGCAAGCGTCGGGTGTACACGCATACAACGATTAGCAATAAATCGCGCGAAAGTGTCTTTGATCACTTCGTTGAATTGAGTACACGACCCACGGTTCCCGTTGATCGATACATGTCTTGCTGTGATCGGTATAATTCGAAGAATTTCCTTGACGGGGTTTCGTTGTTGCTCTATTTGTTCTCAAACGGAACATCTCAAAGAAGACAACACGGAGTGAGTGAACGGTAATTTTAAGTCCAGCGATTGATGAAAAGAGATTTGAAAAACAATCGTGTATTGCTCAATAGAAATTGTTTTGCAATACAACGAAGGTTTTATTGAAAATCAATTATCAATCATAAAAACACCTTTTGGTTTGAAAAATGAGTACGGTCGATGTGCTAAAGAAAAGAGTTGTTAAGCACAAAGACCGGTTTTCAAAGGTATCCGTCAATCCATAACTGAACGAGGATTGATTCAAGAGATTGAATCGCCCCATTGTTTACATTCGGTTGTCACATGGTTGATCTATATAATAGATCTCACATGCCACCTACCGGGAGCTTGTTTGATGTTGGCTCGAGGCTTTCCATCTTCATTGTGAATATGTAAACACATCACTCGGATGTTACGGCAATACCACAAGGATAATCGTGGGACTCAAGATATAATCTCTCTTTCCACATTGTGTGAAGCAGAGAGTCTTCATTGAAAGTGTCCTAATGAGATTTATTGATGATCTCGTGGCTCTAGACTCAATTTGTGCATATTTGGATCTGTCTGCGGAGACTAGGAGAGGGTCTCCTTCTTCAATATCAACAATCTCTAAGAGAAAGTCGATAGATAATGTCGGTTCCCGTGAGAATGAAACAAGTCCTTTTAAGAGGAACTTGAGTGGTTTGGAAAGTTGAAGTGCGGTCGTCCTTTGGGTCCATGACGTCTTGTCTTCAATACCGATGTTACCATCGGTAGCATATGAATTGAACCGGTTTACGCCTAAGGTTGAATAAATGGAGGGCTATTTGTTTTCACCCTTTTCTCATTCAATTCTTTTAATTCTTCAACCCTTGATTGCTTACGAGACTTCATAGCTAGAACCTTGTTGGGTTTATTCGATTACTAGCTCGGTCTTAGTCCGCACTCTTCCCATATCTCATTTTCTCCTTTTATCATCATACCTAAGGACTTCTACACTAACTAGTGGATTGTCCTGGGTAGATCCCTCGATTACGGCGGATCATGGGAACACATACCTAACCTTATCATCCTTATATCACCGTACATAAAGTAAAGTTGGTCGGTCTATTTGGTATTGTTCATACGCCATTGGAACCAATTGAAAACCATTTGAAAATCAATTCGGATACTTGTGATATATTATCAAAGCATTTTGTACTGAATTGTTTTGATATTTTAAACGAGAACTCCCCTCAACATGTGCATCAAGTATTTGAAAATGTTTTGCACACGGAGGCAAGAGAAAGAATTAACTTCTTTGATTACCATTTTCTAAAGATATCAACATCACTTCCACATCAAATCAAGTAGATATAGCATTTAGGGAAGGATGAGGTTTCCATAAATTTGCTCCCCTCAATATGTGCCTCGAGGTTTGAAAAGAGTTTTGCACATACTAGAGGAACTTGCACATGAGATAAGTTGATCACGTTTCAAATCATAGGTTTAAGATAGATGCTCCCCTCAACATGTGCATGGAAAATTTGAAATCGTTTGTCACATGTGGGAAGGATAGCATGTACATCCTTATAAAACCATTTACCGAATTATCGGTTTAAATCCAATTTAAATCACACATTCTCCCCGATCACAATTATCAAATCATTTGAGATTTGTGATCTCTTATTGATTAAATTGATTTTGAAAGCTTTAAGGAGAATTGTGACTTGATTATGAAAGCGTTTTAAGCGATAAGGATCGGATTTTAAGACTTTAAACTCCATTGATAAAACATGCATGTATATCTTTTGAAAACAATTTAATGCCAAATAACTTTTTAATTTAATTGAAATCATTCTCCCCTCAATCAATGACATAGGTTGTTGATTGAGAGATAGAGATTTTGACAAATAAGTCGATGATTATCAAAAATAGAGACCGAGTTATTTTTCAAAGCATTTAGTTTCAATGAGATAAATGTTTATAGAATCGAGCATGGAATTTGAAAACATGGTAAAACATGGCTCTGTTCTTTCTTTTAAAACCGGGTTATTGCACGAAAATGACAATAAACCATTGTTTCTCTTTCTCCCAATTTTTTTTTTTTTTTTTTTTTTTTTTTTTTAATATAAAATTGAACAACATCTAAAGTCCGTGTCATTCTTTGAATGACAACACAAAAACCGTAGATATTATCGAATCGAGAAAAACATGACAAAATGACAATATTTTTGAAGATTTTTGAATTTTCAAATTTTATGGATTTTGAAAGTTTTATATTTTTCTATTTGATTTTTGAAGGTTTTATAATTTTGTATTTTGTTTTCGAATAGATATATACAAGAGATAGATGAAGATAGACCTTTACTCCTCGTCTTCCTCACGAAGGCGTTTGAGTGTTCGGTTGAAGGCTTTTCAAGCCAAGTCGTGGAAGAATAAACTCAAAGCGTTCTCTTGGAAGAGCTTTGGTGAAGATGTACGCTAGCGATATTCGAGACCTCACAAAATATAGTTCCACCACACCTTTTCCACTTGTTCCACGATGAAATGATGTCGAATGTCGATATGCTTTGCTCTTGAGTGTTGAGCGTTGTTGCATGAGAGAGCAATAGCACTTTATTATCACGATGCGGAGGATTTTGTTGAATTCAAAGCCATAGTCGGATAATTGAGATCTCATCCATAAGATTTGAGCACAACAAGATGACATGGCTATGTATTCAACCTCTGTAGAGAAATAGAAGTACTCATTTGCTTCTTTGAAGACCGACTCACAAGCTTATCACCCAGCGAGCACCTCGGGCGTGCTTGACGTGTATCTTGACAACTGCATGATCGGCATCTGCATAGGCCGTTAGTGACATACCGGTGTCCTTGGTACCAAAGTCCCATATTGATGGTTCCTTGGAATACCGAAGACCCGTTTAAGCGCTTCAAGGTGCTTTTAGTAGGCAGCACGGTATCTAGCACACATGCAAGCAATGAACAAGATGTACGGTCTACTAGCGGTGAGGTACATCGGGGATCAATCATACTACGATATTTCGTTTGGTCAATCATGATCCACGAGTGGTCCTCATCTAGTTTGGTTCGGTCAATCATGGGGGTGTCAACGAGGTCACTTGAATCAAATCCAAATTTCTTTAAGATCTCGGTTGCATATTTAGATTGATTTATGAAAATGCCTCGGGACTTTGTGAAATTTGTAATCCCAGAAAAATGACATTTGTCCCATCATTGACATTTGAAACTTTGAACTCATTTCATTTGAAAACGATCACATTCCATTGGGTGCATCGAGGCAAAAATAATATCATCAACATAAATTTGAACATGAATTAAATGTTTGCACGACTTCACGGTGAACAATGTAGGATCAATGCTCCTTTGATGAATCCGGTTGATAGAAGAAACTTTGTGATGTATCATACCATGCCCTTGGAGCTTGCTTTAAACCGTAAAGAGCCTTCTTCAAGCGATAAGCGTGAGTAGGATGCTCTTGATTCACAAATCCTTGGGTTGGTGGCGTGAGCGACTTCTTTAAGATCTCCGTTCGAAATGCCGTCTTTACATCCATCGATATACTACCATGTTCTTACTAGCGACATTAGCGAAAGATTACGATTGCCTCGATTCGAACAAGCTGGAGCAAAAGATTCTTCAAAGTCTATACCCTCCTCTTGGCGATATCCTTTAGCAACTAATCGAGCCTTGTTCTTCAACACATCACCATGCTCATCAAGTTTCACTTTGAAGATCCATTTAAGAGCTATAATCATAGCACGATCTGGGCGGTACTAACTCCCATACATCAAGTCGATCAAACTCATGAATTTCATCTTGCATGGCATTGAACCACTATCTTCATTCATGGCGGTTTAACATCTTTTGGTTCGATCTTAGATAGTGCGGAGTTGAAGAAGCACCATAAGGCATCGGTTGCAAGTTGTTTCGGGTTGATACTGAGACGAGAGGATTTCCAATGATGTTGTCTAATGGATGATCGTGAGTCCATTTTACGAGGTGTTCATGTGGCGGTTGTTGAGGGGCGAGGTAGGCGAGTCGATGTCTCACGAAGAAGATGGTTCGATGATGATTCGGGAGTAGCAAATATGTTTTCAAATGGAGCATCTTGAGGAGTAGCAAGGGATTAACTTCATCATTGATGCGAAACATTTCCATGATGTACATTTGAAGAATGATGATTTGTTGATGAGGCGAAGGATCGTGATGGGTGCTTCTTGACTTAAAGATATTGAGGCGAGGATTGACTTCATTCACGGAATATGAGCATCCTCTGTTGTAGGGATCAACACCTCATTAGTAATTGAATCATACAGTTCATCAAACATAGGATCAAACAATTTCTTTAAATCATCTTGGATGGAGGTACATATGGAGTTTCTTGAGAGGAGTTTGGAACAAGGGATGAACCAATGGGGATTTGTTTTGAAGTGCGGGTCTGGTGGAGTGTCCGGGAGCCATTTGACGGTCGACTCATCGAGCGTGCGTGAATTGTTTCCATGATATTTCGGGTTCTTTTGTTGTAGATTCGGTAACCCTTCTTGTTTGGTGCATAACCTACAAAAACTCCAATATCTGCTTTAGCTCTTAATTTACCTAATATCTTGACCGTCATTTGTTGGATAGCACAAAGCACCAAACACACGAAGATAGGATAAATCGGGTTTTCGTTTATGAACAAGTTCATATGGAGTTTTTCCATGAGAGGTGTGAATGAGAGAGCGATTTTGGTGTGTAGACGTGACAATGGCTTGACCCATAGAAACATTGGAACCTTGAATAAATTAGCATTGTTCTAGCGGCTTCCACAAGAGTTCGATTTAGTCTTTCAACTACACCGTTACGTTGAGGAGTTCGTGGAACACTTCTTTGATGGTGATTCCAATACTTTCATAAAATTGACTTAAGTCTCGATTAACGAACTACGTGCCATTGTCGATTCGAACAATTCTAACCGTGTTGTTAAGGCAGAACTGTAGTTGCTTGATAAGTTTGATGATGATAGATGGAGTTTCATCCTTAGTCCTCAAAACTTTACCCAAGTAAATCTAGAGTAGTCATCAACAACGACTAAAATGTATCTCTTCCATTAATCGTTTGCACTCTCATTGGAATCATCATACCAATGTGTACATGAAGCAATAGCGGATGCACTTTACCATTAAACATATCGAAGATGTCGATAAGCAATATCATCTCACGTACCATATATTCTCCTCACATTTCTTTCAATGAGCATTTGAAGTAACACATACCAAAAGGCTCGAGACCATTTCCCCAAATAGTTGGAATAATACATCCTTCCCCTTCTTTGGTTTTGATACCTCGGAATCGACAAAACATAATAAATCAATAAACTTGAAATCTTGTGAGAAGAACTCAAATAGCCCAAATGAATCTGTGAGAATCAAGCTGCTACATAAACTCTCTCGACTATCTTTATCAACCCATATGTAGACAATTTGAAGTGACCCTTTGTTGAAGAAAAACCCGATATACCAAACTTGAAGCGAAGTCGAATTCCCGCATTTGTGTCTTAAGCTTGCACTTAAAGATGGAAGAGCGGTGTCGAGAATCTATGCTTCAAGCAAATCTCTAAGTACTCACTACTCAAACAAAGTATGAGACATTAACACCTCTTGAGATTATCCACATCGTCATCTGCATGTGACCTTTGAGTAAAACAACGTAACTCCTAATAGTGATAGTTAACGGTCTTCAACCATCCACCCCATTGCTGGTAACTAGATAAACCAAGTCTTCAACTCAAATTCTTAAGCCCGAGCAAGTTATCAAATAAGAACACGCCTTTGTGAAAGTCAACTTCAATCTCAAATAAGTGATAAATGATTAACTCGAAGTCATCAACTTGTGTCAAATGCCCAACACGTGAAAACAACATACAATCGGATGTACATTGACCCATTGAATGAACCGGAACAAATGATTCCTCAACATCAATGCATTCTTCCTTAAAAGTAAACATGTAGAGGCGATCGGAAGATTCACCAATAATGTCTTGACGGATGAGGAAGTCATTTTCTTTAAGTTCATGTGGTTGATTTATAGCGTGCACATTGAGAGAAACAATAATCCGTAAATATTTGGCAAAGGAATACCAAAAGCGGATCACTATTCATGAACAATAATCCGTGAAGATTTGGTAAGGAATACCAAAAGCGGATCATTATTCATGAGTGCAAGCGCAATATTATGATAGTCATTATTAGCGCCTTGAGGAATAGCGGAGATTTGGGCTTCTTGAGAATTCCAAGAAGTACTTCTTAGATGGTGAACCGGTTGAGTCAATAGAAACCGGAGCATGAGCTTGAAGTTGGATGATCAACATTCGTCGGAGGTTGAAAGTACTCATCAAACATATCTTTGAAAACAATGAATCCCAAACATTGATTCCCAATTATCCTTAGTAAGTGAAGCGTTTAGGCGTTGGGAAGAGTCATCAAAATCAAAACAATGAATCCAGTTATCCTTAGTATATTCACTCTTCATCAAAAGAATATACACTCATCATCATCAAAAATTAAGTCGTATAACCATTATTCAAACATCCATCATCATGTAGTATATTCACTCTTCTCCCCTCAAAATTGCATCCGAAGTTGCCATTTTGATTTAACAAGTGAATAGGAGTATACACCAATGAGCGTAGATCCACTTGATGATTGAATGAGCATGGAAAAACATGAAGCTTGTTGATGAAGAATGTAGATGAGTATGACCATTCACGAGAGAATTTCTCTTTAGGTGAAGATTAAGCGCGAGAAGAGTGTACACTTTTCTTTTCTTTGAAGAGCGGGGCTGAAGTGTTATCTGCAGACGCCATTATGATGAATCGAGGCTGAGGCGAAGTGAGCAGGCGTCATAGCGGTTGAATATCAATGTTGAGAAACTTGAACCCGTGAGTTATGAGATATCAATCCATTTGTAATCCATACTTTAAGCCGGTCCATGTATTGAAGGATCGAAGTATATGCTGGCGAGTAAGGAGTACTGCACTAACATTACAAGCTTGATTGCATATATATGGGTTAGTGACATTAGTATCCAAACTCTTTGGGGTTTCACGGTCAACCTTGATTTTTCATCGAAACTTGACTTTCGGTAGGAATCCACCTAAGTCCGACATCCTTAAACATTCTACCAGACGGTATCCACTTATGGCAAGGTCTAGGATTGTAAGGCTTCTTATACATAGTGGAAGACTTATCCTTGTTCCTAGTTTCCAAAGATTTAGCAGTTGGTATCCATCTAGGCGAAGTTTTTGGTTTGTATTGTTTCACAACATGTTGAACCTTAGTCGCGTTAGTGGTCTTAGTGGATAGTACCTTGGCATGTGAATTAGGAAGCTGTTTCTTATGTGGAAAAGACTCGAATTTCTAGTTTTGTTTTCTACATGCTTAGCATTCTTATGCAAATAACTACTCTTAGTTGCACGCCAATCCTAGTCTTTTGAGTGTTCCTAGGTAGTGGTTTACAACTACTAGCGTGCCTTGAAATCTCGTAGAATTCATCACCCTAGGTCTTGCACCTAAAATTCCGTCTTTTCGAATCTGTGCCTTTTTCTAGCTTTTCTAGATAATAGTTCTTCCACAAGTCATTCATATCATATGAATTACGGGTTTTAATGCTTGATTTTGACCTTTGTTTTCGAACTAATCCTAGAGGTCTTTGGGAGTAAGTAGATGCTTGTTGAGGTTTAGAGGAACTAGAAGCATAATTCTTAGGCAACTCGGTGAAGTGGTTGGTTTGACAAAACTTGTTTCTCATCAACTTGGGAGGCAAACCGTGTTTTGAAAATTTTGGTCTTTCGGATATAAAGCGATGGGGTGCCTAACAATGGACCGGTTTCTAATGGGATGAAGCTGGTTTCCCAAGGTTGATGGTTTTGTAAACTTAGTGTTCACACTTTTCCTACTGAGTTTTCCTAAGCTCATTTTTAAGGCAACAATAGCGAAACTCTTTTCACGAAGTTGAGCTTTGAGTTCATCAATTTTGCTATCAAAGAGTTTTGTTCCATTGACTCGGTTCTAGCTTCTTTGTGAGTCACTTAGTTCTATGTGATGCTTTCTCAAAGACTCATTTTCCTTTAGTAATTTGGCCACACAAACCGCTAATTCATCATTTCTCATTTGAATATCATCAATAGTATTAACATCGAATTACTTGTAACCAAATTACTTTTCACATGCGTATTAGAAATGTGTTTCTTCAAATTGTTGATAGTTGACTCTTTGTCTTGGTGAGCTTTCAAAGTGTTAATTTCAAAAGTTCACGGAATTCGGGAAGTTCGGATTTTTACATGGTTTGTTAAGTTGAAAACTTTCTTCTTTACTCTGTATTGCAATTTCAAGTGAAATGCAATGTTTTCAAGTTTTGAGAATTTGTTTGAAAGTTCATCAAAAGCCTTTTTATCAACCATATCATATGTTTTGAAATTATTAGACTCGGCCTCAACCAAGGAACATTTATCGAATCATGTTCGACATTAAGATCGGTATGTTTGAACATTAGTAGATGCACTATGTTGAGCAGTTAAAGGTACCTCATCACATGACATCGATCATCGAAGATATGTCATCGATATTCACCACATGAATACTAGGAGTTGTCATGTAAGCTGTTTCACCCCCCCGACTACGAGTCTTTGAGATCGATCTGATTGTCTTCATCCTCCTTCATTGCAATTGAGCTTACGCTTTCGGCATCATTCATTAGTTCGGTGATCCATTGCTCGACCTATCACAATCTTCACATAACATAACTTGACACCCATTCAATTCATTCATCTTGTCATTCTCTTGGCGACTTCCTTAATGTATATTTCCATATTACCAATAAGTTGAATAAAGGTGTTTACGAACTCATGAATTTCCATTCGGTGTGTTTCTTGAATGAAATTCGGTCATGTCATCATCAAAATCGAGGAATATTCCCCGGATAAATGGTGAAATTGATCGAAGATTACTTGAAGAGCTGCATTAGATACATCAATTGAGAACTTCTCTTTAGTAATTTGAAACCTCGGTTGTTCTAAGTTGAGTAGTACAGTTCTTGTCAAGATGGGAAAATCGACGAAGGAGAGCCTTGCTTGTTCGATCCATAGTTGTAGATAAAAGTAGTTTGAGGTCTTGATAAAGTAGTTGAAAGGGCTCAATGTTACATTCCTTTAGCATGGCATTTTGTAGCATTGGTGGTGCATTTCGGTCTTTTCAAAGTCGAACCGGAGATATCACATCCTCATTGATTGATTCAATCATCTTTAATCGTTCGATGTAGCTAATATTCTCGGGGTTGTCTACATCATCATACAATTTAAGCATACGAAATCTTTGGGTCGATGAGAGTAAGACATGATGTGGTAGAATGCGGGATTTTACAAGTCTATGATTCAAACAGAAATAGAATCTTTCACGGGATTTTACTAAAATCAAGACCAAACCGTTAAGCAATGACCAATGGAATGATAGACAATTGTGTGTTAGGACATATGATTGTTTGTAGGATTAGCGAGAGATGTTGTTTGGTTGTGATTCGGATTGGTTTATGCCCGTTTTCACGAGAAATTTAGGTCTAAAACTTAAAACCTCAATAACTTCTGTTCGGGCGGATTTAGACCTCGAAGATTGACCGAATGAACTTTAGTTTATTCGGCGTGCCATTCTCCTCGTTCTCACGGTCGTTTTGATGGGTAGAAACTGAAAGCGGATTCTGGTTCAAAAGTTATGGCCGTTTGAAGTTTTGTGGGAAAAATCAACCAAGTCGCTCTGATTCTTGAACCAAGTCGCTAACAACTAATTAGCTATACCACTAAGTCGCTAAAGTCCCAAGTCGCTAGACAAATGCAAGTCGCTAAGTAGTAACTCGCTAAGCCTCAGTCGCTAGCAAAATTTTGGCGACAATTAAGCTACTCAAGTCGCTAAAGATTCAAGTCGCTAAAGAGCAACTCGCTCTGAGACCAAGTCGCTACCACCAAGTCGCTACCCGTGGTGGAGGTCCACTACTTGTCTTGTAAGTCGCTAGGTCTAAGTCGCTAGCTCCAAAGCGTAACTCGCTACAAAATTGTAAAGCAAGTCGCTACGAAGAAAGAATTCGTATGTTAAGTCGCTAGCAAGAAAAACCACATAAACATCACTTTTCAATCCAAAACAACCCAACCAAGATGATTCAAGCTTACCAAATGAAAACCTAAACACTTGTGATGATTCTAAACATAAAAGTACTAACAAAATCCAAGCTTTAACACAAGAAATCAACCAAATGATGCAAAAACCACTAAACTTTTCAAACTCAAAACCACCTAAAACCACTAGAAATCCAAAGATGTGCAAGATATGATCTAACCATGGCTCTTGATACCAATTGTAGGATATTAGTTTTCACATACACATCAAACCATAACAACAAGGTGGCGTATAAGTGGAATTCTAGAGAGAAAGTTAGAGGTTTAGGGAACTTAGTGAGAGAAAGTGAAAGATATTATTATGAGCTCCACTCTCTACCTTGGGAGGTAGAGAGTATTTATAGTCTTACATAAATCGCCACACATCGGGTGTGGATCGGGCATACGGTGGGTAAAGACCGTCCAGTCCTCCACGGTGTTACTTAACTAAATACTACTTAACTTAAAGAACTACGACTACGAGCTTTCTAACGATTACATATACTTGAGGTGACCGACTCTTTAATACACGGAATTTCTAATTCCTAACAACGGGGTTGTTGGAGATTGCAATAGCACTAGTGTTATCACGGAAGATGGGCACCATTTTGTAATGGATGTCATAGTCACCGAGTTGACTTTTCATCCATAATACATTGGCACAACATCTGCTGCTGACTACATATTCAACTTGACTAAGGACATAGCCACGATTGTTGCTTCTTTGCACTCCAACAAACCAATTTTCCTCCAAGAAATTGACAGACCACGAGGTACTTTTTCATCCATGTTGCCCAAGCATAATCGAATCGAGTAACCTCGAGATCAAACCCCGAGCATTTTGGATAATAGAGTCCAAGATTTGGGGTTCCTTTTAGGTACCGAGTATTCTTTTGGCTGCAGTGAGGTGAGATTCTTTGGGATTGGACCGATATCTTGCTATTAAGCAGATTGAAAATTGTATGTCCGGTCTAGTAGCGGTTAGATACATCGGTGAGCCAACAATCCCTCCGAAATGAGTTTGATTGGTGATTTGCTAGTGAGATCGGGTCCAAGGTTGTTAGGTGGGACCATTGGTGTCTTCACCGAGGCACGATCGGATATCTCATATTTCTTCAAGAGATATCCGTGTATCTCTCTTGACCGATGGATATTCCATTATCGCTTGTTCGATTTGTAGTCCAAGAAAGTATGTAAGTTCCCCATCATGCTCATTTCAAACCTCTTTGTCATTAGTTTTTCAAACTATTTGCAAAGTTTGTAGTTTGTTGAGCCAAAGATGATATCATCAACATACATTTGGACTAGTACCACATCTGTTGGGTTCTATAGACAAGCGATGTGTTGTCTATCTTTCCTCGACAAACTTGTTTTGTATCGGGAAGGCCGAGAGAGTTTCATACCATGCCACGGGAGCTTGTTTGAGTCCATAAAGGGCTTTGTCAAGCTTGCATACATAGTCGAAATTCACTACTCTCAAAGCACGGAGGTTGCCGAACATACACATCTTCCTTGAGATCACCATTTAAGAATGCACTTTTAACATCCATTTGGTAGACCCTAAAGTTCATGTATGTTGCATATGAAAGGAAGATCCCGATGGCTTCCATTCTTGCAACATGAGCAAATGTATCATCATAGTCAATGCCTTCTTGTTGATTGTAACCTTTGGCTACAAGTCGGCTTTGTTTTTAATGATGATGCCATTTTCATCGGCTTTGTTTCGAAAACCCACTTCATTCCTATGACTACTACATCCCGAGGACATTTGATCAAGGTCATGACCTTGTTTTTATCAAACTATTGCGTTCTTCTTGCATAGCCTAAAACCAACTTGGGTATTTTAGAGCCTCGGTGACACTTTTGGGTTCTATATCGATAGGTAATCGACTATAGACATTCATTGGTCAAGTCATAGTTAGACTAGCGACCATGCTTCCGTGAGCATGCCTCGGTGGGTTCACCAATGATGTTTACAAGCTCGATATCCCGAGTTCTTGTCCACTTACTTTGTGGTCCGGGATCCGAGCTTGATGATGTCATTTGGGTGTTCGGATGTGAGTTCGGTGTAAGAGCCACATAATCATTTAGAACATCAGTAGAGATGTCTTGTTGAGTGAGATTCATGAGTTACGTGTTCCCGATCATTTGAATCGGTGTTTCCTATCCCAAATAGGATCGATCGATTATCAATGAACTCATTGATGGTTGGTTGGGGTAGGTTGTGAGGTAAGACATAATATG
Source organism: Chrysanthemum lavandulifolium (assembly GCA_022545495.1). Taxonomy (NCBI): domain Eukaryota; kingdom Viridiplantae; phylum Streptophyta; class Magnoliopsida; order Asterales; family Asteraceae; genus Chrysanthemum; species Chrysanthemum lavandulifolium. The sequence goes on along the minus strand of CM040243.1, from coordinate 233,231,223 downwards.
AGATGTCAAGATCGTTTGATATGAGGAATTGAATTCGTGTTGTACTCATCGGAGGATATCTTGATGAGTTGTCAATTCCTATTTCTCCTCCGAGGTGTTGGTGAACTCGATGCTTCAAAGACTTTCATCAAAGGTGACATGAAAGGTTTCCTCAACTTGTTGTTTCCTTGTGTTAAAAACACGAAGGCTTTGGAGATCGATAAGTAGCCTAAGAAGTATCCATCATCGACCATTGCATCAAACTTGCCTAGATGATCCTTGTGGTTATGAATGAACACAGGACATCCAAATACATGAAAATAGCTTATGTCGAAGTCTACCTTTGAAGATCTCATATGGGGTTTTATTATGTCTTTTGACAATGATTGACCTATTTTGAGTGTAACAGCGCTTTGATCGCTTGATCGTAAATGCTTTGAGAGGGTGAGCCATTTAACATAGTTCTAGCAGACCTCAATGAGAGTTCTGCTTTTCCTTTCAAAGAACCCCATTTTGTTCGTGGGTATATGGAGATGAGAAATTTTGAGAAATTCCTTTTCCATCACGTAAACTCTCAAGTTCTTGATTTCGAACTCGTACCATTGCCGATTCGATTTGTTTAAGCAGTAATGTCATTACGGTTTTCTATCTTCCCGATGAATGACATTATTGTATCAACCGCTCGACTCTTTTGGAAAGAAAGTATACCTAAGTGTATCTTGAGAACTCATCAACAATGACAAGTGTATACTTCTCATCTTTGGATGGATCTGGACCGACGGTCCAAAGAGATCCATGTGCGAGGAGGTGAAAGCGACTTTGATGGAGAAATTTTGTTTAGTTTTGAATGATGCTCGTGATGTTTACCTTTTTCACAGAGCGAGCATGGTTTGTCTTTTGCAAAACCGGTGATGGTAAGCCAAGGACCTTGTTTTGTTTTGCCAAGTTGTTGAGGTTTTGAAGTTTAAGTGTGAGAGTCTCTTATGCCATAGCCAATTGATAGTTTCGTGGCTTTAGCAAAGAGACACGTTCCATCTTGGGAGAGTGTTGACATGTCTAGCACATAAACATCATCTCTCCTAGAGCTATCAACACAACTTACTTGTTGGCATTGAAAATGGTACCTTGTTTATCATTGAATTGTACAATGTATTTAGCATCACATAGTTGGTGACACCGATGAGATTGTATTTGAGACCATTGACATAGGCTATTCTAGAGAAAATTATTCCATTGCGTTCTTGAACCATAATCTTGAGTGGGACATGATGAGTTATCACCAAATACTACCTTGGGCCTGGTTCCTTTACATACTTGTGCAGATATTCCTTCACACTGATCATGCTTTTGAGCATCCACTGCCTAGATGCCAAATAGGCCCCCGGCATGTCTGCACAAGTAGTAAAATGAATTAGTTTCTTCTTGTGACCCACTTACTAGTGGGCTTGGGTCTCAAGGTCTCTTTGAAATTTGCAATTGACTCATGGTCGTGGTTGTGTGCATAGTGCTACCACAAGTTTTGCATTTAGAGGTCGAGGATGACTCGGTGACTCGGGTTGTTTGGAATTTCTCCTTGCATGAATGACTTGTCATGTTGGGATGTCTCATGAGTGGATTACCGCATATATCACAAAGATGTATTCGTGAGACAATCATCCCGATGATGATCATTAAACCCACAGTGAGGGCACGAGAGGAAAAGGTTTTGCTCTATTCTTTGGAGCGACTTTGGAGGATGAAGCATACCGATGACCAACTTTGGTATAGTATGCTTGACCGACATCTTGTGGATGGTCTCGATCCTGTGATCATCCTTTTGCGGATCATGCAAAAAGGATTCTATAGCGATTGTTAGTGGTATGGGTGGTGTAATGACATTTCACACTTTTGTTTGTTTTAGAGGTTGACTTAGACTTTGAGGAACCTGGAGGAAGTCGACTTTGTCTCCTTGATTGGTTCGTGGACCTTTTCAATGGATTCTATTTTTGAAGAAGCTTTCTCACAAGTTCGATCGATTCTTGAATTTGGTCGACTTCATGGGGACAGAGGATGTTGAAGTCTCGGTAGGAGTAGACTCTTGTTGGATTAGTTTTGCTTGTCTTTGTAGGATGGTTCTACCAAGTCCGCACCTTTCCTTTGGTGAGTGAGGATTGAATTTTAGAGGAGTAAGCTTAGAGCTTGGATCAAGACCTCAAGAGGTTTCGTGGGTGGAAGCGGTATTTGATTCGCGGACTCGGAGATGTGATCGGTACCTTTGGTCATCTCAGAAGTCCTAGCATGCTCTTAAGAGCTTGGCTCTCGTGCTCAAGAATCATTCCGAATCGAAGTTTGGAAGCTTACTCTCGGGATTAACCCGCTCAATCCGATCCTTTGGAATTTGAGTTGTCAACATGTTGGTAATCATACCACCGGACACAAATGATTTTGAACTTTGGTCTTTGTTGCGAGAGTCGTGAGATGATCTTCACCTATGACTCTCTTTTTGCTACTGGGGCACCCACAAGATCAAAGACCCAGGATTCTTAGCTTGATCCAACTATCAAGAATATCTTGTTCCTTTTAAGTTCGTCTTGAAGAGCCCGATTTCTCTTAACTAGTTCGATGTTTTGAATTTGCAAGGTGTGACCTCAAGCTTGGCTTGTTTTAAAATAAGCGCTCATCTCTACACTTGTTTAATTCAAAACTTAGCATGTTGTATTTTGAAAAGATATTTAATCTTTGCTCTTCTACGAACTTTAGGTCAACATTAAGATAATTCATATAAGATCGCCAATCGTAGTCATCATCCATAGATAGTAAGATGTTTACCTTCTTCATAGTGATGTTGACCCATTCCCGCTTCGGCATGATTCTTTCCAAGCGCTAGCTTGTCCTCTTTCGAGAGGGCCATCGATGCATCGACATGCACCATTTCATCATCTCGATGACACCGGCTCTTCATCCATCGAAGGTCTGATAACAAGGCCTTTGTTTTACCCCGCATGATTGAACACTTTTGTTGTTTCGAGGGGTGGCCTCGAGCAATGCAAGCTTAGCTTTGACTTTCTTATACTTAGCTTCAAAGTCACAGTTTTGTTTTGATCGGATGTGTTTTGAAAATTTTGATGAGACCGATAGATTTTTGGTTGAAATTTGCTAAAGCTCGAGGACCGATTTGACCACGATGGTTTATAAGAGGTTCGAAGTGTTTTGAAAAACAGTCTTTTGCAAAATGACCTCTTTTGTGACACTTAAAGCATTCAGTGTCCTCATTTGATTGGCATTCGAAAAACCTTTGTTTCTTTTATAAACCTTGAGAGTTAGCAAGGAGTGCCCTTTCACGAAATTCGGTGTTGGTCATTTAGGTACTCCTTACTTGATCTCTCATCGGGCTCATCATCGAATTTTCGAAAATCTTGAACAACATTGTTAGAATAGAAAGCGTTGATATTGGTGATGAGGTGGTGGTCGGGGACTTCTTGACTTCCGAGACTTCTTTAAGTCGAGGTATCGTCTGCTGATGAGATTTTCCTCATAGACAAATTTCCTATAAATTTCGTGAAGCTCAAGATTTTGGATATGATTAGCATTCCTAAGTCCCCGAGAGAAATTCAACCACTTCTCGTGGAGACTGCTGACAAAACCAATATTGATTTCATGTTTGGACAACTTAACACCATCATTTGACAATTCATTTAAAAGAGTTTTGTACCGGTGTAAGTTTGAGAGAGAGTTTCGAGTCCTTAGCCACGAAGGTGTTATACTTAAGTTTCATGTCCATTATCCTGTTTTCCTTGGTATCGATGGTCCTTCATGACTATGAACTAGGTCATCCCAGTTTGCTTAGTCGCACTCTGACTTATAATAGACTCCATAATATCATCGGAAGACAAGATATTATGATACTTTTGAGTCTTTGGTCTGGTTGACCACTCTCCTTTCATCCTGGTCCACCGAGCTTGTGTTTGGGCAACCTTTGAGATCTTTGGGACAAATGGACCTTCATTTATACACTTGATATAATAAGGTTCCATCCCAATCAAATAGCAAAGCATTTGCTTTTTCCATTTGTTGAATTTGCCAACTTCAAGTCTAGGGAACAATTGGTGAATAAGCTCCACCATTTTATCGACTAGTTGGGGTACATCAATTTAAGCCATTTAGGATCCTGATTTAAAACTTTTAGAGAGGCCTAAAAACGAGTTTTATAATTAGCCTTGCTCGATACCACTTGTTGTTCCCCGCTCACTATCGTTTAAAAGCAGTTTAAGTTTATAAAACAAGTTAATAGTGAACTATGGTGAAATTAACATAAGAAAAGCACACTAAGTAATTTTCAACATCATATTCTTATTAGAAATAAATCAACAAAGAATATGTAACCCAAGTACTTCATGAATAGTACTTGGGATTGAAATGACAAAGTTGGGTGACTCTCTCTAAGCTCGGGCTAAGTCCGAGCACAAATCTTAGAGCTCACCGAGCTATCTCAGAACTAAGTTGTATTTGGAGGAGTGAAAAGATGGCTTGCGTGTGTGTGTGTTTTTATAATTTACAAGTTTAACCTTTTCGCTCCATCTCTTATGCTATTTATATATGTATGATATTTGACTCTTTCCTAAGTGACAACCGACATCATATGTAAGACAAAATCTTGATGTATTTTGTCTCTATTTACAAAGACTATTCAAGGTAAGAGACAAGACTACTTTCCTAAGTTCGGTGATGACACCGAGCACGATCTTTGCCATTCAAGGAAAGTTGACTTTGATTGATAAGGACTTCGTCTTATCTCGATTCAACCTTTTCCCGCCTTGTCCTCTCTTTCTTGATCTTTACATCCTTCGTCTTCTACTTGATTTGTCTTGATGTAAGAAGTTGGAGAGGAATCTTAGGGATTGATGAGTTATTGTCATCACCACTGAATCCATCATCTTCTTCTTGACTCCGTCTTCACCCTTTAAGTTCCGCCTTCTTGGTGGAGAGACTTCTTCTTCGCCTCACACCGAGTATCCACGAAGATGACTCACCGAGAGACTATGCACTCGGTGACTGTTTGTGTTAACGGATTAAACACTTGGGCTATTTTATATTCAAATCCTAGATTAAGGGTTTGGGTATTTCTCGAACCCAACATTAATCGTTGTCGATCCTTCGTTTGTGAAATGCGAGAAGAACAATTTTCACTTTTCGACCTTGAAGTAGTCCTCATTAACCCAAACAGTGGCGAGTCAAGAAAATAAGCAGGTATCCATGCTGATCGCATATTAAATATCTTTGTCAACCACTTATGATCTTTCAAGCCAAAATCTTCAATTAATTTTCCCCACTTTTCCTCAAATCCCCTTGGTTCCAAGAACATATCCCATACAATCTCGTTGAAGCGCCTTTTGAAGTCTGTTTCATCATATATCTTCTTACAAATCTGTCAAACAATTCCACTCATCAATGCTACAAGTCCATAGTCTTAGTGATGGTACAACTTTACGTAAAATCACAAGTGATTTATTAGAAAGTACCTTAGCCGGAACCTTTTGGGTGATATGCCACATACATAGCCTGTGTTTCGACTATGGGAGAACCGCCGCAATAGCTTTCTTCATCGCCCCATCTTGATCTGTTACGACCATTGTAGGTTGCTTGTTAAATGCTGACATGAATGACTCCAACAACCAAATGTAGGATTTGGTGTCTTCACTTTTCAGCATTCCCGCAGCAATTGTCACACTCTTTCTGTGGTTATCTATTGCAGTAAATGGAACGAATACCATATTGTACCTGAAAGCATATAAAAACACATGGAAAGCATATATAAATAAACACCTTCTGTGACAAATCACAAGTGATTTGGATCAAATCACAAGTGATTTGTGTTCATACAAATAAGCCGTAAAAACGTTTATTTATATTTTACGATCTCTAATGTTTTGTCGATAATAAACGTAAAATCATTTTAATGAAACAAATAAAATACGTAAATGGTTTGAACTAATAGTTTCTAACATATTCACATTTTCACATAAAACACTAAAACAAGTATAAGTGATTTTATGAGTTAATATTACATATGTACAACAACTAGTGTTTACATACTTGGGTAAAATATACACATAACTAGTATGTAGTGTATTGGGTAATATAAATGGGTAGAAACTTAAGTATCAGAACCCATTGACCAAATACATTGAATGTAGTTGGGTACAACCCAAAGCCCATGACCCATGGAGCTTGATCCATAACCCATTACATGACATCATGCTTATATCATATATGGATAATATCCATAACCCATAGTTTTGACCCATACCCATGTAACTAGGTGCATTGCACTCAAGAGAGACATTGTATCTAGCTAAACACCAATGGATCAACCCATGACCCATGACCCATAACCAAAATACCCATGGGTAAAGAGGCGCCCCACGGATCCCTAGCTTTACGCTAGACGGATCCTTTGTGGAAGGATCCGTGGGATCCGGGAGCATGAGAATTTTCCTCTATAAATAGTGAGCCCTTTCTTCATTGTTGCTCACCCTTTCTAACATACTTTCCCTTGAGTTAAAAACTCTCTAACCTCGGATCCAAGAGATCTATGTTTGTAGTTTTGTTTTTGTGATCTTCTAAGTTCCTCTTAAAGGCGAGATCACCACCTTTGAAGTCGAGCAAGCTCAAGTCCATGAGTTGCCATGCTTCCTCATCATCAAGACTATCAAGTCTTCTTGTTGATGATTGTTTTTCTTTCCCTAGAAGTGTTGAAGACATTTGTGAAAGGTGTCTCAAGTGTCAAGATGAAGATATTAGTAAGCGGTATCTATCGTCTATATCATAAGCACTTGTGGTGGGTGCTTAGAAGTCAAGACTAGAAGCATTAGTGAAGGGTGCTTAGAAGTCAAGACACAAGACATTAGTGAAGGGTGTCTTGAATATCTAGTTAAAGGCATTAGTGAAAGGTGCCTTAGATGTACATTCGATATGGTGTGTTTTGATGTACAAGATAGATAAGTACTAGATCCAAGGATATTGATATCCTTGATGATGTTGTAAAAAGGAGTTGATCTCCTTTGGGATTAGTCGTTGGTGTAGTGTTCGGTAGTAGTTCCTCCATTGCAATGGAACTAGGTGCTTAGCCTAGTACCTAATAAAGGGTAGGCGACGTTGTGTAGGTGTGGTTCACCTTGGTGTGAAAGAACTAGGTACTTAGCCTAGTACACGATAAAGAGTAGGCGGCGTTGTGTAGGTGTGGTTCACCTTGGGTGAAAGAACCCGTGGTTAGCCTAGCACGGGGAAAAAGGGTAGGCGACATTGTGAAGGCTTCTCCGCCATAAGGAGTTGGTGTAGTGATTACGAACTCTCGAGTAGGTGACTCGGGGGTGGAGTAGGGCAAGGAAGGTGTCCTTGTAAGCGAACCACTATAAATACTCACGTTATGGTTTTGTGCTTCTTACTCTTATCTTTTCATTACATACTTATATATGTTTGTTTATCAACATCCAACACACATCCAAATAGATTGACATAAGTCGATCTAAATAGTTTAAAACAAAGTTTTAATTGGCAAAACTATTCAACCCCCCTTCTAGTTTTCCATAATTTGTGTCAAATCACAAGTGATTTGTCCAAATCACTTGTGATTTGACCCAAATCACTTGTGATTTTCTTGTGGCATCCGACAGATAACAAGTGATTTTTACTTTATTGATAAAGTCAAAATAGTTAAAACTTACTTATTAGTCCCGAGCGTCGCATCAAAAGAAATAATGTCGCCAAATTCTCCAAAGTTACATTTCATTACCTAAATGCGCCCAAAACAAATTGCAACTAGTTCATTGTCTTCTACTTTGTAGTGAAAAGAAAAGTTTGGCACATACGCCTTCATTTTCCATCTTGTTAATTAGCATTTGAGAATCCCTTCCTCTATGAAGCGCTTAAGTTCCTAAAATAGTTCTTAAAATCCACAACCCGCCCGTGAACTAGGTCATACCCTTTCATGCTACTCAGTAACTATGGTGAGCTACAAGAGCACCTATACTGCGGTTTTAGCTTTTATGACAAAGAGCTTTTCGAGTAGACCATTTTCTTTCCGTCTTAGAGAGATGTCGATATACTTCCGGACAAAGCGTATGGTTATGCCTAGGATTGAATTTTGCTAGTCTGTATTTTCCAGAAACAGGATCCAAATCTAACTTAACACGTGCCATACAAACTGTTACCCGTAGGTTCTGTTTCGAATAACCTTATCATTTCCTTGGATTTTAAAGTATCTATGTTGATGTTCCTAAGTTTTCCTTCACGGTTACACATCGGATACTTGTGTTGTACAAAACCACTTCTAGTTTTCCGTTGTGATGAAAGCTTTATTTGAATCCACCTCTAAGGCGTAAGCCTTATACATCCTAATAGCATCATCTAGTGTGTCAAAGTAAACCCCTCTTTCAAGATTAATTCGGTTCCATATTAGGTTGCCAATAAACCTGAACCCCATGTGTCTCCTTATGAATTACTAAACTCGCTTTAGGTGTTGTCACAACCGACAAATATACAAGGTTGAAGTTTGTTTTAATCATATTTGTTTAAATCATTTGTGATATACATAAATCACATGTGACTTATGGTAAATCACATGTGATTTACCATAAATCACATGTGATTTGTGCTACATCACATGTGATTTATGCTAAATCACATATGATTTGTAGTAACGCAAATTTTAACATCTAAATATATCTAAATCATATGTGATTTGTCACAAATCACATTTGATTTAGCACAAATCACATTTGATTTATCGTAAATCACATGTGATTTACCACAAATCACCTGTGATTTATGTATATCACAAATGATTTTGCCTCAAAACTAAAGAAATTTAATAAAATTACAAATGACTTGCCGTTAACATGTGTTTCATTTTCATCATCTGTTTCACCACTTCTGATATCATCTTCAACAATAAACCGAACTCGTTCAGCATCACCGACATCATTCATTGCGAGTATACCTTCTTCAACTATCCGAACTCCTTCAACATCATCAACACTCATAACCTCGCTACCTTCTTCAACTATCCGAACTCGTTCAGCATCACTGACATCATTCATTGCGAGTATACCTTCTTTAACTATCCGAACTCCTTCAACATCATCAACACTCATAACCTCGCTACCTTCTTCAACTATCCGAACTTGTTCAACATCATCAACACTCATAACCTCGCTACCTCCTTCAACATTCTGATATTTTTCAACAGAATCAACAACCATACGTACGCTACTTACGCTACCTAATTCTATACTCTCATTTTGTTCTGCATCACAAACACTGCCTGCACTACCTTCAACAACCTTAACATGTATAATTTCTCCAATATTATCCATGTGTTGGATGATATTGATGATTTTCAATCGGATTTGATGGATGCTTTTGATGATTTTTGGATCGGATTTGAATGATTTTGATGTTTTTTGGATCGGATTTGAATGATTTTGATGATTTTCGACCTAATTCAACCTAATTTTTGGATCGGATTTGAAGAATTGATGAATTTAATTGATGATTTTCATATTTCGGATCATGTTTGGTGTGTGTGTGTGTGTGACTGTGTGTTTTGATAGTTATTTTAGGATCGTGATATGAGAAGCTGTCATGTGAGAAGCGTGATATGATATCACATAATATTGGACAAAATTTCCCCTATAGTGTAAATATCATATTTAATCTTGTTCTTTGGATGAAGGTAGATTGGATGGCTTGGATCTTGCCATTTGATCTTTGAAAAATATGTGTACTCAATGGATCCCTTACATGGTTTTAGAGGTGAATCAAATTTAATTTACAACATGTGACTATCAATAATTTTACCTGTATTTAATGTTTTAACCCGTGTACACACAGGTACACGGGTTATTAAATGAGAGTAGTAAAAAAAAATCCAAATATCTTTCCTTAAATTTAAAGAGGAATTACATGAGTCATCGTTATATGTACAATCACGTATATTCATTTGCATATCATAGTAACGTGTGATTTCATTTAGATACTGTTAATACAAATAAAACATAAAAATGTTTATTTATATTTTACGATCTTCTAATATTTTGTCGATAACAAACGTACAATAATTTTAACGAAATAAATAAAATACGTAAAAGTTTTGAGCCAATAGTTTATTAACATACTTTTACTAAACATATTAAAACCATCAAAACATGTTTAGTTAAATAAGTTATATAGAACCAAAGACATTTTTATAAAACACTTACAAGTAATATTGTTTACTTACATTTTATAAAATGTATATGTACTTTGTATATGTTGTAATGGGTAAATAATGAGTAAAACCAAAGTCCATAACCCATGACCCAAGACTTATGATCCATTGACTAGGTACAATAAATCTTGTTGGGTAAGAACGAAAGTCCATAACCCATACCCATGGATCATGATCCATACCCATGACCCATTGCATGACATCATGCATGAAGTCATGTTGGATATTATCCATGGTCCATGACCAATGAACCAAGATCCATAACCCATTGACTATGTACATTGTATCTTGTTGAGTATCCAAGATCCAAAGTCCATGACCCATGGTCCATAACCCATAACCCGGTTTGCAACCCAAAATCCGGAATAAGCCTACCCAGCAGCCGGATCCCTGTATTTGCACTGGCCGGATCCCTTGGGTGAGGGATCCACCGGAACCGTGGGACAATAGGCTTGTTTTGCCTATAAATAGTGAGTTATTTCTCTCTTGCTTACCACCCTTTTGAGACATACTTTCTCTTTATGTTCTAACATCTTTAACCACAGATCCAAAGGATCATTCTATGTAGTTTTATCTTTGTGTGATTCTCTAGGTTCCTCTTCAAGGCGAGATCACCACCTCTTGAAGACGTGCAAGCTCAAGGTCATGAGTTGCTAAGCTTCGTCATCATCAAGACCACTGAAGTGAATCTTGTTTATAGTTCTTTCCTCCCTCCATAGCATGTCGTGTTGAAGGCATTGATGTGAAGTACCGAAGGTGTACATTCGATATGGTGCGTCGATGTACAAGTTGTGTCGTTTGGGTTAAAGGATATTGATATCCTTTCTAGTATTGTAAAAAGGAGTGTGTCTTCTTTGGGTAGTTGTGTTGGGTAGTAGTGTTGGGTAGTAGTTCCTCCTTTATAATGCAACTCGGTATCTATCCTTGTACCGGATAAAGTGTAGGTGACGTTGTGATAGGTTTGGTTCTACCTCGTGGAAGAACTCGGTGTCTGGCCTTGTACCGGATAAAGAGTAGGCGACGTTGTGAAGGCTTCTCCGCCACATTAAGGAGCTTATGTTGTGTAGTGCTTAGAAACTCTTGAGTTGGATACTCGGGGAGTGGAGTAGGGAAAGGAAGGTGTCCTTGTAGCCGAACCATTATAAATACTCTTGTTGTGGTTTTGTGTTCCTTTACTCTTTACTTCTTGCATTACTTATTTATACGTCTATCTATCAATATCCAACACACGATCTAAATGGATTGAAATAAGTCCTAGACGGATCCCTCAATTGAAGGATTCGGCAGAACCGGTGGACAAAATACTATTTTTGAGCTAACTTGAAGCTCATTTGTAGGAAACAATGCACATATACTTGTTTTCTACCCTTTGTTTTGTAGATTTTCAAAATACACATGAAAACTTTGACACCCTCAACAAGGGGGAGCTTTTCATCAAAGCAAAGCATTGCAAAACACTTGACGCCCTCATCAAAAGGGAGCACTCGTCAAGGGGGATCATTTCTTCAAAGTTAAAAATATTGCAAAATACTTGCAATACACTCGTTTAGTCTTCCTAATTACTTGACGCCTCACCAAAAGGAAGCATACGTCAAGGGTGAGCTAAGACGAGCACCTCTTTCTTACCTTACTACCTCTCTTTACATTTCTTTCTCTAACTCTTTCTCATTTTTTTACTTTTCACAAGTTTTTCTCAAAATCTTCTTTACTATGTGTTAGTTTCTTTTCGACACTCTTTTGTTTCGACAAAAGGGGAGAAGAGTGTTAGGAATTAGAAATTCTGGTATTAAAGAGTCGGTCACCTCAAGTATATGTAAGCGTTAGAAAGCTCGTAGTCGTAGTTATTTTAAGTTAAGTAGTATTTAGTTTAGTAACACCGTGGAGGACGGACGGGTCTTTATCTATGTATGCACGATCCATGACCCGTTTTGTGGCGTTTTATTGTAAGACTATAAATACTCTACCTTCCAAGGTAGAGGTTGGAGCTCATAATAATATTTTCTTTCTCTCACTATAGTTCCCAACTTTCTTCCTTTCTCTCACTAGAACTTTTCTCTCTAACATTCTTATCGCCTACTTTGATCATGGTTTAGAGTGTTTGTGAAATCCAATATCCTTCAATTGGTATCGAGCCGGGTTTGATCACTCATCTTTCATGCTCTTTGTTTTGGTGGATTTCATAAGGTTTTGGTGTATTAAGGGTTTAGGAGAGTTTGATTCATTTGGACAAATTCTAGTGGTAAAGTTTGAATTTTGCTTGTACTTTTGTGTTTAGGATCATCATATGTGGTTATGTTTTGAATTGGAAGGCTTAAATCATTGTGGTTTAGTTGTTTTGGATTGATAAAGTGGTTATTTGTGAAAAAAGGACTAAGCGAGTTGAGTCTCGGACTTGTGTTTCTTCAAAGCGAGTTGCTTTGTTATTTGATGCGAGTTGGTACATGCGACTTAGCTGTTTAGCGAGTTGATATTTATGCGACTTGGGTTCTAAGCGAGTTGTTTCTTTAAGCGACTTGAGATCAAAAGCGACTTAGCTATTTAGCGAGTTGTAACGCTAGCGAGTTTCTTTAAGCGACTTAGTGTTCAAGCGAGTTGATACTAAAGCGAGTTGGCTATTTAGCGACTTGATTCATTAAGCGAGTTGACTGTGTTGCGAGTTGATGCTAATGCGACTTGGCTATTAAGCGAGTTGTTAATTAAGCGAGTTGTGTGGTTAGGTACTTATTCATTTAGGCTTGTTACTTCTTGGTGATACATTCTTACGGTTGTTCTTTTGGTTTAGTAAAATCCCGTGAAAGAATCAATTTCCCGGTTTAATCAAAGAATTGTAAAATCCCGTAGAGCTTGAAACATGTCTACAAACGTTCCTACTATCATCTCCACTGTTGCTGAGGATGTTCAAGCAGTTGGTTCAGATACTCGTCCACCCATGCTTGATGAGCCCGACTACGACTCTTGGGCTCAACGAATCAGATTGTCTTGTCTTGGAAAAGAAAATGGAGTCAACATTCTCAAATCCATTGATGAAGGACCATATCGGGTTGAGACGACTAGAGACTTAATTGATACTGGTGAAGATGGAACAATGATCTATGGAATTGATGGACCAAAGACATATGATGAGCTCGATGATAAGGAGAAAAAGATATTCGATGTCGATATCGGGGCTTCTAACATCGTACTTCAAGGTCTTCCAAAAGATATCTACAAGTCGATTAATCACAACACGAAGCAAAGGCGTTATGGGATAATGTTAAGATGCTTCTCTCGGGTTCGAATTAACCATGGAAGACATGAGAATCACAACTCTATGATGAATTTGAACACTTCAAGATGAAACCGGATGAGAGTGTTTATGAGTACTATGTGAGATTCCACAAGCTTGTTAATGATATGAGGAACATCGAATGACTATGCCTAACATTCATTTGAACTCTAAATTTGTGAACAACATGAACCCGAATGGCATAAGTTTGTCGATTACGTGAAGCTCACTAAAGGATGAAGAATACAAACTATGAACAACTCTATGCCTTCCTCTTTCGGAATGAGAGACATGCTATGTTTGAAAAAGGATTCTTAATCGGTTCAAAACCAACCAGGAGAGACAAGCTCTTCTAATGACTCAACCGCCTTCTACTCAAACATCGGAATCACAACCAAAGCCTCACAAGTCATACCCATGGGTAATGGTAATCACAAACTCATTCCCGATCCTATGTTCAAACAAGGCGATCTTTGATGCACACGTGGGAAATATCATTAATCAACTAGCTCTTCTAATTAGTCAAAACATGAATTCTCTCCCACAAACCAACAACAATCTCGAGCGACATCTAACCCACACAATCAAGCTCTTTATCGAGATGGGAGGATAGTGGTGCAACCGATTCGGGAAAGGCAGATGATCGGGGAAGAGGTGGAGGCGATAGAGGTTATGGTGCAAATCGTAATCTAGGAAGGAATGGTAATCAAGGTTAAGCTAAGCCGATCAAATGCTATAAGCTGTGGTGGTGAGGACACATTGCAAGGGCGCACATCTCCAAAACGTCCACTGAATCGCCGATTACTTGAGAGATAAGATGTCGCTTATACAAGCTCGGGATAATGGTCCGCTTTGGATGAAGAGGAGTCGTTGTTTCTTCTTGAGGAAATGCCAAGACCTATGATCTTGATGTGGATGATCGACCAATTCAAGAGATAGGTCACAATCATCGAATGCCTTTCAAGTCGTGATTGTGATGCATACAACTCGATGTGGATGATGGACCTCGCACACACAATTTTATGGCTAGCATTTATCCAATGGTTTCTCCCAAGGTCTCTTCTTCACCACAAGTGGCCCATCCAAAGATAAACTCATCTCGAGGTATTAAAACTATATGATGATCTTGATGAGCAAAAGATGCATGACAAAGTACAAACAAGCTGAAACTATTGAATCAAATATTGAAAATATGGGTGATATCAATGTTGTCCAATATGATCAATATGTCAAACAAAGTGAAAGTGAAGTTGTACCAAGTGATGCATCTTCTGCGATCAACAATGACTATGTTTTGATGAATTCATTGCATGTGCTCCCGATGATTACGTAATTTCGAACTAAATGCCTATAAAGAACGTGTTGCTATTTATGAACAACGTGCAAAATTTAAGTTGACCACTCATGAGCGGGAAATGGATGACCAAGTGCGTACAATCATTAGAAAAGTAATTTTCGAGAAGAAGTATTAAAACAAGAGTTAAATTCCTTGCAAGAAAAGCTTTCTAAAGCGCTAAGCAAAAACAAGAACTTCAAGAAAATGTGAAAATGCTTAAGCAAGAATTTAATGCAAAGGAATCAAAACTCTTGAAAGATTTTTCTAATCACGAAAACTTTGAAAACAAACTTGAAAACAAGTTGTACATACAAGGGAACACCATTGATTGCTCACATGATCACTAAGCATAGAGTCTTAGCGATAAGCATATCATTCCCTTGTTGAGGAACCAAATCTGAGAGGTCATTAAAAGGGCTAGAAATGCTCATAAGGTTCTTTATGATGGCAATGAAATCCTTAAACCTAGGCGAAACCTAGTTGCGTTGAGTGCATTGAGGAAGATAAGAAATCGATGAAATCACTAGGAAAAGATGAACAAGAAATTAGATGATCCTAAATGTAAAGAGAAGAAAATAAAGATCACACCCCATGATTACAAGAAGGAAAACTGGATTTCCTTGAACATGTTTAAGCCTCGACATTGTTGACTCCCGAACAAGTTTTCTCGGAAAATGGATTTAGATAAGCGAAAGTGAAAATATTGTTGAAACAAACCCTCCCTTTGGAAAATGCCTAGAGCGTGTGTATCCTCCTAATACACCAATGCATCTTGTTCCTAGAACAATTGCCACTAAAAGCAAGACCTTAATTAGTCAATATGTTATCTTTCAACTATTTGTTGATTTTGAGAAAACTTGCAAGAAAAGGATCACACCTCTTGGTATAATCGAAGGAGAAAGGGTTTTGAGCAAACGAAAGAATGTTATTTAATCGAGGTCATGCCTTTCTTTAAACTTCTAAAAGATCACTTTGAGAGTCTTAAAAGGGATAGATATTGATATTAAGGGAATGGAAAAGGAATTTGATGCAATGATAGTTGAGGTTAGTGAATATGAGCGAGCACTAAAATATAATGAGATTGAGAGGAAAAACTTGCATACACTAAATGAGAACACGATTTTGAATGTATTGCTCAAGATGTGTTCTACATCGCTACTAACTGTTCTATTATCGCTTCTCAATTCCATGAACTGTCATTGCTTTGAAAGTCTCCATGATCGTGTCATTGAGCTTGAAAAACTAATTACGAACTAAATGAGAAAATCGAATCGGATGATCACGACAATTTGGTTAAACATTTTTCTAAACTAGAAGTTGAACATTTTAATTTACAACTAAAATATCAACATCTTAAAGAAAATGTCAAAACTTCAAATATCAAGACATCCTCGGATGCTCCGAGTTTGATGCGCTTTTTCAAATTAACAAACGTGATAAATGATTCAAGCTCATTGCAACACAATCAAAAGTTGAAAGCCCAAATCTCTCAATTAAAGGGTCAAACGAACAATGTGACTGGTCCCCAAATGCCTCCTCCTTTAGATTCTCAGAATTCTCAAAACTTTCATCTTCAAAACTTAGTAAATGCCTTACAAAAGGAAAATGAGGTTTTTCTTGTAGAAAATGAAAAGGTTAAACGTCATTTCAATGAATTATTTGAATCTATAAAGGTCACTCGTAACAAAAATAACGAAACGGTAGCCTTGTTACAAAAAGAAATTGAGAATCTAAAGAGTCAGGTAAAAGGGAAGATGCCAATGACCAATGGGGAGAATGGTGTATCAAAGGTACATGTACGTAATAAATATGCTTTGTCTGTGAAATATGTTCCTCCTCATCTTAGGAATAACAAACTTGCTATTCAAACATATTTCTCATACCTTAAGGACATCTTAGAATGTCTCCGTGAGATTGTAGAAGAGGATAAGTTAGAGAAACCAGATGATAATGCAATTGGCCATGCATGCTTATATGCCAAACGATCTCAAGAACTTCTAGAATGCCTAATTACAATATGCCCTAAAACCTTAGGTGAGCAAGTCAATCCCTTGATACCGTGTTCTATGCCTAGTGTCAAGCATGCAAGTCATTCAATGCCAAATGTTATGAATATGAACCTAATGTGCCTTCAAGTAGTTCGATTTCAAATCATTAGTGCTAAGAATGTGAACTCGAGTGTGCCCTCTAGGTGTTCAAATCCCACTATTCAAGTGTTAAAAATTTAATCTTTGTGTGCTGCATGTAGCTCGGATCCCAAAGACATCTAAACAGTGAAGCAAATAGTAGCCAAACCAAGTAATGTTCCCATTCCTCTACAGAGTAATCGGTGACATTAAAGCAAGCGGTCAAAGTCTCAAGACAATACAAGGAAGGACACGACCGCAAGCTAAGAATGTGCATTGGAAGAAAGTAGAAGACCTACCTAGGAACTTTAAGTTTGAGCCGAATAAAGCGAATCGTGTTGATTCTAGTATTAGCCATAGGCGTCTTGTAATTAATTCAATTCGATACTACTTGCAAACCTTGTATTGATGTCCGCTTGAATTCTATTTCTAATAATGAATGTGGTGTTAATGTTTTGCCTAATGATGTTAATTGTCCAGATTAATATTGTTAATGCTAAAAATCATGCTAAGAAGGCTAAAAGGAAAAACAAAAGAAAGTTAGAAACCGTGGAAACCCCAGGAAGAACATTTAGTAAGATAGGCTATCATTGGATACCGTTGGTGATAAGACTAATCGACAATGCCCACTAGAAAATGGATGCCTCTTGGTAGAACTATTCCTTAAGAAGTGAGCACACTTTGAATAGGGCTAATCTGACACTAGTACTACATATATTCATAATGATTCCATTGCCTTAATTTCGATATGAATGCTTCTATTTCGATGTGGGTGTTCCAACCATTGTTACTAACCAAATGGAACCCATTCTTGCATGGGGATCCCAATTATCCAGATTATCCATTCTTGTCATGTTCAACTGCAGATCGTTCAAATCGTTTTGTGGTACCGGACTCAGTCGTTCCAAGCATATGACTAGCGACCGTCGCGGCTCATGAACCGTGAGCAAATTCATCGGGACAGTTAGATTCGGAATGATCATTTCGGTGCAATCATGGGTTATGGAGATTATGTTGTTAGCAAAAGTGTTATCTCTAGGGTTTACTATGTAGAAGGTCTTGGTCATAACTTGTTCTTGTCTCATCAATTATGCGATTCGATCTAGAAGTAGCCTTCAAAAACATACCGCTTCGTTAGAGAACTTGATGGTAAGGAACTTTTAAGAGGTTCACGTGTTTCAAATCTATACACCATCTCTATCGAAGATATGATGAAGTCTTCTCCAATTTGCTTGCTGTCAAAGGCTTCTAAAACAAAGTCATGGTTATGGCATCGTCGTCTCAATCACTTGAACTTCGACACCATCAATGATCTTGATGAGTGTGTAAATACTCATCATTTTTGGTTAAATCTGAACTGCAAAAAATCAAAAACGCCGAAATGCATCAAAATACCAAAATATCTCAAAATTGTATTTTATATGTTTCGGATGCAAAATGTTTAAAATCGATGAAAATGAGCTAAGTTTGCATAATTGGCGATTTCAGTCCCCAAGTTTCAAAATTGTCGAAATAGTCCCCGAGCACTTATTTCAAAAGAAAAGTCACCAAAGGTCCTTTTGAAATCATATGTTGTCATATTTAGTTCTTTGGTGAAAAGTTCCAAAATTTTGAGAAATTTCGATTTTGGTCCTGGATTTTAAAATGGTCATGTTTAATCCTTGGAATTTCAAAAGTGTCAAAATTAGCCCTTGTTCTATTAAAGATTGGCAAATCCAACCCTTGGATTACATTTGCAGAAGTTACATGAATGGTCCCTGAATTTTCAGCTTTTACACATTTGGTCCTTGTGTTACTTAAATCCTAAATCCAAACCGGATCCCATATAATAACCCAAGTCCAAATCCAAACTAACCTTGGCCCAATACCATTTTACCCACAACCCGTCCAACCCAACCCTTTTACCCGGTCTTATAAACAAAACCCGCCCAAGTTTTTAAATAATAAACCGCCTCACGGGTTGCCTCCTTCATCATCACCCCTGCGCCTGCCTGCAACTCCAACTTTTTCCCCCTCATCATCACCCTACTCCTACCCTTCTCCTCACCCCAAGCCAAGATGCATTCAATGCATCTCTAACCTAACACTCAACCCCAACTGGCAAATATCCTATTTTGGCGCCAATTTTCAATCCAATGGCCAATATCATCCTAAGCCATCCAATGGTCCATATTACTGCTGGGATATGTTCAGAGAAGAGAGAGAAGATGTTTGGAGTATAAAAAGAAGCAAAGAGAAGGAAGAAGCAAGTAGTACTTAGTTAAATTTAAAAATGTATGTCGTTTTTTAATTCTTAAGTCTTAAATAGATCATGAGTTGTTATTTCAAGTTTCTTTGTATCAAATTACTTTGTTTAAGTGTATTACAACTCTTTTTAAGTATCAATTCAAGTTGTGTTAAGATTTCTTGTTTCATGGTTAATCGTTGAAAATTCCATTTCAAATTCTTATGTACAAGCTCTAATTAGCTTATTTATAAGCTCAAACAAGCTTATACAAGCTTATTATAGCTTTCGTAGCTTATATTTAAGTTTCAAGTCACTTTGGATATTGGTCAATGAAAGTCAAACTGGAGCAAAATGGGTATGAAATGGATATGGGTGTAGCAAAGTCTTTGGTTTTGGGGTTGATTTAGAAGCTATTGGGTTGATATAGATAGGGTAGTAGTTCTTTGTGTTCATTGGTTCATTGATTGCAAGCCATTGTGGCTAAGGACTGTTGTAAGTGATCTTCAAGTTTCATTGCTTAATCAGATTTGTGGTCCTCAAGTGGTTTAAATTTGCTTATTCAAGAGTAATTAGGATAGTTAAAATCGGTTTAATCAATAATATTAGCTAGTTAGGTGTTTAGATCGGTTTAATTGCATATCGGTCAATAAAGGTGTGTTTGGATTCTTTGTCAACTGTGATTTAAGTTTATTCGATGGAAGATTCTTGTTGTTTCAGTCTTGCTTAGCTTAAATAAACTCATTGCAATCACAAACTTGAGCTCGCACACTCTCAAAGTCAAAATGCATCTCAACTCATCTTAAATTCCTTAATCTGTTGTGACTTTTGAAAATCAAAAGCTTGTTTAGTGTTTAAAATTGAGAGACATTGCTTAGTAGCTTCATTTCATCATTATACATCACATTCAATCCACAAATTGATCTCAAAGTTCACAAAAGTCAAAACTTCATAACTACTTCAAAAGTCAAAAACTGAAAATGTCATTTTGAGGCCAACTGAAAGGATTTTTCATTGACTCATTTCTGAGCCAAATCAAGGGAAACTTGGTGTTTAAAAACTTAAGCTGGTCTATTTTCTTATTTTCATTTTTATTTTAGACTTTTCTTGAATTTTTCAGATTTTTCTAAGTCTGTTTGGCATTTTTCTTGATTTAAATTAGTTTTTAAGCATTTTTAAATAGCATTTAATACAATTAATTAAGAAAAGTTTCAAAAAAAATAATTTTTCATTTTTCTTAAATTAAGATAAATATAAAAAGACAAAAAAATATTTTTCCAGATTTTTCTTAGTTAAATTTGTATTTTAAGCAATTTAAGTAGTTTTAAATAGTTTTTAATTCATAGAAAATAGAAAATATTAGGAAAAATACAAAAATAGTTTTGAAAATTCTCTTTTGTTATTTTAGATTTTCTAATTCATAATTTTATTTTTCTAGCTTTATTTCAAATTTTCTTGTATTTTAGGATATTATTTAATAAGTAAAAATAGTTTTTAACTAATAATAATTAGATAAATAGTTTTAAAAATAATTTTCTTTTTCTAAAAATTTTATTTTATCATTAGGATTGTAAAAATATCATTTTCATATTTTTAGGATTAATATTGTGTAAGTTTCACATTTTATTTTGTACGTCGCGTAGTTTTTAATTTAAGTTTTATAAAAACATAAAATCAAAAACATCATTGTGCAAATAGTGATAGCGTTTATTTAATATTTTTTATCTTTTAATTTTCTTTAATTTGCATTTAAGCCCTCGTAATTTATAGACTTTTCTCGTAGTTATAATAATTCAAATCCTTTTTCCGCTCAAATCTCTCGATCACTATCGTTTGGTGATTCATCGTGACTTCATTTGGGACATAACGACTGGGAAACACTATACTCTCCGGATCTTCATTGCATTCGCTTCCGGACTGTTTTAAGTTTGTTACGGTCGGCCATTCACAAGTGGTCGGCTTGAGTGATAAAACTTGACGGTCCGGGAGCGAATCAAATTTTTGGTGCCACGGGAGTCAGGCCGATTATCTTCCGTTTAGCAGATTAGTAATTTGAATATTCACTCTTTGTTCATACCATCTATCTATATCTATATATATATATTTTCTTATAAAAATCCAAAACCTAAAAACATCCAAAAACGTATAAAACACAAAAATATTTTCCTTTTGTTTCTATATATGTATCAAAGATAAAAATACAAAAAGATTTGTCGTTTTCTTTGTTTAATAATAACAACATAAAAGATTACCACATGAACCAAGGCGGTGTACTACCTAAGCTGGGGTACGACCATAATAAGTTCCCGAACCAAAAATTTAAAACTTGCCTTTGTGTCCTTGTGATTGGTGTACCTTTTCAAAGAAGCCATTCATCTTGTGATTATTGGTTAAGTTCATCGTTGTTTTGCCTCGATTTTGTTTTAATTGGATTTGTTGTTATATATACTTATCGAACCGAAAACCTAAAAGATTCTTCTCACCCCATTTTCATAATTCATCTTCATAATTCCCATTCCTCTCCTTAACTCGAGGTCTCTTAGAGTTAACTCTAGTGTATCTTTTCGCTCTTCTAGATCTGTAAGCCCATTTTGTGAGCTTGTCAAGATTCCAAGAAGGCGTGTTCGTGAACTTCTCGCTCCATCATCGGATCGAGATCCGGATGCTCACACTACTTCCGTTATCATGGCGGAAGAACGCCCTATGTGAGCTTCTCCAGAACCCATCGACGGGTATGGAGATGCTATTGTTATACCGACCATTGTGGCTAAAAATTTTGAACTCAAAAGCGGGTTCTTGAATCTTGTAACCTCAAATCAATTCTACGGTTTTGAGCGGGATGATCCTCATGCTCATATTCGATGGTTTAACAAGATTGCATCTACCATCAAATACAAGAATGTCCCCATCGATTTGTTAAGCTTCTTACATTCCCATTTTCTCTTGAGGACAAGCCCGATTTGGCTTGAAAACAACCCCTCAATCAATTGAGACATGGGAAGACACGGTGAAGAAATTTGTGAATGAATTCTATCCACCTTCCAAAACCACGAGTCTTAAAATGAAATCATCAAGTTCACTTAAAAGTTTGATGAATCCTTGGTGAATCGTGGGATCGTTTTAAGGAATTGCTTCGCAAATGTCCTCACAGCGGTTTCTCGAGTTGATGCAACTCGATACTTTCTATAATGGAGTGAGTCAATCGATCAAGATTCTCTCAATTCCTCCATTGGAGGAAATTTCTTGAGCAAAGCTGTCAAAGAAGCTTTAGCGATCATTGAAAACAAGTCTCAAGTCCGCCTTTGCACGAAGCAAGCCGGTTGTTTCCCAAGTCGGTGTTGGTCCTTCTACTTCATCGTCGTGAGTCAATCTAGCACCGATGCTAAGATTGACAAACTCATGAAGCTATTCAAGCTTTGGTTCTCTCCAACCCAAAGAAAATCTCTTTTCCACAAACTTCACCTCCTTGAAGTTAAGAAAGTGGAAGTCGTGTTACTTGTGGTGGCCCCATGCTTATTACAACTGTATGGCCACCAATGGTAACCCTTTGAAGCTAATCTTGTGGGCGGGATTTCTAATCAAGGAGGCAACCAATATCGTGCTCCTATAGACCGAACCACCGCCCTAACCACTACCTGGACCTCCGGTTTCAACCAAAACCGTAATCAAAATCAAAATAGACCAAACCAAGGTTTCCAAAACCAAGGTAATTTTAGTCCAAACAACGGTTTTCAAAATCAAAATCAAAATTTCCAACACCAAGGAAATTTCAATAGAAACCAGTCGGGAAATTTCAACCAAGGGTATTTTCATGGCAATAAGCAAGGAAATTTTCAAAATCAAGGCCCTAATCCAAACAATAGAGGCCGAATTTTCTGTCAAACTCAAGCCATTGTTCCAACTGGACCATCATCGATGAGTTGTTGAAACAATTCATGAAATCAAGAGGAAATGAACAGTTGTTGGTTAGCCGATTTCTAACATCAAGAAGTCTTTAAATGATCGACCCTCGGGCTCGGTACTTTACCTAGCAACACGATCGCTAATCCGAGGGGCGATGCAAAGGCGATCACAACGTAAGTGGTGCTTCTTATGATGGACCCGCTATTCCTACTACCTCTTCTTCTTCTCTCCGAAGGTAGTGGAAAGTGAACCCGAGGCGACAAAGGACAAGGAACTTCCTACTAATAACGGAGGTACCAAGACTGTCCATCCTCGGGTTGTCCCAAAACCCAATACCAAACCTTGAGTTGTTTTGAACCTCCGGTTGGTGACCCTAAATCCAAAACTTCTATTCCTTACCCTCACGTTTACATGAGCAAAGCTCCATGAAAAAGCGGTCATCAAATGGAGAAATTCTTTCAAATTTTCCAAGAACTTCATTTTGACATAAGCTTTGCGGATGCCATCATGTTGATGCCCAAGTTTGCATCGACTCTCAAACACATGTTGAGCAATAAGGAAAAGTTGTTTGAAATGGCTAAAACTCCTTTGAGCGAGAACCGCCACCGTTTCATAAAGAAGCTTCCCAGAAGTTGTGAGATCCCGAAAAATTTCTTCTTCCTTGTGTTTTCTGGGATGATTGAATGCTTTGCCCTTGCCGATCTTGGTGTAAGCATCAATCGATGCCTTATTCGATGTGGAAGAAACTTTCTCTTAGGAACTTATTCCCACCGCATGACTCTTGAGCTTGCGGATCGTTCTATATCGCGTCCTCTTGGCATCGCCGAGGATGTATTCGTGAAAGTAGGAAAGTTCCATTTTCCGGTGACTTTGTGGTTGTTGATTTCGATGCGATCCTCGGGTTCCTCTCATTGTTGGACGAGGATTCACGAGAACGGGTCATGCTCTCATTGATGTATTTGAGCAAGAAATCACGTTACGTGTGGGGAATGAAGTCTGTTACCTTTAACCTTGATCAAACTTCGAGGTACTCCTCAAATTATGATCTTGAATCAATTAATCGAGTAGATTTAATTGATATTGCTTCGAGGAGTACTCTCAAGAGTTTCTTGGTTATCTTCATAATTACGTGAGTGGAGATTCCACCACATCTTCTCAACCTATCATTGCCGACTCTTCCCCTCTCACCCATTTGAGGGAGGTGACTTCCTTCGGAAGAGATCGATGAATTTCTTGCTCTTGATGAGTCAATTCACTGGAATTGATGGTGTTTATGATTCGGAGGGGATATTCTTTATCTTGAGCAATTGCTAAATGAAGATCCATTACCTTCGCTCCTCCTAAAGAGATCACGATTGAGGAAATCAAATCGGTACAAACATCTCTTGAAGAATTTCCGAGGTTGAACTTAAGGACCTACCTCCTCATCTCGAGTATGCATTCTTGGAGGTGATGATAAATTACCGTCATAATTGCTAAAGACTTAAGCGAGGAGGAGAAGATCGCTCTCATAAAGGTCTTGAAGTCACACAAGCAAGCAATTGCTTGGAAACTCTCCGACATTAAGGTATCAACCACGAGTTTTGTACTCACAAAATCTTAATGGAGGATGACTTCAAACCAATGATTCAACATCGAGAAGGGTGAATCCTAAGATTCTTGAGGTAATCAAACAAGAGGTTCTCAAACTTCTTGATGCGGTTTAATTTACCCGATCTCGATAGTCCTTGGGTTAGCCCAATTCATTGCGTTCCAAAAAGGGTGGCATAGCTGTTGTCACGAATGAAGAAAGCGAGTTAATTCCAACTCGATTGGTTACGGATGGCGTGTGTGCATTGACTATCGCAAGTTAAACGAAGCCACCCGTAAAGACCATTTTCCTCTACCCTTCGTGGACCGGATGCTTGAGAGATTAGCGTGGAACGAATACTATTGTTTCCTTGATGGTTTCTCGGGTTACTTTCAGATCCCCATTGATCCATTGGATCAAGAAAGACCACATTCACCGCCCATACGGAACTTTTGCCTATAGACGTATGCCTTTTGGCTTATGCAATGCTCCCGCACGTTCCAACGATGTATGATGGCAATTTTCCACGACATGATCGGGGAAACAATGGAGGTGTTTATGGATGACTTCTCGGTCATTGGGGACTCATTTGAGACATGTCTCTCCCATTTAGATAAAATGTTAAAGCGGTGTGAAGACACCAATCTCATCTAAATTGGGAGAAGAGCCACTTTATGGTCAAAGAAGGCATAGTCCTTGGCCATAAGATTTCCAAAAGCGGATTGAGGTAGATAGAGCAAAAGTTGATGTTATTGCTAAATTACCTCATCCTACTACCGTCAAAGGTATTAGGAGTTTTCTAGGTCATGCCGGGTTTTATCGTAGATTCATTCAAGATTTTTCTAAAATCGCTCGGCCTATGACCCATCTTCTCGAAAAAGATGCTCCTTTTATCTTCTCTCCCGAGTGCATCAAGCTTTTGAAACACTAAAGAAAAAGCTACGGAAGCACCCATTCTAGTTGCCCCGATGGGATTTACCCTTTGAGCTCATGTGCGATGCAAGTGATTTTGCTATCGGTGCAGTCTTGGGGCAACGCAAAACCAAGCATTTTCAGCCTATCCACTACGCAATCAAAACTATGACTACGCAATCAAAACTATGACTATTAGCTGTGGTGTATGCGTTTGAAAAGTTTCGGCCATACCTTATCTTGACCAAATGCGTGGTGTATACGGATCACTCGGCTCTTAAATATCTCTTTGCAAAACAAGATGCAAAGCCGAGATTGCTCGTTGGGTTCTCCTCCTACAAGAATTTGATATCATCATACGTGATAAGAAAGGAGCCGAGAACACAGGCACGATCATCTATCCGTCTAGAAAACCCTCACCAAGATGTGTTAGAGAAAAGGAAATTAATGAAACATTTCCTCTCGAGACAATCAATGTGGTTTCTTTTCGTGGAGACTCTTCTACCCCATGGTTTCTTGACTTTGCAAATTACCATGCGGGTAACTTTGTGGTGAAATGGATGTCGTCCCAACGAAAAATAAATTCTTTAAAGATGTGAAACATTACTTCGGGACGACCCTACTTGTTTAAAATCTGCGGATCAAGTCATAAGGCGATGTGTATATGGTCGAAGCTATTGACATTCTCAAGGCTTGCCATTCGGACCTCTTGGGGACATCATAGCCCCAACTACACCGCCAAGAAGGTGTTTGATTCGGATTCTACCGCCCACGATTTACAAGGATGCCCATGAATTTGTCAAAAACCGTGACGCTTGTCAGCGTCACGGGAATATCTCACAAAGAAATGAAATGCCGCAAAACGCCATTCAAGTGTGTGAGATTTTGACATCCGGGGCATTGACATTATGGGGCCATTTCTTCTTCTCGCGGTAATAAATACATACTCGTGGCGTTGACTATTTGTCAAAATGGGTTGAAGCGAAAGCTTTACCTACCAACGATGCCCGAGTTGTTGTGAAATTCTTAAAATCCCTATTTGCTAGGTTTGGAACTCCACGAGCTATAATCGGTGATCGTGGTGCGCATTTCTGCAATGACCGGTTTGATAGAGTCATGCAAAGTATGGTGTAACTCACCGTCTCTCTCTGCGTACCACCCCAAACAAGTGGGCAAGTGGAAGTTTCCAACCGGGATTAAAGAATCTTGGAGAGGACGGTTGGCTAAAACCGTGCCTCTTGGTCGGATAAGCTTGATGACGACTGGGCCTTCCGACGACTTATAAAACACCCATCGGGTGCACTCCATACAAGCTAGTGTACGGAAGGCATGTCATCTGCCGGTTGAGCTTGAGCACAAGGCATCTTGGGCCTTGAAACATGCCAACTTTGATATTCAGACGGTGGTGATCATAGGAAAGTTCAAATGAATGAATTAAATGAACTCCGTGATCAAGCATACGAGAACTCTTTGATCTATAAACAAAAGACAAAGAAGATTCATGACTCAAGATTGAGGATTTTCTCGGAAAACTAAAATCCCATGGTGCGGACCATTTACCATCACTAAAGTATTTCCATATGGAACCATTGAGTTATCTCAACCCGATGGTCCAAACTTTAAAGTGAATGGTCATCGGTTGAAGCATTATTTTGGAGAGGACATTCCTCCCGTGGTTGTCCGGATCTACAAACTTTCCCATGAACCAATGAATGCGGGATCGAGTCAAGCTAGCGACTCGGGAATCAAAAGATAGCATGCCATATGGGTTTTCACCCATATTTCGACTTCTTTCTATCTTTCTACCACCCTAGTGTGGGGGTTACCCACATGTTGTGTATATATATAAGTTTCAAAAAAAAAAATCTTTCAAAATAATGGCCGTAGTATTTCCCTTTTACGTTCTCGGTTTCAGATAACATGGGTACTTTGAATATTGAGGGCAATATTCATTTCTAAGTGTGGGGGAATTCTCACGAATTTTATCATGTAATTATACCACCTAATTCCCGTTTTGGCCAAAAAAAAAAAAAAAAAAAAAAAAAAAAAATTTTTTGGAGTAAGTGTTTTACACTCACTCAATTGGTTATCGATCCGCCTTGTCTAATAAACAAAGGATTGGCTAATCCAGAGCAAACGGCTCTTGGTAAAGATATCTCAAATCCGCTGACTTGCAATTTGCCCAAAATTGTATGGTATTACTCACCATATCCTTAAAAGTGAAGAGTTGGCTAGCCCGCAAGTTTATGGCTTGTGGTAAAGGCGATGGAAAAACCATAATTGGTAATCACTCACCAAAGATAATATTGATAATTTATCTAAGAGTTGGCTAGTCCGAGAGCAAACGGCACGGTAAAGACAAATCAAATCCGTTGAAGTCGGTGGTTTGCTCAAAATCACATGGTTATCGATGTACCATAGCTCTTACTTGAGCTAAAACATTTGGCTACTCGAAGTAATGGCTTTTGGTAAAGAGATTCAAATCCATTAAGTTTTCTCAAAAGATTGCTAGGGACTAGCAATAGTTTAGTGTGGGGATTGATGAGTGTGTAAATACTCATCATTTTGGTTAATCTGAGCGCAAAGCAGTCAAAAACGCCGAAATGCATCAAAATCTTGAAAATATCTCAAAATTGTATTTTATATGTTTCGGATGCAAAATGTTTAAAATCGATGAAAAATGAGCTAAGTTTGCATAATTGGCGGTTCAGGTCCCCAAGTTTCAAAAATTGTCGAAATTGTCCTGAGCACTTATTTCAAAGAAAAGTCACCAAAGGTCCTTTTGAAATCATATGTTGTCATATTTAGTCCTTTGGTGAAAAGTTCCAAAAGTTTTGAGAAATTTCGTTTTGGTCCTGGATTTTAAAATGGTCATGTTTAATCCTTGGAATTTCAAAAGTGTCAAAATTAGCCCTTGGTCTATTAAAGATTGGCAAATCCAACCCTTGGATTACATTTGCAGAAGTTACATGAATGGTCCCTGAATTTTTAGCTTTTACACATTTGGTCCTTGTGTTACTTAAATCCTAAATCCAAACCGGATCCCATATAATAACCCAAGTCTAAATCCAAACTAACCTTGGCCCAATACCATTTTACCTACAACCCGTCCAACCCAACCCTTTTACCCGGTCTTATAAACAAAACCCGCCCAAGTTTTTAAATAATAAACCGCCTCACGGTTGCCTCCTTCATCATCATCCCCCCACACTGCAACTCCAACTTTTTCCACCTCATCATCACCCTACTCCTACCTTCTCCTCACCCCAAGCCAAGATGCATTCAATGCATCTCTAACCTAACACTCAACCCCAACTGCAAATATCCCATTTTGGCGCCAATTTTAAATCAATGGCCAATATCATCCTAAGCCATCCAATGGTCCATATTATCTTTGGGATATGTTCGGAGAGAGAGAGAAGATGTTTGGAGTATAAAAAGAAGCAAAAGAAGGAAGAAGCAAGTAGTACTTAGTTAAATTTAAAAATGTATGTCGTTTTTTAATTTTTAAGTCTTAAATAGATCATGAGTTGTTATTTCAAGTTTCTTTGTATCAAATTACTTTGTTTAAGTGTATTACAACTCTTTTTAAGTATCAATTCAAGTTGTGTTAAGATTTCTTGTTTCATGGTTAACTGTTGAAAAATTCCATTTCAAATTCTTATGTACAAGCTCTAATTAGCTTATTTATAAGCTCAAACAAGCTTATACAAGCTTATTATAGCTTTCTGTAAGCTTATATTTAAGTTTCAAGTCACTTTGGATATTGGTCAATGAAAGTCAAACTGGAGCAAAAATGGGTATGAAATGGATATGGGTGTAGCAAAGGTCTTTGGTTTTGGGGTTGATTTAGAAGCTATTGGGTTGATATAGATAGGGTAGTAGTTCTTGTGTTCATTGGTTCATTGATTGCAAGCCATTGTGGCTAAGGACTGTTGTAAGTGATCTTCAAGTTTCATTGCTTAATCTGATTTGTGGTCCTCGGTGGTTTAAATTTGCTTATTCAAGTAGTAATTAGGATAGTTAAAATCGGTTTAATCAATAATATTAGTTAGTTAGGTGTTTAGATCGGTTTTAATTGCATATCACCAATAAAGGTGTGTTTTGGATTTGTCAAATCTGTGATTTAAGTTTATTCGATGGAAGATTCTTGTTGTTTCAGTCTTGCTTAGCTTAAATAAACTCATTGCAATCACAAACTTGAGCTCGACACTCTCAAAGTCAAAATGCATCTCAATCATCTTAAATTCCTTAATGTTGTGACTTTTGAAAATCAAAAGCTTGTTTAGTGTTTAAAATTGAGAGACATTGCTTGCGGTAGCTTCATTTCATCATTATACATCACATTCAATCCACACATTGATCTCAAAGTTCACAAAAGTCAAAACTTCATAACTACTTCAAAAGTCAAAACCGAAAATGTCATTTTGAGCTAATCGAAAGGATTTTCATTGACTCATTTCGAGCCAAATCAAAGGAAACTTGGTGTTTAAAAACTTAAGTCGGTCTATTTTCTTATTTTCATTTTATAGATTTTTGTCAAATTTTTATAAGTCTCAAAACCGCTTGTCAATAAGGTCTTATTTGCCTGCACACACTCAAGATTAAGCCGGTGTGTGCATGTGTTTTGTGCAGAGGTTGCACAGAGCTCATCGAGCTTCCCAAGGTGCAGTTTTTGGTTTACTAACTCTTGTCCGGTCTAGTTTAGACTCCAATTTACATTTTGCATTTTCGGCTAGTTAGTTAGCTTGTGCTTAAGCTCAAAGTAGAGGCCTAAAACTGCTTTTAAGCACTTATTATCAAATCATCAAATCTCAGCAGTTGGAACCTCGGAGGTTTAGGATAGTTGTTTTTAGTTCATTTTGAGCATTTATAACCTATTATAGCTTTTGTAATCAGTTGGTGGCTTTTGGTGCTCATTGGCTTATTTCAAGTGCTTATTTTTAAGCACTTGAGATTGCAGTCCATTATTCTTGCACACAAGTTACAGTTTTTCTATTTTTCCTAGATTCTTAACATTATTTTAGACTTTTCTTGAATTTTTCAGATTTTTCTAAGTCTGTTTGGCATTTTTCTTGATTTAAATTAGTTTTTAAGCATTTTTAAATAGCATTTAATACAATTAATTAAGAAAAGTTTCAAAAAAATAATTTTTCATTTTTCTTAAGTTAAGATAAATATAAAAAGACAAAAAAATATTTTTCCAGATTTTTCTTAGTTAAATTTGTATTTTTAAGCAATTTAAGTAGTTTTAAATAGTTTTTAATTCATAGAAAATAGAAAAATATTCAGAAAAATACAAAAATAGTTTTGAAAATTCTCTTTTGTTATTTTAGATTTTTCTAATTCACAATTTTATTTTTCTAGCTTTATTTCATATTATCTTGTATTTTAGGCTATTATTTAATAAGTAAAAATAGTTTTTAATTAATAATAATTAGATAAATAGTTTTAAAAATAATTTTATTTTTCTAAAAATTTTCTTTTATCATTAGGATTGTAAAAATATCATTTTCATATTTTTAGGATTAATATTGTGTAAGTTTCATATTTTATTTTTATGCGTCGTCGTAGTTTTTAATTTAAGTTTTATAAAACATAAAATCAAAAACATCATTGTGCAAATAGTGATAGCGTTTATTTAATATTTTTTATCTTTTAATTTTCTTTAATTTGCATTTAAGCCCCTGTAATTTATAGACTTTTACGTAGTTATAATAATTGAATCCACTTTTTCCGTTCAAATCTCTCGATCACTATATCGTTTGGTGATTCGTCGCATGACTCATTGGGACCGAACGACCGGGAAACACTATACTCTCCGGATCTTCATTGCATTCGTTTTGGATTGCTTTAAGTTTGTTACGGTCGGCCATTCACAGTGGTCGGCTTGGTGATAAAACTTGACGATGCGGGAGCGAATCAAATTTTGGTGTCGGGGAGTCAGGCCGATTATCTTCCGTTTAGCAGTTAGTAATTTGAATATTCACTCTTTGTTCATACCATCTATCTATATCTATGTTGGGATATGAAAGTGTCAAGATATCAAAGCATCAAGATATGAAAATCAGAACCGCATCTTGGAAGAAGTCAAAGAGTCAAAGCATCGCTAAAGACAAAGTCAAAATCGCAAGTTAAAGTCAAAATCTTGTTAGAACGTAAGAACTGTTATATTCGTTTATGGAAAGTATTGTATTCCATGTTTAGATTACTTGTCGTACAAGGTTATCAATTGTAAACCGACTAGGATATTCTTGAGCCTATAAAAGGACTCCTAGATTGGTATTAGAGGCACGATTTCGTAAAAGAGTTTTAGAGTTTACGAATTAAGAGTTTAGAGAAAAGTTCGAATATCTTAGAGTTGTATTAGAGTATCCGCATAATAAGCGATTTAGAGTTTGTTTAATAAAGTTTTCTTAGCTTTGTTAAGTAAATTCGCGTACTTGATAAAGATTGCTCGGTGTTTCTTTGTTAATAACTTAGGATTTATCCGAGGTTATTAAACCTTAACAAGCTAGTTTAGTTTGATTAAAGTATATCGATCCAACAAGTGGTATCGAGCTTGTGTGGAAACTCGACTAGGAAGAAACCCTACAACTTTCAAGATGTCGATTGAAACTGCTCCACAACCCTCAATCACCTCACTCGAATTCCAATTATCAAGAAGGAGAATATGATCTCGGTGCATGAAGATGAGGCAAGATATTGCCATTACGCACCATGCTCGTGGAATGTAATTGTGAATGGGAATGAAGTTCCTCAAGAACCCATTCAAGTTGCCGGACAACCTTTAGCACCAAAGGCGGTTTACCACAAGCAACACTCGGGAATCAAGAGAAGGCTCTTAACATTCTCACATCGCCATTCCGGATGGTCATCTTCTCAAATTTCACGATGCTAAAGATGCTAAGCAGCCTGGGCTGCTCTCAAGACCAGATTTGGAGGAATGAAGCCTCTAAAAGATGCATGAAACTTGCTAAAACAAAGATTTGAAACATTCATGATGGGAGAAAGAGAGTCTTGATGTCGCATATGATAGGTTTCGTAATCTCCTCAACATGTTGGAGTTATACAAGGCGTAAGTATCATTGAGGATGCTAATTTGAAGTTTCTATGAGTTTGCCATCTTCATGGCATGTGATTGCGACTATGATCGAGGACAACAAGGATTGGATGTTATGGACTTTGATGATCTTTATCATCAATTGAAGGTGTATGAACATGAGATGAGTGGTCAACCAAATTCTAAATCTCACAAGATTGCTTTCCTATCATCTCGAAAGAAGAGCAAGATTCCAAAAGTCCGCTTCTCCTCAAAGTCTTGTTTCTCAAAATCTTCTTTGTCTACAACCCCATCATATGCTCAAGCAGCCCCACCATCTACTACTTTAAACTCGGATGAAGTTGTGTGCTCCTTCTTTGCACAACAAGCAAGCTTACTGTCACTTATGAAGAGGATCTAGCACAGATGAAGAAGATGCACTTGAAGAAATTGATATCGTGGCAAGTTGCTTTGATCAACGCAAGAATCAAAAGTACATGAAAAGACAGCAAAAATATTGATTTCAAACCAAAAAGGAATAACTTTTGACAAATCTAAAATTGAATGCTTCAATTGTCAAAAGATCGGTCACTTTGCAAGGAGTGCGGGTTTGCTAAATATCAAGCAAGCAGAACATCCGAGAAGCCTAAACTTGAGCTCAAGGAAATTCCAATCATCAAACAAAAGCTTTGGTTGCTCAAGAGAAGTTATCGAAGTAGTGGAGTGAAGAGTTTGATGATGAACCGGTGACTTCTTCAGATGGTAGCGATGGAAGATGCATTGAAGACACCGTGGAAGCATTGGACCGAGCACCGCTTTTGATGAAGAATCGAACATGCCGCTTTGGAATCGATGATGGCTTTGGAGGATTTGATTGGAGCAAAGAAAGTGAAGATGATCTGTTCTTCTTGCTATGGTGGCTACTTCACCAACTCGCCTCCTATCTACGAGGTATGCTCAAACTGTTATGAGTTTTATCAAAATTACTTAATGTTATGTAACCGAAAGAGATAATTGTATTAGGGCTAGGTCCGAGGTAGCAAGTTACCAAATCACTTTAGAGTCTGTAGAAGCTAAAATCATAACACATGAAAATAATGAAATGGCTTGGGGTGAAAAATATGAACAACAGGATTACCGTTAAAACTCGGTGAATGGAAACTAAATTGTAAAATTCTTTGAAATTGAGAAATTAACTAAGGAAAGAGATGATTTGTTAGCTAAGTTTGTTTGCTTGGGAGAGTCCGGTTTGTCCCATGTTGCTTATGTTGAAAAAGCAGAGAAGGGCTTACATTAGAACAGTGCTTAGGATTTGGAATGGACTTTAGCAATGTAGATGAAAACCAACCTAGTGATCGGGATGATGGTGTCTTTGAGGATATAACCACTAGTGATGATGAGCTTATTAACTATGTAGAATCATCTAGTAATGATGGCTCGATGAAGTGAACCACCTCACGAATATAAGAAAGACAATGGTTATCATGTCGTTCCTCATCCCATTAGTCATCACCCTCTAGGCCCGATGTTTCTCGTTATGGAGTAGATAGTCTAGAGTTTAGGAATAAGTTAATTGCTAAATCTAGATCCGAGAAACCCAAAGAAACTGTTGAAAACAATGTTCAAAATCCAAGAAGACCTTTAAATCAAAGTCATCGCTCAACAAGCGAGACTTCTACAAAACCTTTTCAAAACAAGATCGCTAAACCTTTTGGGATAATTTTGGTCAAAACAAATTTTAAGGTCCTCAAGAAGGCAAAACAATTTTGGGCATAGACATAGAAGAAATCACTTTGGTCATATGGGTCAAAAATCGTGTTTTGTGTGTTATAGTCCTACTCACTTAATCAAAGATTGTGACAGACACTCGTAATATCTAAGCAAGTTTCAAGGAATAAGTCTAACAATCGAGACCTAGAGAGCACAAACCAGTGTGGACTAATTCAAATAGGGTTAATCACGAAACTTCACACCGGATCATAGATACCACATCGAGAAGAACTTCAAGATCTCACAAGACTTTCCAAAGTCTCGCTCGAGACAAGGTATCGAAAACCATACTTGGGATAGAAATTCTAGGAGACCTCATTATCAACCTAGAAGTTATCACAATTCATATAGGGATCTAGATCACAAGAACCTCCTGTTAAACCGAATGGGTTAAAAGGGAAAGAACTGGCGGGAGACATACAAGACGTTCAACAAAAAGTGAATCGATGTTTTGTGTCAAGAGAAAAGGCTAATAATCCGTGAAAGAAATTTATGTTGAAAAATCGAGAGTTTTGAAAATCCACATGCTAAACATCAAAAGATAATTTTGGATCATAATCGAGAGATAGTGAGAATTACATACTCAAAGAATTTGAGTTTGTGACTTCTCGCGGGAACACAAGTCAAGAATGGCTTGGGTTCCTAAAAATTCTAACTCTTTTCTTTGTGTGCGTGGCAACCCGTAAGAGGAGCTTAAAGATCATCTTATTGTGGATAGTGGTTGCTGGAAGTATGACAGTGATAAAGAGATCCCTGTCGATTTTAGAAGTATTAGTGGAGGAAAAGTTGCATTTGGGAATGATCCAAATGGAGGAAGGATTACAGGAAAGGAACAATTAAAGTGGGAGAATTGATTTTGAGAATGTCGATATGTGAAGGAGCTAAAGTTCAACTTGTTGTCGGTCTCTCAAATTTGTGATAAAAAGCATCTGTGTTATTCAACGACACGTAATGTCTTATCCTTTCTTCCGACTTCAAACCTGTTGATGATGACTTGGTAGTACTTAGAGTACCAAGGACAAATGATGTGTATAGTTTAGACATGAAGAGTCTACATTCTTATGGAAGAGCCACATGTTTGGTGGCTAAAGCAACATCTCAAGAGGCACATCAATGGCATAGAAGATTGGGCCATGTGAATTTCAAAAACATCAACAAACCGGTCAAAGGAAATTTAGTTAGAGGTTTACCTTCAAAGACTTACAAGAATGATCAATCATGTTTGGCATGCAAGAAGGGTAACAACACAAAGCTTCCTCGCAAGAAGCTTGATGAAAGAAATATTAGAGAACCATTGGAGCTATTACACATGGATTTATTTGGACTGTCTCGTGGCAAGTTTAAATAAGAAGAAGTACTGCTTGGTTGTTACCGATGATTGTAGTAGATTCATTGGGTTTTCTTTTTGGGCTTTAAGGATGATACCTTTGATGCTATTCAAACTCTTATAATAGCACTTGAAAACCAATTAAGACTCAAGGTTAGAGGTATTAGATGTGATAATGGAATGTAATTCAAGAACAAACCTATGGATGACTTTTGTGCAAATAAAGGCATAAAAGGGAGTTTAGTATTGCTAGAACACCACAAAGAAATGGTGTTGCGAGAGGAAAAATAGAACCTTGATTGAAGTCGCAAGGACCATGTTAGTGATTCTCATCTCCCTATTCAATTTTGGGCGTGTCGTAAGTCTCGCATGCTATGTACTCAACGGGGTTTCGTCACAAAACCACATATGAAGACACCCTATGAATTGTCGATGGGCAATAAACCCAATATTCGCTTTATGAAGCCTTTTGGATGCCCTCTTACTATTTTGAACACCATTGATAATCTAGGGAAGTTTGATGGCAAGTCCAAGAAGGTTACTTATTGGGATATTGCACTAACAAGAAAGGATTGAGTCTACAACAGAGTTACTAAGAAGATTCAAGACTGTCTTCATGTTGAGTTTTAGAGGATCAAGACAATGAGAAAGGAAGGGTCCCGATTGGATGTTTGATCTTGAGATTTTATCTCCTTCAATGAATTATGTACCGTTAGAGAAGAAAATCAACCTTTGCATAATGAAGAAGATATTCAATATGTTGTTCATGATATTCATCTTAGACCTAATGTCGCTCCGAGATAAAGATCCTATGAGTCCAAACCAGTATCATTGTTCCTAAGCAAAAAATCTGCTTTCTCCAAAACAAAGTATCGATGCACCACAATCCTCATTATCTGCCGAGGATCAATCTATTCAAGAGGAACCTAATCGATGCTTCTTCAAGATGTATTAGCACATTCTTACACCGATGAACAAAGGAGAGCTTATGAAGAGGCAAAGAAGAAGAACAAGATCGCAGAGTTTTCTCACAAGATTTTGACAAGATTTTCAACCAAAGTATCACGCACCTGTTGATGATTTTAGATGATTTGGATGATCCTACTATGCCCGAGTTAGAAGAAACCGATGATGAGCTTGAAGATGAAGGTATTTTCTCGATTCCAATGAAGGTGCCGATTATACTAACTTGGATGATGCATATGCGTTCCAGATCTCCAATCTTACGAATTCATAAGAATCATCCAACCGATCAAATCATTGGTCCTTCTACATCCGGAGTTATGACAAGACACAAAGCTAAGGGTTTCACAAAACCTCACAATGCTTTACTTAGCTTTGTGTATAAACAAAACAAAGCTAAATCATAAGGACCATCAAACCGCTTATTTACTTGTTTCATCTCTCAAGAAGAACCCAAGAATATTGCTCAAGCTTTGACTAAAGAAAGTCGGGTTGAAGCTATGCAGAAGAACTTCTTCAATTTAAACTTCAAAAGGTTTGGGTTTATGTGACCTTCCGGATGGGAAGAGAGTTATTGGAACAAGATGGGTCTTTAGAGTTAAAAGAGATGAAAGAGGCAATGTTATCAAGAACAAGGCAAGGTTAGTTGCTCGTGGTTATAGATGTGAAGAAGGGTAGATTATGATGAGGTATTTGCTCTGTGGCAAGGATTGAAGCAATTAGAATCTTTCTTGCTTTTGCTTCTTATATGGGTTTTCGTGTATACCGGATGGATGTCAAGAGTGCCTTTCAGTATGGTACTATTATCAAGAGGTGTATGTGAAACAACCTCCAGATTTGAAGATCCTAAGCACCCTAACAAAGTCTATAAGGTGGTTAAGGCTCTATATGGTCTTCATCGTGCACCTAGAGCTTGGTATGAGAGGCTCTCTACATTCTTATTACAACATGGATACGTGAGGGAGCTATTGACAAGACTTTGTTTATCAAGAGACAAGAAGGATATCATGTTAGTACAGTGTATGTTGATGATATTATCTTTGGGGCTACCAAACAGTCCATGGTTAAGGAGTTTGAGCAATTGATGCGTATGAATTTCAAATGAGTTCAATGGGAGAGTTAACATTCTTTTAGCACTTCAAAGTTAAGCGGTCAAGGAAGGAATTTTATTAGCCAAGACAAGTATGTTCTTGATATACTTAAGAAGTTTAATTTTGATGATATGAAGGTCATTATTACACCGATTAAATCTATCAATTCATTGGGGAAAGATGAAGATGGTCACTGTTGAAGTCAAGTTATACAGATCTATGATTGGCTCTCTTATGTATCTTATCGCATCAAGGCCCGATATCATGTTTGCAGCTTGTTTATGTGCAAGATATCAAGTCTCACCAAAGATTTCTCACCGAATGTCACAAGAGAATATTCTGTTATTTGAAACAACAACCTAAGTTGGGGTTGTGGTATCCTAAAGAGTCACCTTTTCACTTAGAAGCTTTTTCAGATAGTGACTATGCGGTGATAACTATGATAGAAGATCCACAACGGTGGATGCCAATATCTTGGAAGAAGGGTAGTCTCATGGCAATGTAAGAAACAGACAATTGCAGCAACATCATCTATCAAGTTTGAATATGTAGTCCGCAAGTTGTTGTGGTCAAGTTTTATGGATGCAAAATCAACTCTTGGATTATGGGTTCAACTTTAAGAATACTCCTATCAACATTGATAATGAGAGTACTATTTGTATTGTGAAGAATCCATGTATCATTCCAAGACAAAGCATATTCGATTAGGCATCATTTTATCGAGACTCGTTATGAGCATAGGCTCATTAATGTGGTTAAAGTTCACACAGATGATAATGTAGTGATCTACTCACCAAA
The DNA here is from genome assembly GCA_022545495.1 of Chrysanthemum lavandulifolium. NCBI lineage: Eukaryota > Viridiplantae > Streptophyta > Magnoliopsida > Asterales > Asteraceae > Chrysanthemum > Chrysanthemum lavandulifolium. The sequence continues at coordinate 233,192,671 of CM040243.1, read as the reverse complement.
GGTTTTGATGTGTCACGATTCAATCACTTGGTCGTGAGCATTGGAATGATTAACTACTAAGCTATGTTTAAGGGGAGGACTATAAGATGTTTGATATAGTCCCGTGTATTGCTCGAGGGAGGATGTTAGTGTATACTTAGATTATTTGAAGATTTTTGGCAAAGCATCGTATTTCCGAAAGTACCGCTTGGGCACTTGCTTGGGAAGTATCGCTTATGTGGAAAGTCTTGTTTGTCGATTAAAGTACTATTCCAACGGTAATATTGAAGGGTAATTGGTAGTAACGGTAACTTTGTTATTTAGGTCGTGATTTTCAAATCTCACCTATAAATAACTTCTTTCGATTTTCCTCTCATATTATTACTTCACATCTTTTCATATTTATCTCCCAATTACCATCTCTTTAATATTTGATACAATCTTTCTATTGTGCTTATTCTTTCAACAATGGTGAATCGCTTAACTGCTTCAAGCACAATATGGTGGCTAATTTGGACAAGACCGAGGTAACGTGGCTTTCTATGATATTATTGATTATCTAGTTGGGTCGCCTATTAGCTATGCTCTTTTGGTTGAGCGGATGTTATTGAACCATGGATTCGTGAATTTTGGGCTAATGCTAGAGAAAATATGGAGGAGGATGAATATTATATTAGATCCTCGCTGTCGGAAAGACTATTAAGATTACCAAGCCTCTATTCGAGCGATTTATTATTTGAAGATGAAGATGGGGCTATTAGATTTGACAAGCAACCGATTTGGGATACTTTAGAAATCAGGTTATGAAGGTTCTTTGATCGAACAAACTTTTAAGAAGGCCTTATTCTCGTCCTCAATGGAAGTTTTTGATCCATGTCTTGCTCCACCGCATAAGTTCTAAAAGCACTTCGGGAGCGCTTTGGTTCAAATATTGCATCCGCAGTGGTTGGTTTAGCAACGGACATAGTATTTAATTTTTCACGGCTTATTTTGGATGGAATGCTCTCATATATCATCTTGGGCTACTTGGTTGATGTATCCAAGGTTTATACAGTTTTCTTGAACAAGCAATTGGTCGATGTTCCCAAACCCATCGCTTTACTACCGTTATTGTGCAATAAGCCAAAACCTTTACATTCATGGCTAAAAGAAGTAACTTGTTTCGAGGTGGAGATATTCCTTTAACAACATCAATGATGGAAATTGTGCAAGTCGCTCAGAATGCACCGCAGAGGATGAAGAAACCAAGGTCTTGATGTCGATCAAGGTATCGCTTCACATAGTACCGCTTCAACCAAGATCGCTTCAAAAGTGTCGCTTCACAAGGTATCGCATCCGCAGCACCGCTTCTCGTGAAGGTGTTTCGTTACAAGGTGATGTTTCTTCAGTCCCGAGGTTCAAGAAGAAATAGAGAAAACACCTATTCCATCTCCACGTTTCGCTTTCACAGAACATTCACCAATTCAAGGTGTTGCTCCTACAATTCCAAGAGAAGGGTTACCTATGGATAACTATGCTTTAAAAATGGCAATAGCTCGGTTGAACAAAACTGTTGAGCGTCAAGCTAGAACTATTAGAAAATTGAAGAGAAATTATTTCGTTGCGAAATTTTGTTAAACCCTATATTCAAGGCTTCAATTTATGGGTTAAGGAGGAGAACAAACGTCGAAAAGCACTTCGTAAGGAATTACAACGTAGAAGGTTCCTAAATCATCTTCGTCCATTTGGGAGGAAATTAAAAGAATGTAAATTGAAAGAAGATGATAAGGAGAAAGAACATGATAAGGAGAAAGAACATGATAAGAAGAAAGATGATAACAAGGAGAGTGGATCTCAAAGCATCAAGAATTGGTTCATATTGAAAGTTCAAGAAAAGATCGAACCTCAAAGCATCAAGAACTAATTATTGAAGATCAAGGTATCGAACATGAAAGTACCTTTTCATGATACTTTCGCACAATAAGTAATAACTCCAAGGGTTTTGAATTTTGAAGAAGAAGTCGGTCCTTCTACGCTTGTTATAGAGGAAGAGGAGGAACCTAGATTTAAACCCATTCATTCACCAAGTGATGATGAATTAGTTGCTACAATTCTTGATTTGTCACAACCTAGAGGAGGAGTTACCATTAGAGATGTACAAGAAGAAGAACAACCAAGAACCGATCAACTCGCAATTGATCCAAAAGATAAGTGGAAAAGGTATTTTGGTTGAAGTTAAGAAGAAGAAACTTACTTTGCGTAACTAAGAGCATTTGAAGTTGCAAGGAATGAAGTCGCACTATAAAAGTTCAAGAAGAATTAGATGCTAAAGATAGAGAAGAACAAGAAGCTCAAGAAGCTCTAAATAGAGAAGACTCAAAAGGTACAAGATGAATTGGATGTCAAATCACGAACCTTTACGATCTCCAACACCGTTAGATTCATGTCAAGAAGACCTAATTTGGCTAAAGAAAGGAATGCAATGATGGCATATCTAAAAAGCGAGAGGATTTAAAGGTTTGCGAAGCTAAATTATGTGGATATGAAGAGATTATATGATGCCGAGAGAAGCGTATAAGAAAGATGTTGCATCAAAGACTTTAGAAGAAGCTTATTGACCAAGTCGAAAGGAAGAAAAGCTTAAAGAGAAAAAGAAAACCTGAAGCTACGATGTTCGGTTTTCAAAGAAAGAGAAGGTTGAATTAAGATCCGAGACTAGTGATGAATTGAAGAATTATCTCGAGTGGTAGATTTTGATTATACGATGAAGATAATGACATGAAGATGAACAGATCAAAGATCGGTGCTTTCAAAGTTGAGAAATCAAAGAATGGAGATTACATGGTTTTTCACAAAGAAGATAAAAGTTTCAAAGTTTTAAACGGCTATGGGACTTCTTGCATATCATAGATAGAGTAGATCTATTCTACTTGTATCATGCAAGAAAGACTTATTTTGAAGATAATCCATTAGAAGGATTGGATTGGTTTTACAAGGGATCTCATAACCATGTGGGAAACCGATGAAAAGAGTAATCGATGATATTTGGAAGGATCAAGAAAACCGGGAGATAGTTTCTTCGGAGATTCTTTGAAAACTGGAGTTCATGTCTTGGAGTCGGAAAATGGAACAATGATTCACATGTTTGCGTAAAGAAGATATCCTCTCATCGTTGAGCTCATGAGAAGAATGCTAGAGCATGGATTGGAAGTAGAAGAGGTCGATGAAATTGCTTGCATGGTTATCAATTTGCTTATAGATCGGACTACCATTGTTGAGAATGATCTATAACCGGTATGATTTTTGAATAAATATTTTTGATATATCAAGACTTTTATTCAAAGTATCGCTAGTCGACAAGATTTCATTAAAGTATTGCTTGTCGATTAAACCGCTATATGAATTTTAGAAGAAACCTTTGCTAAATAATAACTATTTTTGAAATAAAGGTTGAATAAATGGTTTTGTGATGATAACATCAATAGGTTATCAATCCACCATGGTTACAAAAGGATTGACTAATCCATGAGCAAACGGCTCGTAAAGATATATCAAACCGCTTTTAGTTGACAACTTGCTAATAAGTTGATGGTTATCAACTCACCATATCAAGAATGTGAAGAGTTGGCTAGCCCACAAGAAATGGCTTGTGGTAAAGGCGTGGAAAAACCATTATTGGTAATTAGTTCACCATTAGATAAAAGAACTAACTAGTCCGTAAGGGTACAACTTTTGGTAAAGACAAAACAAATCTGTTGATAGTCGGTGGTTTGCTAAAAATCATATGGTTATCAATGTACCATGGTCTTACACACCAAAACATTTGGCTACTCCAAAGATAATGGCTTTGGTAAAGAGTTCTAAATCCATTGAATTTTCAATGATTCACTTGATGTGATGAGAATAGTATGCAACTTAAACTGAATTAATGTACAAACCGTCATATATTGTCGTGTTGTTGAAAAGATGAAGATTGCTTAATGTCTTGTGAAGAAAACAATTCTAAGAGATACTTTGACAAAAGCACGATTCTACAGAGATATAATCTAAAGACTAAAGAACAATCCATTTTAAAGATGAAGTCGTTAAAGATATATTCACAAAGGAACTTGAAGTCAAGCAAGTAGAATTCAAGTTAGGGAGGATTGTTGGGATATGAAAGTGTCAAGATATCAAAGCATCAAGATATGAAAGCATCAGAACCGCAGCATCGAAGAAGTCAAAGAGTCAAAGCATCGCTAAAGACAAAGTCAAAGTATCGCAAGTTAAAGTCAGCATCGCTAGAATGTAAGAACTGTTATATTCGCTTATGGAAAGTATTGTATTCCATGTTTAGATTACTTGTCGACAAGGTTATCAATTGTAAACCGACTAGGATATTCTTGAGCCTATAAAAGGACTCCTAGATTGGTATTAGAGGTACGATTTCGTAAAAGAGTTTTAGAGTTTACGAATTAAGAGTTTAGAGAAAAGTTCAATATCTTAGAGTTGTATTAGAGTATCCGCATAATAAGCGATTTAGAGTTTGTTTAATAAAGTTTTCTTCTTAGCTTTGTTAAGTAAATTCCGCGTGATTTGATAAAGATTGCTCGGTGTTTCTTTGTTAATAACTTAGGATTTATCCGAGGTTATTAAACCTTAACAAGCTAGTTTAGTTTGATTAAAGTATATCGATCCAACAATCTATATATATATTTTCTTATAAAAATCCAAAACCCAAAAACATTCAAAACGATAAAACACAAAAATATTTTCCTTTTGTTTCTATATATGTATCAAAGATAAAAATACAAAAGATTTGTCGTTTTCTTTGTTTAATAATAACAACATAAAAGATTACCACCGCAAACCAAGGCAAAGTACTACCTAACTGGGGTACGACCATAATAAGTTCCCGAACCAAAGATTTAAAACTTGCCTTTGTGTCCTTGTGATTGGTGTACCTTTTTCAAAGAAGCCATTCATCTTGTGATTATTGGTTAAGTTCACTGTTGTTTTGCCTCAATTTTGTTTTAATTGGATTTGTTGTTATATATACTTATCAGAACCAGAAAACCTAAAAAGATTCTTCTCACCCCATTTTTCATAATTCATCTTCATAATTCCCATTCCTCTCCTTAACTCTGAGGTCTCTTAGAGTTAACTCTAGTGTATGCGCACTCGCTCTTCTAGATCTGTAAGCCCATTTTGTGAGCTTGTCAAGATTCCAAGAAGGCGTGTTCAGACTTTTCGCTCCATCATCGGATCGAGATCCGGATCGCTCACACTACTCTCGTTATCATGGCGAAGAACGCCTATGTGTGAGCTTCTCCGCACCCATCGACGGGTATGGAGATGCTATTGTTATACCAACCATTGTGGTCGAAAATTTTGAACTCAA